>JABWTJ010000510.1:213803-252758 GCA_016801875.1 Solanum sitiens
TGTCAACAGGTAAAAGTAGAACACCAAAAGCCCGGAGGTTACATGCAGCGTATAGAACTTCCAATTTGGAAATGGGACATGATCAACATGGATTTTGTTACTGGTTTGCCTCGCTCATTCCGGAAGTTTGACTCCATATGGGTAATAGTTGATAGACTTACCAAAGCAGCACACTTCTTGCCGGTGAAGACTACTTATACAGCTGAAGAGTATGCGAGGTTGTACATTAAAGAGATAGTTCGACTACATTGAGTGCCAATCTCTATAATATCTGATAGAGGAGCTCAATTCACAGCAAATTTTTGGAAGTCATTTCAAAAGAGTTTGGGAACACAAGTGAATTTAAGTACAGCCTTTCATCCTCAAACGGATGGTCAGGCAGAACGTACGATTCAGACACTCGAGGATATGCTGCGAGCTTGTATATTAGATTTCAAGGGTAGCTGGGATGATCACCTACCACTTATTGAATTTGCTTATAACAATAGCTATCATTCGAGCATTAAAATGGCACCTTATGAAGCTTTATATGGTCGAAAGTGTAGATCCCCAATTGGCTGGTTCGAAACGGGTGAAACTGCCTTATTTGGGCCAAATCTTGTTCATCAAGCGATGGAAAAAGTCAAGTGATACAGCAGAGCTAGAAACAGCTCAAATCGGACATAAAAGAATCATATGCAGATTTGAAGGAGAGGACTAGAATTTTCTATAGGGGATTGAGGTGTTCTTGAAGGTGTCTCCGATGAAAGGGGTAATGAGGTTTGGTAAAAAGGGAAAGCTGAGTCCACGCTATATAGGGCCATATAAGATTATCCAAAAATTTGGCCAAGTAGCCTATGAGTTAGAGCTACCACAAGAGCTTTCATCAGTTCATCCGGTGTTCCATGTCTCAATGCTACGGAAATGCGTAGGTGACCCATTTCGTATTACTCCTACTGAAGAAGTATAGGTTACGGGAGATCTCATATATGAAAAAGTACCCATTGCTATTCTGGATCGGCAAGTTAGGAAGTTAAGATTAAAGAAGTAGCTTCTGTAAAAGTACTATGGAGAAACCAACAAGTAGAAGAAGTTACATGGGAAGCAGAAGAAGCAATAAAAGTACTTATATGAGGATACTTCAATTTCATTGCTTCTTCTGCTTCCCATGTAACTTCTTCTACTTGTTGGTTTCTCTATAGTACTTTTACAGAAGCTACTTCTTTATTTCTTAACTTCCTAACTTGTCGATCCAGAATAGCAATGGGTACTTCTTCATAAGTGAGATCTCCTGTAACCTGTACGTCTTCAGTAGAAGTAATACGAAATGGGTCACCTACGCATTTCCGTAGCATTGAGACATGGAACACCGGATGAACTGATGAAAGCTCTTGTGGTAGCTCTAACTCATAGGCTACTTGGCCAAATTTTCGGATAATCATATGTGGCCCTATATAGCGTGGACTCAGCTTTCCCTTTTTACCAAACCTCATTACCCCTTTCATCGGAGACACCTTCAAGAACACCCAATCCCCTATAGAAAATTCTAGTCCTCTCCTTCTAATATCTGTATATGATTTATGTCGACTTTGAGCTGTTTCTAGCCGCTGTTGTATCACTTTGACTTTTTCCATAGCTTGATGAACAAGATCTGGCCCAAATAAGGCAGTTTCACCCGTTTCGAACCAGCCAATTGGGGATCTACACTTTCGACCATATAAAGCTTCATAAAGTGCCATTTTAATGCTCGAATGATAGCTATTGTTATAAGCAAATTCAATAAGTGGTAGGTGATCATCCCAGCTACCCTTGAAATCTAATATACAAGCTCGCAGCATATCCTCGAGTGTCTGAATCGTACGTTCTGCGTGACCATCCGTTTGAGGATGAAAGGCTGTACTTAAATTCACTTGTATTCCCAAACTCTTTTGAAATGACTTCCAAAAATTTGCTGTGAATTGAGCTCCTCTATCAGATATTATAGAGATTGGCACTCCATGTAGTCGAACTATCTCCTTAATGTACAGCCTCGCATACTCTTCAGCTGTATAGGTAGTCTTCACCGGCAAGAAGTGTGCTGCTTTGGTAAGTCTATCAACTATTACCCATATGGAGTCAAACTTCCGGAATGAGCGAGGCAAGCCAGTAACAAAAATCCATGTTGATCATGTCCCATTTCCAAATTGGAAGTTCTATACGCTGCATGTAACCTCCGGGCTTTTGGTGTTCTACTTTTACCTGTTGACAGTTTGGACACTGAGCCACAAATTCTGCAATGTTCTTCTTCATGTTCCCCCACCAATACATTTCTTTCAAGTCATGATACATTTTAGTTGACCCCGGATGAACAGAGTACCTTGAATTATGTGCTTCCATCATGATCCTCTTTCTTAGTTCATCTATATTAGGTACACACAATCTGTTTTGACATCGAAGTACTCCGTCTTGCTTAAGCTCAAATGCCTTTGTCATACCATGTAGTACATTCTCTTTAAGTTGTAAAAGAATTGGATCAGTGTACTGCTTCTCTTTCACTTCCACTATTAACGAGGATTCTGCCGCATTTTGCACAATAACCCCTTTGTCTTGAGATTCAAGAAGGCGAACGCCCAAGTTCGCTAGTTGGGACAGATCCTTAATCATTCCTTGTCTTTCCGCAGACTTACCATAAGTGCTTGCCATTATTTTACGGTTAAAGCATCAGCTACTACATTAGCTTTACCGGGATGATATAAGATGTCAATGTCAAAATCTTTTAATAGCTCCAGCCACCTTCGCTGCCTCAGATTTAAGTCTTTTTGCTTAAAAATATATTGCAAACTTTTGTGATCAGTGTATATGTCAACATGAACTCCATACAAATAGTGGCGCCATATCTTCAAAGCAAACACAACTGCTGCTAGCTCTAGATCATGGGTTGGATAATTTTTCTCATGTGGCCGCAGCTGCCTTGAGCCATAAGCTATAACTTTACAATGCTGCATTAATACACAACCTAAGCCCACTCCCGAAGCATCACAGTACACTACATAGCCTTCTGTACCTTCTGGAAGTACCAACACAGGTGTAGAAGTTAATTTACTCTTCAGCTCTTGGAAGCTTCTTTCACACTCATCGCTCAACTGAAACTTGGTTCCTTTGTGTGTTAGCTTTGTTAAGGGTGCAGCCATGGAAGAGAATCCTTCAACAAACCTTCTGTAATAACCTGCCAATCCAAGAAAACTACGGATCTCCGTAGGCGTTGTAGGTCTTGGCCATCTTTTCACGGCTTCTATTTTCTGGTTATCAACCCTTATTCCTTCCTCGGATACGATATGACCTAGGAATGCCACAGATTTCAACCAGAACTCACATTTAGAGAACTTTGCATACAATTTACGATCACGGAGAATTTGTAAAACCTGCCGCAAGTGATTAGCATGATCCTCTTCCGATCTTGAATACACCAAAATGTCATCTATGAACACTATCACAAACACATCTAAGAATGGCTTGAACACCCTATTCATCAAATCCATAAAAGCTGCTGGTGCATTTGTTAGCCCGAATGACATGACTAAGAACTCAAAATGACCATACCGTGTTCGGAAAGCTGTCTTGGGTATATCTTTGTCCTTGACCCTCACTTGGTGATAACCTGACCTCAGGTCGATCTTTGAAAAACACCTAGCACCTTGTAATTGATCAAACAGATCATCAATTCTAGG
The DNA here is from genome assembly GCA_016801875.1 of Solanum sitiens. NCBI lineage: Eukaryota > Viridiplantae > Streptophyta > Magnoliopsida > Solanales > Solanaceae > Solanum > Solanum sitiens. The sequence continues at coordinate 217,490 of JABWTJ010000510.1, forward strand.
GAGGGGATATTTGTTCTTAATTGTTACCTTATTCAACTGCCGGTAGTCGATACACATTCTTAATGAGCCATCTTTTTTGCGTACAAATAAAACTGGTGCTCCCCATGGAGACACACTAGGCCTTATGAATCCTTTTTGTAATAAGTCTTTTAACTGCTCCTTCAACTCTCGTAATTCTGCCGGAGCCATTCTATACGGAGGAATTGAGATAGGTTGAGTATCTGAAAGCACATCAATACCGAACTCTACTTCTCGTTCTGGAGGCAAACCTGGAAGATCTTCAGGAAACACATCTGGAAATTCATTTACCACCGGAATGGATTGAAGGGTTGGTGGCTCTACATCTACATTTTTCACTCTAACCAGATGGCATATGTATCCTTTGGAAATCATCTTCTTTGCCTTAAGATAAGAAATAAATTTACCTCTTGGCATCCCAATATTACCTTTCCATTCGAGGACTACCTCTTTTGGAAACTGGAAATGCACTATCTTAGTTCGGCAATCTACCGTGGCATAACAAGAAGCTAACCAATCCATACCCATTATAACATCAAAATCTACCATGTCTAGCTCAACAAGGTCAGCCAATGTATCGCGATCACAAACAGTTACATGCAATTACGATAAACTCTCCTAGCTATAATAGATTCACCAATCGGTGTAGACACTTCAAATGGCTTCGCTAATAATTCTGGTGTTCTTTTGAACTTTCCAGCAATCAATGGTGTAACATATGATAGTGTAGACCCCGGATCTATTAATGCATATACAATATGTGAAAAGATGGACAATGTACCTGTAACCACATCCGGCGAGGCTTCTAAATTTTGTCGATCCCCTAGTGCATATGTGCGATTCTGACCTCCACTAGAACTAGCTGCTCCCCTAGCTCCTCTACCACGACCTGTAGGCATATGCAGTCCCCTACCTAAAGAAGGGGTTGATGAGGTCGACGCAACAACTGATCTAGTTGGTTGAACAACGCCACCCACTCCCCTATGAGGGCAGTTTCTCATCATATGCCCTGGTGTGCCACACCAAAAACAAACATCCGTCCCAAACCTGCATGCACCTAGATGATTCCTCCCACACTGTTTACAAGGCTGTCGTGGAGGCCTTGATTGGCTCGTACTTCCTTGCTCTTGATGACTGCCTTGGCTTTCACTTCTTTGCCCAAACTGATTGCCCCTAAACCCTTGGAACCGTGGTGGAGCACTAGCTGTAGAGTAGAAAGATGATGGCCTAGGTGGTCTGTTAGAGAACCGAGGCCTAAACTCACCTTGGGATGGTGTAAACTGCCCCATGGATCTGGCCCTCTTAGAATGCCCTGTTTCCAACTCTTGTGTTCTTCTTCTTTGCCTTTGATCCTCCAATTTTTGTGCAAAAGCCTGCATCCTTGCTATATCCATATCTTTATTTAATGAAGCAATTGTACAGTCTCTAACCAGATATGAATCTAACCTGTCCACAAAACGATGAACTCTATCCTCCATAGTAGCTACTACATTAGGAGCATACCTGGCCAAGGAATTAAATTTGAGACTATACTCCCTCACACTCATATTTCCTTGGTGGAGATTTAAGAACTGATCCGCACGGGCCTCTCGGATCTCCAATGGCAGATAATGATCAAGGAATGCCTTTTTGAACTCTTTCCACATAGCTGAAGGTGCATTTGTTCCCCTAGATTGCTTCCAAGCTTCATACCACAATATAGCCACACCCTTTAATCTGTATGCAGCTAGCTCAAGTGCTTCTTTACCACTTACATGCATAATATCCAAAGTGCGTTGGATTTGATCTATAAAGTCTTGGGAATCTTCATTAGGATCTGACCCGGTAAATGATGGAGGGTCCAAGTTAAGAAAATCACGTATCCGTGTTCCAGCTGATCTAACTACACCACTAGTACCTGCAACTGGACCTTCTTGCCTTTGGCCATGACCAGCAACTATACGAGTCAATAATTGGACTGCATTCCTCAAATCTTGCTCGGTAGCATTAATAGGGGGTTCCTGAGGTTCATCTTCCCTCCTTAGTTCTTCAGGAGATGGAGGCGTCGAGGAAGTCTACGATAGAGACTCATCTTGAGCCCCACTTTGAACAGCTTGACTTGGTGGTGGTTGGATGGTCCCTTCTTGGACAGCCACATCTACTCGTTTACCAGTACTTTTACTCCTTCTCATAATCGGCATCTTTGCTATAATAAAACAATTGAGAAATTAGATATGATTCACCTACAACACAAGTTCTATCGCACGATCTAAGAAATGAAAGAAATGAGACAACTCCTAATGTCCCGTAGCCTCCTGTTTATAAATGTGGTGCACAACACATCCATAAGCAAGACTCTACACAGACACGGCTTTGTAGACTCCCTAGGATGACCGGCTCTGATACCACATTTGTCATGCCTCAAAACCCATTAAGACGGACAGGCATCCGATGCCCTAAAGGCCCGAGAGAACCAACCTGCAACCTGTTCTTACTGAGCATATACTATAACAATTGAGACAAGTTAACTTTGGATGCAGCGATATAAACCAACGTAAGTAGGTCCAAAAGTTATATACAAGACTTGGCCGTTTAGACCACAACTCCTTAAGACACAACTGAACCATGTACATACGTCTACAAAGCCTCTAAAAGATAGAAGACTAGAGTAGGTCGGGACAGACCCCGCCTTACCCTTAACTACGATACAATACCAAACGAATTTACCAAGGACTCAATAAAGCTCCGAATCAACTTGGAGCTCACCAAAAGTAGCAGAATTTTGAGTGCTCCTACTGAGGAGGTCTACTAGCTGGAGTACCTGAGCCTGCAGCATGAAATGCAGCGTCCCCAATACAGGACGTCAGTACGAAAAATGTACTGAATATGTAAGGCAAATAGTATATGTAATACAAAGCTCAAATGAAATCAAGTAGCAACATAAGGGTGCATAGATTAGGAGAGAAGACCACCTTTGCTTACTCTTATGGGATCAAGTAAGCTACATTCTTTTCTTTACCTTGTTGTATGTTATAATCTTTGTTGGGCATGTGATACAAGTGACCAGCTGATCAGTGGTAGAAGAGGATGACCCATGCTAGGCGTATTAACCCCTGGGATGCGGTCCTCATAATTACACAACTTGGGATCGGCCCATGCTAGGCTTTCGCCCCTGAGCTGCCACCCTTCTATACCAATAGGGATCGGCCCATGCTAGGCTTTCGCCCCTGAGCTGCCACCCTTAATTATATAGATTTCTTCACTTAGATTCTTTAATCTTTGAGATTGTTGTTAATCAGTTCATAACACTTTTGAGATGTTGATTTGGTGATCATAATCATCTTGGAGATATGAAAATACGGAACAGTAGTGGAATACATGAAAATAATACTTTGAGGCAGTAACAATGACATAAGGAGCTATGAAACATCAACACCTTACTTTAAGACCTTAATGGCACAATTGACTTCAATTGGCTTAGGAGAAGGATTCATCAAACTTTCTTTTGCAAATACCATTTCTATAACAGCACAAGGGGAAATTACACAAGTATAGAGTAGTGAACTTATAATGAAGTAGTTCCATGTACTTAGAATGGGGAAAGAAATATTGTTAGCTATTTGGAGATAGTACGTTGCCACTATGCTTCCTTTTCTAGAAATAGACCTTATGGGAATCACTTCATTGATATTAATTGCAGGTGCCAGATTTCATGCCAAAAGGATATAGAATCGAATAGCCTTACATTCCTTATTTTTCTGACCAATACCACTATCACGATTCAGCCTTCCTTATTGGGTGCTAATCTACAACATAAGTCATGATTAAGCTAACATCAGCAGCTAATCACAATAAGGTCCTCCAAAACAGTAGCTAAAAGATTTGATGGAAATCAAGCCCAAACAACCCTTACATAAATGGTGAACCACCACACCCTTCCTCTACACATTAATACAACTTCATACATCATCTCCCAAGCTACCCAAACAGCCCTCAACAACAATATTCATAAGGCAGCCACTATCAATCTCAAATCTTTCAGCATAATAGGAGAATATTGACTCAAAGATTTATCACAATCCATGAATTCTTGATAAACATATACAAAATTCTCCATTCCAAACATTATCAAAGAGAGGAAAACAAATGGGTTGAAGTCTTCCCTTAATTCTGGAAATTTATCCTCTAAACTTGTACTTCAAGAATTCAAACTCTCCTTCAAACTCTTACTTGAAAAATTAGACAGCACTCAAGAACTCTAAGGTGTCTTAGGGCTGCTAATTGAAACCAAGAGAGACCAAGAAAGAACTTAGGAAATCTGAAACTTTTGCAAGTTCAAAATGGAGAATAAGACTTGATCCTTATCATTTGAAAAAGGAGGTGTTATGGCCGACACTCTTGACCAATTTTGGGCCATATAATGTCAAGTAGGTGCCCCACCTGCTTGTCCTTTTAACTTGGACCTTTTTGGACTTAATATTATTGGACCTTGGCTGTCCATTTTCCCTTTGTTCTTTTATTCCACTTGGGACAGATTAATGCAAGTAGGTGGTACACACTTGGCCCAATAACATGGTAAAACAAATCTTAGAAGGTCATGCACTTACCTAGTTTCACTTGGGCTTTATCCATAATGGGCCAATTGGCAGATTTGGCTGCTCGGCCTTCTTTCATTCACAATTTTCTTTAATTGGTTTGGGCTTCAAATGAGCCCCTAAATATAAGCCTAAATCTGGTCAATCATACTTGGGCCCTTTAACTATAATATAGATCAAGTAGGTGATGCAGCTGCTAGCTCAATTACCATCTTACTATAATTACTTAAATACTTTTCATCGGAGATAACTTGCAATACATATGCTAAAATGTGCAAGGCATTACATCACCTTCCAAGCTAGTTTAAACCAACACTAATCACATAAGAAACATGATCCTTCACCTACACTATAAGTCTATGTCAAGTATAACATGAATAGAACTACCACATACAAAAATACAGGCCGTTACAAAAACATTCTGAACCTTAACCCTAACCCTATCACTAATACGAACCCTAACCCTAACCTAATCCTTAACCCTAACCCTAAACCCTAAACCCTTATCCCAAAGCGCAAAATACGAAAACCCTAACATTAAACACTAAACCATAGATATTACAAATCAAATTTTCTTAAACTGGAAGATACCATTCTGAAACAAAAAATGCAACTACAATGATTCAAGAAGGGTGACACAAATTCTAAGTACTTCCATTCCTTGATAAGAGGAAGAAGAAGGAAATTATTTATCAGCAGGATTAACAGTGAGACTGGGAATGGATACAGGGTGAGGAGAATATTGCACTGGCTGCTTGTGACCACTTCAAAGATATTTTTACAGGTGATGATAAAGTTATTAATGAGAACACTTTGGAGTGCATTGAAAGAATGATCAGTCACGAGCAGAATGTCAAACTTACCAGTATACCTAATATGGATGAACTAAAAAGTGTGGTGTTTTCTATGAACCTTAATTCTGCAGCTGGTCCTGATGGCATGAATGGTTATTTCCTTCAAAAGTGCTGGCACATTATCAAGAATGACTTGATGGGAATTATTCAGGCCTTCTTCAGTGGCCAAATGATTCCTAAATACTTCTCCCACTCTTGTATTGTCTTATTGCCCAAAGTGAGTAATCCTAACACGTTAACTGAGTTTAGGCCTATAAGTTTGTGCAATTTCACAAGCAAGATTATATCTAAACTGGTGAGTAACAAACTTAGTCCTATTCTCCCTTCTCTGATTTCTAACCAATCCGGGTTTGTGAAAGGTGGAAGCATTTCTGAGAAAATCATGCTAGCTCAAGAAATCATCCACCAAATCAGGAAACCTAATATTGGGAGCAATGTCATTATAAAATTGAACATGGAAAAAGCTTATGACAGAGTTTTTTGGTCGTATATCTGCCTTGTTCTAAGGAAAATGGGCTTTGCTGAGGTTTTCATTGACATGGTGTGGAGAATTATGGCCAATAACTGGTACTCATTTATTGTCAATGGTAAGAGGTATGATTTTTTCCACTCCACTAGAGGACTCAAGCAAGGTGACCCACTTTCTCCAGCCCTATTTATTTTAGGTGCTGAAGTTCTCTCAAGGTCTCTCAACAGGCTGCATGACCACCCAGACTACCATGGCTTCTTCATGGAAATGAGAGGGCCCCATGTGAACCATATGAGTTTTGCAGATGACATAATCCTCTTCACCTCTAGAAGATGTAAAACTTTGAAGATCCTAATGCAAACTATGAAGGAGTTTGAAGATATTTCGAGGCAGCTCATTAAGGGTGACAAGAGTCACTTTATGCTCCATTCTAATCCTTTCAACAGCACAAGAGACAAAATCAAAAGACTCACTGGTTTCAGACAAAAACAGGGCCTTCTTACTTACCAAGGTTGCACCTTATTTGTTGGTAGGCCTAGAATTATTTATTTTCCTGACCTTGTTAACAAAGTTTTATGCAGGATTACAGGTTGGCAAACCAAACAACTTAGCTATGGTGGTAGGGCAATTCTTACAAAACATGTTCTACAATCACTCCCTATCCATTTATTGTTTGCAGTAACACCTCCATCCTCTGCACTTAAACAAATCCAAATGCTCATGGCTGATTTTTTCTGGGGATGGAAAAGTGATAGGAAGAGATATCATTGGGCATCATGGAAAAACTTAAGCTTTCCCTATGAGGAAGGGGGGGGGGTCAGAATGAGGAATCTAAAGGATGTTTGCATGGACTTCCAGTACAAGTAGTTGTGGATGTTTAGGACTAAACAAACCCTTTGGGGAGACTTCTTGAGAGCAAAATATTGCCAAAGATCCAACCCAGTGTGCAAAAAAAGGGATACTAGGGAGTCATTGACTTGGAAATATATGCTGCATAACAGACACCAAGTTGAGCAACATATCCAATGGAAACTCAAGTCAGACAACTGTTCCTTTTGGTGGGATAATTGGCTTGGCATAGGACCATTTGCACAATTCTTCACCAGTTGTAACAGCTTCAACAACACCACATTGGCTGAATTTTGGAATGAAAGACATTGGAATTGGAGAAAGCTGATTGAACAGGCCCCTGCAAGTCAATTCTCCAACATCCTAGCAACAAAAATCTCTCCACAACATCATCCAGATCAAGATGTGTGGAAGCTCAACAACAATGGAGTGTTTAGATGCTCTTCTGCCTAGAATGAGATTAGAGAAAAAAAGAACCAAAAACCAGCTCAATTCTCTCATATGGCATAAAAATATACCATTTTAATCTTTTTTTTGTTATGGAGAACCTTGAGGGATAAACTCCCTACTAACGAGAAGCTAGCTAACTTTGGCATTGAGCCAAAAAATTGTTTTTGTTGTTGTAACAAGACAAATATGGAAAACATTGAACGCATCTTCAACTCCGGACAATTTGAAGCCTATGTGTGGAGGAGCTTTGCAGCCATTGCAGGAATACACACAAACCACAGTTCTCTACAGCAACTCATCAAGCAATGGTGGACATCAAAGTACAAGAATGCAACACACAAGCTGATCCTGCAGGCCACCCCCATTTTTATCTGTTGGAACCTGTGGAAGAATAGATGTGCCTGCAAATATGGAGACAAAACAACCAATATTAGCAGGGTTAAGTATGCAATTTACAAAGACAACTACAAGATGCTATCAAAAGCCTTCCTCAAATCAGATGGCCGGCCAACTTGAAAGAATTAATAAAAGTTTGTGAAAATATTGTTCATGATACTAAAGTGAACATGATTACATGGACAAGACCCCCATATCAGTGGATCAAAATTAATATCGATGGTAGTGCAATAAATAATCCATGTAAGATTGGAGCATGAGACATTTTGAAAGATCAAATTGGCAAGCTCTTTCACACTCCTCTTGGATAGGGTACAAACAACAAAGATGAGATTGAGGCAGCCATATTTGGGTTCTATCTCTTGGTTGAAGCAGGGATGAGACCCTATAGTCTCTATCCAGTGCTCTTCCAGCTCGATATCAGTATAAGTATCAATCTCTTTCCTTTCCTGTGTATGAGTGGAATTTTGAGTAATCGATGAGACTAGTAAGGATTCTCCAATAGGTATAACCCTGGAATTGGAATACAGGAACGTAATGCTAGAGGTTGAGTCTCAACTAGTGGTGGACTGGATTCTATAGGAAGCAATTCCCTAATGGAGCATCACACCACAGTTGGAAAGATTACAGAATCTCATCACACAGGCCCATAATTTCAAATGCATACATACTTCGAGAGAAGCTAATTGGGTAGCTGATGCTCTTTCCAAACATAACCACAAGACATCTACTCCACAAATATACTTCAACAACCAACACTTACCTAAAGAAGCCAAGGCTTACTACCAACTAGACCTACTGGAAATGCCTAGTTTCAGAAGAAAGAAGACCAAAAAAATTGAAGAACCTCCTTGATAATTGATGTTCCCCTTTTCAACTTAGCTATAGTTCAAAATTATAGCTTCTTTGAATAGGTTAGAATAGGATAGTATTTAGCATAGTAATTTTTGTAAAGGGAGAGTCTCCATTGTTTATTTTCCTAGAATCATTGTATTGAGAGGAGTCCTCTCCTTAGGTACTTAGATTTTTGGTTAACTTTTTTGTAAGGGGATGAGTCAACTCCTTTTGTATGTAGATTCTGAACCACCTTAAGATAGGAGGCAGGGTTTATATCCCCCTCCATGTACTTTTGCTTTTTATCCATATTAAGGCATGGGGGTGCTACTCAGCCCCTACCCCTCCAACGGTAATTAAACTTTAAAAAAAAAACTTAACCCTAACCCAAACCCTAACCTTAAACCATTAACCCAAAACCCCAAGACCAAAATGAAAAAACCCAAACATTAAACACTAAACCATATATTTTAAACAAAAAATTCTAAACCCCAAAACCGAAAACCTAAAAAAAGCCTAAACCCTAACCCTAACCCTAACCATATCCCTAACCCTAACCCTAACCCTAACCTATCCTTAACCCTAATCCGAAACCCTCAATCCTAAACCCAAAGCCTAAAATACCAAAACCTAACATTAAACACTAAACTATAGATATTACAACTCAAATCCTTAACCCCAAACCCTAAAACCTTGAAAACAACCTAAACCCTTACCTTAACCCTAACATTAACCCTAATCCTAACCGTACCGTAAACCCTAAACCCCAAGCCAAAAATACCAAAACCCAAACATTAAACACTAAACCATTGATATTAAACCTCAAATCCTAAACCCTAAACACAAAACCTAAAAAAAACAAAAACCCTAATCCTAACCCTAAACCTATCCTTATCCCTAACCATAATTCTAAACCATAAACCCAAAACCCTAAGCCCAAAATACCAAAACCCAAACATTAAAAATACTAAACCATAGATTTTAAACCTCAAATGCTAAACTCTGAACCATAAAACCTAAAACAACCTACACCCTAACCCTAATCCTAATCCTATACTCTAAGTCCAAAATACAAAAACTCAAACATTAAATACTAAACCATAGATATTAACCCTCAAATCCTAAACCACAAACCCTAAAACCTAAAAAAAAAACTAAACCTTAACACTAACCCGTTACCTTAACCATAACCCTAACCCTAACCCTAAACCATTAACTCGAAACCCCAAGACCAAAATACCAAAATCCAAACATCAAACACTTAACCATAGATTTTGAACCAAAAAATCTAAACCCTAAACCCTAAAACCTAAAAAATACCCTAACCCTAACCCTAACCTATCCCTAATATGAACCCTAACCCTAACCCTATCCTTAACCCTAACCCTAAACCCTAAGCCCTAAACCCAAATGCCAAAATAGCAAAACCCTTACATTAAACACTAGAACCATAGATATTACAACTCAAATCCTTAACGCCAAACCTAAAACCTAAAATCAACCTAAACCCTAACCCTAACCCTAACATTAACTCTAACCCTAACCCTACCATAAACCCTAAATCCCAAGCCCAAAATACCAAAACCCAAACATCAAACACTAAACAATTGATATTAAACCTCAAATCCTAAACCCTAAACCCAAAAATCTAAAGAAACTTAAAACACTAACTCTATCCTTAACTTTAACCCTAACTCTAAACCATAAACCCGAAACCCTAAGCCCAAAATACCAAAACCCAAACATTAAATACTAAACCATCGATTTGAAACCTCAAACTCTAAACCCTGAACCATAAAAGCTAAAAAAAACCTACACCCTAACCCTAATCCTAACCCTAAACCCTAATCCTTCCCCATTACCCTAAACCCTAATCCTTACCCATTTCCCAATTTATTTCTCTCTCTAACTTCTCACTCTAAGAATCACGCTCCTAAAGATGAACAACACTTTACTCCCAACGGCTACTTAAGCCTGCCAGAATGGCGCGTGGCTCGCCGGAGGGGCTTCCTAGACCACCAGACCAACCCCAAGAGGGGGCTTCACCAAGATGAACACAACACAACAAGAATCACCCTCTAATTCGATCCACAACTCTGTGAATATGCAAATCAATGAAGCGATGAACAGTAGACATTCACAGAGTGAGTTAGCAGGAAATCGTAACATTATTTCCCCAGTCCGAATCGAAGTGAACCAAAGTTTTTGGGATAAAGGGAATTATTATGCATACCAAGGGGCACAACATACTAAAAAAATCAGGCGATTCTAACCTACAAATCGAGAAATATGATAAGGCGATTTCTGGGGAACAAACTGCAAAATCGCCTGATAATAGCTCTCAAATTCCGGCATCTCCGCAGCTATCTCAGGGTGAATTATATAATGGGGATTACTCCCCTACTGAAGGGGAACATCTCACTGCAATTTCAGCTCAAATGGATGGCCCATTCATCGGTGACAAGAACTTCGAGGGTCGAGCTGATGAAAGACGGAGAAGCAAGAAATACGACAATACTGAGAACCCTCCGATGGAAAATGAGATTCACCTCACTAATATCTCAGCTCAATTAGGCCAGGAATCTAATCCAAAAGGATACCAGCTAATCGATAAAGGATCCCTGAGCAATCATCCCAAGGAGGCGATCGATGTAGAGAACTCTTCACACTTCTCCTTGGAGTCAAGCTAGTAGCATCAAAGAAAAACAAAGAAAATATGAGTACTCCAGGTATACCTAGCGACTCTAGTGATTCTACTAAAAATATACATGATAAACTGCAGGAGCCTCAATTGAATAGCGACCAAATGCAAAATGCCAGACCAAAAGATGGAGTTCCACAAACTGGTGTGTCTACTCCTACCAACTCTGTTCCTACTCAACTTCATAATAATTACTATACTTTTGTCCATGAGCATGTAAATGACATGGGACAAAGGGTTGTAGTGAGTAGTGAACAGCCACAAGGAGAAAATTCCAATTATAGTAAGCAACAAGCTAGCCACAATCAAAGTATTGGGAAGGAGAACTCGAACCACCTTCACCAGAATGCCTTCAAATCCAATGGTAACCAAAGTGAATATCATCAAGCCTTAGCTAGAATTTCTAGTAACTTTGACAAACGAGCAGTACCTCCTCAAAAAAGCCAGCAAAACTAGCCCAATGCCAAAGCTACTGAAATGCCTAATCCTAATGAAACTCAAACCAATGCTCAAAATCAAGTCAAGGAACCAGCCCCATACACTGTGGTTCAAACTTTGGCTGCCATGCTAAGACATATTCATGCTGCTCAGACTCCTAACATTGTGATAAAGACCCCTAGACAAACAACCAAACAGGGCTGCCCATCTGTGATTTTCGATATAAATGATTATATGCATACGCTAACGGTGTACTGCAAATATACCTTGGTAGGAAAGTTCACTAACACTATGCCTAATATGGAGCTCATTAGGAAAAGTTTCATTCAACAGACTCAACTAAGTGGGGGGGGGGGTCAACATTGCTCATTATAATACAAAACATATTTTTATTGATCTTCAAAATGAGCTAGACTATGACACGGTTGGGACACAACAAAGAATGATCATTGAAGGAAAGCTCATGAGAATACAAGCATGGACCCACCTTTTCAGTCCTAAGGAAGAAACACCTATTGTCCCAGTTTGGGTCTTATTGCCAGGACTTCCTTGGCATTGTTTCAAGAAACCTTTCCTCACACCTCTCCTTGAAAGAGTAGGCAAAGTGTTGTATTTATATACAACCTCCATAAAGAGGTCGAGAGCAGGTATGTCAAAAGTAAAAGTGCAAGTTGACTTAACCAAAGGAAGACCTAAACATGTGTGGATTGGACTGAATGATAATGATCTCACCAACCCTAACCCTATCCCTAACACGAACCCTAACCCTAACCCTAACCCTATCCCTAACACGAACCGTAACCCTAACCCTAAACTCTAAACCCAAATCCCAAAATACAAAAACCATAACATTAAAAACTAAACCATTGATAGTAAACCTCAAATCCTAAACCCTAAACCCAAAAACCTAAAAAAAAACATAACCCTAACCCTTACCTAAACTCTAACCCTAACACTAATCTTAAATCATAAACCCTAAACGCTAAACCCTAAGCCCAAAATACCAAAACTCAAACATTAAATACTAAACCATATATTTTAAACCTCAAATGCTAAACCCTTAACCATAAAACCTAAAAAAAAACCTACACCAACCCTAACCCTAAACCTTAAACACTTAACCCTTAGATAAAAAAAAACCTATGTCCAAAATACGAAAAAGCCAAACATTAAATACTAAACCGTAGATTTTAAACCTCAAATCCTAAACTACAAATCCTAAAACCTAAAAAACCCTAAACCCTGACCCTAACCATAACCCAAACCCTAACCTAAACCTTAACCCTAAACCCTAAATGTAACATGAACCCTAACCCTACCCTATCCTTAACCCTAACCCTAAACCCTAAACCCTAAACCCAAAGCCCAAAATATTAAAACCCTAACATTAAACACTAAACCATAGATATTACATCTCAAATCCTTAACCCCAAACCCTAAGATCTAAAACTAACCTTAACCCTAACCCTAACCCTAACCCTACCATAAACCGTAAAACCCAAGCCCGAAATAACAATACCCAAATATTAAACACTAAGCCATTGATATTAAACCTGAAATCCTAAACCCTAAACCCATAAACCTAAAAAAAAAAAAACTAACCCTAACCCTAACCTTAACTCTAACCCTAACCCTAAACCATAAACTCCAAACCCTAAGCCCAAAATACCAAAACGCAAACATTAAATAAGAAACCATAGATTTTAAACCTCAAATGCTAAATCCTGAACGATAAAACCTAAAAAAAACCTACACCCAAACTCTATTCCTAACCCTAACCCAAAACCCTATGTCCAAAAACAAAAAAATGAGAAAAAACCCTAAGTCTTAAATATGAAAACCCAAATATTAAACACTAAACCATTGATTATAAACCTCAAATCCTAAAACCAAAACAAAACAAAACCCTAACCCTAACCCTAAATCCTAACCCTAACCAAAAACCTAACCCTAACCTTAACCCTAACCCTATTCTAAACCATTAACCCGAAACCCCAAGCCCAAAATACCAAAACCCAAACATCAAACACTAAATCATAGATTTTAAACCAAAAATTCTAAATCCCAAAACCTAAAACCTAAAAAAACCTAAACCCTAACCCTAACCCTATCCCTAACATAAACCCTAATCCTAACCCTATCCTTAACCCTTGCCCTAAACCCTAAACCCTAAAACCAAAGGCAAAAATACCAAAACCCTAACATGAAACACTAAAATCATAGATATTACAACTCAAATCCTTAAAGCCAAACTCTAAAACCTAAAAAACAACCTAAATCCTAACCCTAACCCTACCATAAACCCTAAACCCCAAGACCAAAATACCAAAACCCAAACATTAAACACTAAAGCATTGATATTAAACCTCAAATCTAAAATACTAAAACCCAAAATCATATACTAAACCATAGTTTTTAAACCTCAAATGCTAAACCCTGAACCATTAAATCTAAAAAAAACTACACCCTAATCCTAATTTCAACCCTAACCCTAACCTTAAACCTAAACCTTAAACCCAAAAACCCAAGTCCAAAAAAACCCTATGTCCAAAATACAAAAAGCCAAACATTAAATACTAAACCATATATTTTAAACCTAAAATCCTAAACCTAAAAGAACCTAACCCTAACCCTAACACTAACCCTAACCTTAACCTTAACACTAACCCTAACCCTAAACCATTAACCTAAAACCCCAAGACCAAAATACCAAAACCTAAAAATTAAACACTAAACCATAAATTTTAAACAAAAACCCTAAACCCCAAAACCTAAAACCTAAAAAAAACCTAAACCCTAACCCTAACCCAATCCCTAACACGAACCCTAACCCTAACTCTATCCTTAACCCTAACCCTAAATCCTAAACCCCAAACCCAAAGACAAAATACCAAAACCCAAACATTAAATGATAAACCATAGATATTACAACTCAAACCCTTAACCCCAAACCCTAAAACCTAAAAAAACACCTAAACCCTAACCCTAACCCTAACATTAACCCTAACCATAACCCTATCATAAATCCTAAACCCCAAGCCCAAAATACCAAAACTCAAATATTAAAAAATAAACAATTGATATTAAACCTCAAATCCTAAACCCTAAACCAAAAAACCTAAAAAAAAAACCTAACCCTAGCCCTAACCTTAACCTTAACCGTAACCCTAACCCTAAATCATAAACCCGAAACCCTAAGACCAAAATGCGAAAACCCAAACATTAAATACTAAACCATACATTTTAAACCTCAAATGGTAAACCCTGAACCATAAAAAAAAAAAAAACTACACCCTAATCCTAACCCTAACCCTAACCCTAATCCTAATCCTAAATCCTAAAACCTAAACCTTAAGTCCAAAAAAAACCTAAGTCCAAAATACAAAAACCTAAACATTAAACACTAAATCATAGATCTTAAACTTCAAATCCTAAACAAGTAACCATAAAACCTAAAAAAAAAACTAACCCTAACCCTAACATTAACCCTAACCCTAACCCTAAACCTAACACGAACCGTAACCCAAACCTTATCCTTAACCCTAAACCCTAAACCCTAAACCCTAAACCCTAAACCCAAAACCAAAAATAACAAAGCCCTAACATTAAACACTAAACCATATATAGTACAACTCAAATTCTTAACCCCAAAGCCTAAAACCTAAATCCTTAACCCCAAACCCTAAAACCTAAAAAACAACCTAAACGCTAATTCTAACCCTACCATAAACCATAAACCCCAATCCCAAAATACAAAAAACCCAAACATTAAACAATAAACCATTGATATTAAACATCAAATTCTAAACCCTAAACCTAAAAACCTAAAAACAAAACCTAACCCTAACGAAAATAATAAATCATAAACCTGAAATCCTAAGTCCAAAATACAAATACCCAAAAAAAATAAATACTAAACCATGGATTTTAAACCTCAAATGCTAAACCCTGAACCATAAAACCTAAAAAAAAAACTACACCCTAACCCTAATCCTAACCCTAACCCTAAACCCTAAGTCCAAAAAAAAAACTAAGTCCAAAATACAAAAACCCAAAAATTAAACACTACCTCTTCAGCTGGTCCAAATGGCATGAATGGGCATTTCTTCCAGAAGACTTGACACATTATCAAAGAGGATTTATTTGAGGTCATTCAAGCATTTTTCAGTGGCCAAATGATACCTAAATATTTCTCTCATTATTGTGTTGTTCTACTTCCTAAAATAACTAATCCTACTAAGTTACTGAGTTTAGACCTATTAGCTTAAGCAATTTTACTAGTAAAATCATTTCAAAGCTAATTAGTTCTAGACTTGGTTCTATCCTTCCTAACTTGATTTCTACTAACTAATCTGGGTTTGTCAAAGGTAGAAGCATTTTAGAGAATATTATGCTAGCACAGGAAATTATCCATCAGATTAAGCAACTGTAACGGCCTGTATTTTTGTATGTGATAGTTCTATTCATGTTATACTTGACATATACTTATAGTGTAGGTGAGGGATCATGTTTCTTATGTGATTAGTGTTGGTTTAAACTAGCTTGGAAGGTGATGTAATGCCTTGCACGTTTTAGCATATGTATTGCAAGTTAACTCCGATGGAAAGTATTTAAGTAATTATAGTAAGATGGTAATTGAGCTAGCAGCTGCATCACCTATTTGATCTATATTATAGTTAAAGGGCCCAAGTTTGATTGACCAGATTTAGGCTTATATTTAGGGGCTCATTTGAAGCCCAAACCTATTAAAGAAATTGTGAATGAAAGAAGGCCCAGCAGCCAAATCTGCCAATTGGCCCATTATGGATAAAGCCCAAGTGAAACTAGGTAAGTGCATGACCTCCTAAGATTTGTTTTACCATGTTATTGGGCCAAGTGTGTACCACCTACTTGCATTAATCTGTCCCAAGTGGAATAAAAGGACAAAGGGAAAATGGACAGCCAAGGTCCAATAATATTAAGTCCAAAAAGGCCCAAGTTAAAAGGACAATCAGGTGGGGCACCTACTTGACATTATATGGCCCAAAATTGGTCAAGAGTGTCGGCCATAACACCTCCTTTTTCAAAGGATAAGGATCAAGTCTTATTCTCCATTTTGAACTTGCAAAAGTTTCAGATTTCCTAAGTTCTTTCTTGGTCTCTCTTGGCTTCAATTAGCAGCCCTAAGACACCTTAGAGTTCTTGAGTGCTGTCTAATTTTTCAAGTAAGAGTTTGAAGGAGAGTTTGAATTCTTGAAGTACACGTGTAGAGGATAAATTTTCAGAATTAAGGTAAGACTTCAACCCATTTGTTTTCCTCTCTTTGATAATGTTTGGAATGGAGAATTTTGTATATGTTTATCAAGAATTCATGGATTGTGATAAATCTTTGAGTCAATATTCTCCTATTATGCTGAAAGATTTGAGATTGATAGTGGCTGCCTTATGAATATTGTTGTTGATGGCTGTTTGGGTAGCTTGGGAGATGATGTATGAAGTTGTATTAATGTGTAGAGGAAGGGTGTGGTGGTTCACCATTTATGTAAGAGTTGTTTGGGCCTGATTTCCATCAAATATTTTAGCTACTGTTTTAGAGGACCTTATTGTGATTAGCTGCTGATGTTAGCTTAATCATGACTTATGTTGTAGATTAGCACCCAATAAGGAAGGCTGAATCGTGATAGTGGTATTGGTCAGAAAAATAAGGTATGTAAGGCTATTCGATTCTATATCCTTTTGGCATGAAATCTGGCACCTGCAATTAATATCAATGAAGTGATTCCCATAAGGTCTATTTCTAGAAAAGGAAGCATAGTGGCAGCGTACTATCTCCAAATAGCTAACAATATTTCTTTCCCCATTCTAAGTACATGGAACTACTTCATTATATGTTCACTACTCTATACTTGTGTAATTTCCCCTTGTGCTGTTATAGAAATGGTATTTGCAAAAGAAAGTTTGATGAATCCTTCTCCTAAGCCAATTGAAGGCAATTGTGCCATTAAGGTCTTAAAGTAAGGTCTTGATGTTTCATAGCTCCTTATGTCATTGTTACTGCCTCAAAGTATTATTTTCATGTATTCCACTACTGTTCCGTATTTTCATATCTCCAAGATGATTATGATCACCAAATCAACATCTCAAAAGTGTTATGAACTGATTAACAACAATCTCAAAGATTAAAGAATCTAAGTGAAGAAATCTATAAGGGTGGCAGCTCAGGGGCGAAAGCCTAGCATGGGCCGATCCCTATTGGTATAGAAGGGTGGCAGCTCGGGGGCGAAAGCCTAGCATGGGCCGATCCCAAGTTGTGTAAATTATGAGGACCGCATCCCAGGGGTTAATACGCCTAGCATGGGTCATCCTCTTCTACCACTGATCAGCTGGTCACTTGTATCACATGCCCAACAAAGATTATAACATACAACAAGGTAAAGAAAAGAATGTAGCTTACTTGATCCCATAAGAGTAAGCAAAGGTGGTCTTCTCTCCTAATCTATGCACCCTTATGTTGCTACTTGATTTCATTTGACCTTTGTATTACATATACTATTTGCCTTACATATTCAGTACATTTTTCGTACTGACGTCCTGTATTGGGGACGCTGCATTTCATGCTGCAGGCTCAGGTACTCCAGCTAGTAGACCTCCTCAGTATGAGCACTCAAACTTCTGCTACTTTTGGTGAGCTCCAAGTTGATTCGGAGCTTTATTAAGTCCTTGTTAAATTCGTTTGGTATTGTATCGTAGTTAAGGGTAAGGCGGGGTCTGTCCCGACCTACTCTAGTCTTCTATCTTTTAGAGGCTTTGTAGACGTATGTACATGGTTCAGTTGTGTCTTAAGGAGTTGTGGTCTAAACGGTCTAAGTCTTGTATATAACTTTTGGACCTACTTACGTTGGTTTATATCGCTGCATCCAAAGTTAACTTGTCTCAATTGTTATAGTATATGCTCAGTAAGAACAGGTTGCAGTTTGGTTCTCTCGGGCCTTTAGGGCATTGGGTGCCTGTCCGTCTTAATGGGTTTTGAGGCGTGACAAAAGTGATATCAGAGCAGGTCATCCTAGGGAGTCTACAAAGCCGTGTCTGTATAGAGTCTTGCTTATGGATGTGTTGTGCACCACATTTATAAACAGGAGGCTACGGGACATATAGGAGTTGTCTCATTTCTTTCATTTCTTAGATCGTGCGATAGAACCTGTGTTGTAGGTGAATCATATCTAATTCCTCAATTATTTTATTATAGCAAAGATGCCGATTACGAGAAGGAGTAAAAGTACTGGTAAACGAGTAGATGTGGCTGCCCAAGAAGAGATCAGCCAACCACCACCAAGTCAAGCTGTTCAAAGTGGGGCTCAAGATGAGTCTCTATCGCAGACTTCCTCGACGCCTCCATCTCCTGAAGAACTAAGAAGGGAAGATGAACCTCAGGAAACCACTATTAATGCTACCGAGCAAGATTTGAGGAATGCAGTCCAATTATTGACTCGTATAGTTGCTGGTCATGGCCAAAGGCAAGAAGGTCCAGTTGCAGGTACTAGTGGTGTAGTTAGATCAGCTGGAACACGGATACGTGATTTTCTTAACTTGGACCCTCCATCATCATTTACCGGGTCAGATCCTAATGAAGATCCCCAAGACTTTATAGATCAAATCCAACGCACTTTGGATATTATGCATGTAAGTGGTAAAGAAGCACTTGAGCTAGCTGCATTGTAACGGCCTGTATTTTTGTATGTGGTAGTTCTATTCATGTTATACTTGACATAGACTTATAGTGTAGGTGAGGGATCATGTTTCTTATGTGATTAGTGTTGGTTTAAACTAGCTTGGAAGGTGATGTAATGCCTTGCACGTTTTAGCATATGTATTGCAAGTTAACTCCGATGGAAAGTATTTAAGTAATTATAGTAAGATGGTAATTGAGCTAGCAGCTGCATCACCTACTTGATCTATATTATAGTTAAAGGGCCCAAGTTTGATTGACCAGATTTAGGCTTATATTTAGGGGCTTATTTGAAGCCCAAACCTATTAAAGAAAATTGTGAATGAAAGAAGGCCCAGCAGCCAAATCTGCCAATTGGCCCATTATGGATAAAGCCCAAGTGAAACTAGGTAAGTGCATGACCTCCTAAGATTTGTTTTACCATGTTATTGGGCCAAGTGTGAACCAGCTACTTGCATTAATCTGTCCCAAGTGGAATAAAAGAACAAAGGGAAAATGGACAGCCAAGGTCCAATAATATTAAGTCCAAAAAGGCCCAAGTTAAAAGGACAAGCTGGTGGGGCACCTACTTGACATTATATGGCCCAAAATTGGTCAAGAGTGTCGGCCATAACACCTCCTTTTTCAAAGGATAAGGATCAAGTCTTATTCTCCATTTTGAACTTGCAAAAGTTTCAGATTTCCTAAGTTCTTTCTTGGTCTCTCTTGGCTTCAATTAGCAGCCCTAAGACACCTTAGAGTTCTTGAGTGCTGTATAATTTTTCAAGTAAGAGTTTGAAGGAGAGTTTGAATTCTTGAAGTACAAGTGTAGAGGATAAATTTTCAGAATTAAGGTAAGACTTCAACCCATTTGTTTTCCTCTCTTTGATAATGTTTGGAGTGGAGAATTTTGTATATGTTTATCAAGAATTCATGGATTGTGATAAATCTTTGAGTCAATATTCTCCTATTATGCTGAAAGATTTGAGATTGATAGTGGCTGCCTTATGAATATTGTTGTTGAGGGCTGTTTGGGTAGCTTGGGAGATGATGTATGAAGTTGTATTAATGTGTAGAGGAAGGGTGTGGTGGTTCACCATTTATGTAAGGGTTGTTTGGGCCTGATTTCCATCAAATATTTTGGCTACTGTTTTGGATGACCTTATTGTGATTAGCTGCTGATGTTAGCTTAATCATGACTTATGTTGTAGATTAGCACCCAATAAGGAAGGCTGAATCGTGATAGTGGTATTGGTCAGAAAAATAAGGTATGTAAGGCTATTCGATTATGTATCCGTTTGGCATGAAATCTGGCACCTGCAATTAATATCAATGAAGTGTTTCCCATAAGTTCTATTTCTAGAAAAGGAAGCATAGTGGCAGCGTACCATCTCCAAATAGCTAACAATATTTCTATCCCCATTCTAAGTACATAGAACTACTTCATTATATGTTCACTACTCTATACTTGTGTAATTATTCCCCTTGTGCTGTTATAGAAATGGTATTTGCAAAAGAAAGTTTGATGAATCCTTCTCCTAAGCCAATTGAAGTCAATTGTGCCATTAAGGTCTTAAAGTAAGGTGTTGATGTTTCATAGCTCCTTATGTCATTGTTACTGCCTCAAAGTATTATTTTCATGTATTCCACTACTGTTCCGTATTTCCATATCTCCAAGATGATTATGACCACCAAATCAACATCTCAAAAGTGTTATGATTATCCAAAATAATATCTCAAATGAGTTATGAACTGATTAACAATAATCTCAAAGATTAAAGAATCTAAGTGAAGGAATCTATATAATTAAGGGTGGCAGCTCAGGGGCGAAAACCTAGCATGGGCCGATTCCTATTGGTATAGAAGGGTGGCAGCTCAGGGGCAAAAGCCTAGCATGGGCCGATCCCAAGTTGTGTAATTATGAGGACCACATCCCAGGGGTTAATACGCCTAGCATGGGTCATCCTCTTCTACCACTGATCAGCTGGTCACTTGTATCACATGCCCAACAAAGATTATAACATACAAAAAGGTAAAGAAAAGAATGTAGCTTACTTGATTCCACAAGAGTAAGCAAAGGTGGTCTTCTCTCCTAATCTATGCACTCATATGTTGCTACTTGATTTCATTTGAGTCTTGTATTACATATACTATTTGCCTTACATATTCAGTACATTTTTCGTACTGACGTCCCATATTGGGGACGCTGCATTTCATGCTGCAGGCTCAGGTACTCCAGCTAGTAGACCTCCTCAGTAGGAGCACTCGAAATTCTGCTACTTTTGGTGAGCTCCAAGTTGATTCGGAGCTTTATTGAGTCCTTGGTAAATTCATTTGGTATTGTATCATAGTTAAGGGTAAGGCTGGGTCTGTCCCGACCTACTCTAGTCTTCTATCTTTTAGAGGCTTTGTAGACGTATGTACATGGTTCAGTTGTGTCTTAAGGAGTTGTGGCCACGACGGCCAAGTATTGTACATAAATTTTGGACCTACTTACGTTGTTTTGTATCGCTGCATCCAAAGTTAACTTGTCTCAATTGTTATAGTATATGCTCAGTAAGAACAGGTTGCAGGTTGGTTCTCTCAGGCCTTTAGGGCATCGGGTGCCTGTCCGTCTTAATGGGTTTTGAGGCGTGAAGATTAAAGGGTGTGGCTATATTGTGGTATGAAGCTTGGAAGCAATCTAGGGGAACAAATGCACCTTCAGCTATGTGGAAAGAGTTCAAAAAGGCATTCCTTGATCATTATCTGCCATTGGAGATCCGAGAGGCCCGTGCGGATCTGTTCTTAAATCTCCACCAAGGAAATATGAGTGTGAGGGAGTATAGTCTCAAATTTAATTCCTTGGCTAGGTATGCTCCTAATGTAGTAGCTACTATGGAGGATAGAGTTCATCGTTTTGTGGACAGGTTAGATTCATATCTAGTTAGAGACTAGACAATTGCTTCATTAAATAAAGATATGGATATAGCAAGGATGCAGGCTTTTGCACAAAAATTGGAGGATCAAAGGCAAAGAAGAAGAACACAAGAGTTGGAACAGGGCATTCAAGAGGGCCAGATCAATGGGGCAGTTTACACCATCCTAAGGTGAGTTTAGGCCTCGGTTCTCTAACAGACCACCTAGGCCATCATCTTTCTAGTCTACAGCTAGTGCTCCACCACGGTTCCAAGGGTTTAGAGGCAATCAGTTTGGGCAAAGAAGTGAAAGCCAAGGCAGTCATCAAGAGCAAGGAAGTACGAGCCAATCAAGGCCTCCACGACAGCCTTGTAAACAGTGTGGGAGGAATCATCTAGGTGCATGCAGGTTTGGGACGGATGTTTGTTTTTGGTGTGGCACACCAGGGCATATGATGAGAAACTGCCCTCATAGGGGAGTGGGTGGCGTTGTTCAACCAACTAGATCAGTTGTTGCGTCGACCTCATCAACCCCTTCTTTAGGTAGGGGACTACATATGCCTGCAGGTCGGGGTAGAGGAGCTAGGGGAGCAGCTAGTTCTAGTGGAGGTCAGAATCGCACATATGCACTAGGGGATCGACAAAATTTAGAAGCCTCGCCGGACGTGGTTACAGGTACATTGTCCATCTTTTCACATATTGTATATGCATTAATCGATCCGGGGTCTACACTATCATATGTTACACCATTGATTGCTGGAAAGTTCAAAACAACACCAGAATTATTAGCGAAGCCATTTGAAGTGTCTACACCGATTGGTGAATCTATTATAGCTAGGAGAGTTTATCGTAATTGCATTGTAACTGTTTGTGATCGCGATACATTGGCTGATCTTGTTGAGCTAGACATGGTAGATTTTGATGTTATAATGGGTATGGATTGGTTAGCTTCTTGTTATGCCACGGTAGATTGCCGAACTAAGATAGTGCATTTTCAGTTTCCAAAAGAGGTAGTCCTCGAATGGAAAGGTAATATTGGGATGCCAAGAGGTAAATTTATTTCTTATCTTAAGGCAAAGAAGATGATTTCCAAAGGATA
This sequence comes from Solanum sitiens, assembly GCA_016801875.1. Classification (NCBI taxonomy): domain Eukaryota; kingdom Viridiplantae; phylum Streptophyta; class Magnoliopsida; order Solanales; family Solanaceae; genus Solanum; species Solanum sitiens. Next base: position 240,753 of record JABWTJ010000510.1, read on the forward strand.
CATATGCCATCTGGTTAGAGTGAAAAATGTAGATGTAGAGCCACCAACCCTTCAATCCATTCCGGTGGTAAATGAATTTCTAGATGTGTTTCCTGAAGATCTTCCAGGTTTGCCTCCAGAACGAGAAGTAGAGTTCGGTATTGATGTGCTTTCAGATACTCAACCTATCTCAATTCCTCCGTATAGAATGGCTCCAGCAGAATTACGAGCAGTTAAAAGAAGAACTTACAAAATCCAAAAGAGCAGTTAAAAGACTTATTACAAAAAGGATTCATAAGGCCTAGTGTGTCCCCATGGGGAGCACCAGTTTTATTTGTACGCAAAAAAGATGGCTCATTAAGAATGTGTACGCAAAAAAGATGGCTCATCATAAAAAGGATCGATGTGCGGAAAATAAAAGAAGATCAAAAGAACTTACAAAATCCAAAGCTTTATTCCATAATATACAAAATAGTTACATAGAGAGAGAGAGCATTCAAGAAAAATTTAATATTCGTAAATTTTCTGATGCTATCAAAGGTAAATTACAAAGTCTTATATAGACTTCAAAGGATAAGAGGGAATCTTGAAGCCATCTTCTGATTGGTTGCAGAGGATTGCTTTATCTGTTCCTTATCTTTTGCTTTATCTTTTGCTTTTGGAAAAGCATCTTCTTTTTATCTTTTACTTTTGGAAAAGCATCTTCTTTTGAGACCACTTGTTTTGTCGGTCATCTTTTGATAAAGTGGTGGCCAATCTTGTCGGCCATGCTTTGTCGGTCATCTATGCCCATCTGATAAATATGATAAAGATTCTGTCTCTTTGAGACTCCTTTATCTCTTTCTAGATAATTCCGATTTTTAATAATCTCTATCTGAAAGACTAATTATTCCGATTTTAATATCTCAATTAGATATTTAATCAAATGGATTTAGATAGGCTTGTGCTAAAGCTTTTGGATTTAGCATATCCCCATTATCATCAGATGCTTCCTCAAGAAGTAGATTAACCTCGACTTCATCAGGATTATTATCCAATTCTGACAAGGCCTTTTCTAGCCTTTTCTTTAATTCACTCTTGGAGGGTGAAAGCTGTGATGGACTCTTCTTTTTGGATGAAGAAGGAACATCTTTCTTGGCTGGGGACCAACCTTTAATTCTGATTTCTTTTGATAAGAATTTAATCCTATCGAAATCTGCAACAACAAACGTCCAACTTATAATATAAGATAAACGCTTTTTTATAAAATACTTACAGAGCTTTATATTCTCTGGTAAGGTTGAAATGCCTTCATCTATCTGAAACTGAGGATACTTTTCAGCAAATTGTCGAGGCATGACTTGTTTATTTCCTCCTAACCAGCTCCACCATTCGTAGAACCATTTGGGAATTGTAGAAGTTGCAACTTTTGGACAATATTTTACGAACCATGTGTGGGTTGTAGGTCTTACATATAAGAAGTTTACCCAAGCTTCTTTGTAATCATACCAATTATAAGTTTGAGGATTGAATCTTTTGGAAAGATTAACTGGAATTTGTAAATGGTCTACTGGCCAATTAAAAGGTGATAAAATCTTTTTTATCGTGAATTTTGAGTAAGCGATACTATCAGGATCTGATTTATCAGCTAACTCATGTTCAATTTCAACAGATCCTGTGTCAACCAGGATGAATTCATAATAACATCTAGTCTTTAAGGAATTACCTGTGTCAACATAATTCCTGTTAGTGTAGACTGGTTTTAAGAGATGTTTAATCTCATAACCTTCATATTCTTTATCAAGAGCAAGTATTGGAAACACTTGCAAAGGAATAAATTCAAATTTTTCCTTTTCTTTAGAAGGAAACTTTGTTTCTGCTGGAGAAACTGCTTCTGCAAAACTGGTTGGCTGTTTCATAGTGTAACAGTCGCTGGTTTGCTTTTGAGAGAATCTAAGTTCTCCATTTGGGCTTGACGATGAGCTGGGCTCTTGTTCCTTTTGGAAAGGCTTCTTTAAGATTAACATTTTTGACGAGCTAATCTGGGGTAGTTCAGGAGGGATGATTGGAGGCAATTGGGCCAGTGCTGAGTACCTGTTCATATCAGGCCTAATATGATTTATTTTAGGCCTTATAGCAAATGGGCCTGATCTTGTTGGACCACTTGGATTGGGCCTAGCTGACTGCCTTCCTGCCACGGGTCTAGCCTGTGGTCTGCTCATTTTTCCCCTGCAAGAATTCTCTAGTTAGAAAATCTGGCAAAGAATTGTTTTCTCCTTTAATAAATTCGATTTGAAAATCGAAACTGGATAATAAAGCTTGCCATCTAGCAAAGATCTGTTTGGAGACAATATTCTTAACATCCTTCTGGAGGATTTCTTTAGTAGATTTACAATCTACCCTAATCAAGAATTCTTTATTAACCAGATCATCTTGAAACTTAGTTATACAAAGAACAATAGCAAGGATTTCATTTTTGACTGTGCTATAGTTTCTTTGAGCTGAATTCCAGATTCCTGAGGTATAACGAACCAATTGTTCTGGAGAATTGGGGTTTTTTCTTTGTTTAAGAATACCACCATATCCAATGTCAGAAGCATCAGTTTCTACAATCATAAAATAATCTGGGTTAGAAATACCAAGACAAGGAAGATTTTTAACCATATTCTTTAAAAGAATAACTGCTCTGGTTTGACTATTACTCCAAGGTAAAGGATCTTTCTTTAACCTGTCAAAAAGAGGTTTACATATATGTCTAACTTTAGGAATGAAATCAGCTACATAGTTGAGACTTCCTAAAAATCTCTGTAACTGAGTTTTATCCAAGATGACATCAGGAAACTTATCAGAGAACTCAATAGATCTGCAAATGGGTTTATAAGTACCTTGATAAAGATCATGTCCTAAAAATCTGATTTTTGTTTGAAACAATTTAATCTTTCTAGCACTAATGACTAAACCATTGTGCTTAACAATTTTAAAGAAAATATTTAAATGCTTAAAATGAGAATCAATGTCCTCGGAGAAGATTAATATATCATCAATATAAACTATTGAAAACTGACTGATATGATTAAACAATGAATTCATTATATTTTGAAATTCAGATGGGGCATTTTTAAGCCCAAAAGGCATTACATTCCATTCAAATTGTCCAAAAGGGACATTGAAAGCAGTTTTATATTTATCTTTCTCAGAAATTTGAATTTGCCAGAAGCCTGATTTTAAATCAAATTTACTGTAAAGATTAGCTTTAAAAGTTCTTTTCAAAAGATCCCTTTTGTTAGGAATCGGATAACGAATCCATTTTAAAACGGAATTCAAAGGCTTGTAATTGATTACAAGTCTAGGAGATCCTCTTTCTTGTTCAGCTGCATTGTTTACATAAAATGCTGAACAAGACCAATGTAACGGCCTGTATTTTTGTATGTGGTAGTTCTATTCATGTTATACTTGACATATACTTATAGTGTAGGTGAGGGATCATGTTTCTTACATGATTAGTGTTGGTTTAAACTAGCTTGGAAGGTGATGTAATGCCTTGCACGTTTTAGCATATGTATTGCAAGTTAACTCCGATGGAAAGTATTTAAGTAATTATAGTAAGGTGGTAATTGAGCTAGCAGCTGCATCACCTACTTGATCTATATTATAGTTAAAGGGCCCAAGTTTGATTGACCAGATTTAGGCTTATAGTTAGGGGCTCATTTGAAGCCCAAACCTATTAAAGAAAATGTGAATGAAAGAAGGCCCAACAGCCAAATCTGCCAATTGGCCATTATGGATAAAGCCCAAGTGAAACTAAGTAAGTATATGACCTCCTAAGATTTGTTTTACCATGTTATTGGGCCAAGTGTGTACCACCTACTTGCACTAATCTGTCCCAACCTGATTAAAAGAACAAAGGAAAAATGGACAGCCAAGGTCCAATAATATTAAGTCCAAAAGGGCCCAAGTTAAAAGGACAAGCAGGTGGGGCACCTACTTGACATTATATGGCCCAAAATTGGTCAAGAGTGTCGGCCATAACACCTCCTTTTTCAAAGGATAAGGATCAAGTCTTATTCTCCATTTTGAACTTGCAAAATTTCAGATTTTCTTAAGTTTCTTTCTTGGTCTCTCTTGGCTTCAATAAGCAGCCCTAAAACACCTTAGGGATTCTTGAGTGCTGTCTCATTTTTAAGTAAGAAGTTTGAAGGAGAGTTTGAATTCTTGAAGTACAAGTTTAGAGGATAAATTTCCAGAATTAAGGTAAGACTTCAACCCATTTGTTTTCCTCTCTTTGATCATGTTTGGATTGGATAATTTTGTATATATTTATCAAGAATTCATGGATGATGATAAATCTTTGAGTCAATATTCTCCTATTATGCTGAAAGATTTGAGATTGATAGTGGCTGCCTTATGAATATTGTTGTTGAGGGCAGTTTGAGTATCTTGGAAGATGATGTATGAAGTTGTATTAATGTGTGGAGGAAGGGTGTGGTGGTTCACCATTTATGTAAGGGTTGTATGGGCCTGATTTCCATCAAATATTTTAGCTACTGTTTTGGAGAACCTTATTGTGATTAGCTGCTGATGTTAGCTTAATCATGACTTATGTTGTAGATTAGCACCCAATAAAGAAGGCTGAATCGTGATAGTGGTATTGGTCATAAATATAAGGTATGTAAGGCTATTCGATTCTATATCCTTTTGGCATGAAATCTGCCACCTGCAATTAATATCAATGAAGTGATTCTCATAAGTTCTATTTCTAGAAAAGAAAGCATGGTGGCAGCGTACTATCTCCAAATAGCTAACAATATTTCTTTCCCCATTCTAAGTACATGGAACTACTTCATTATATGTTCACTACTCTATACTTGTGTAATTTCCCCTTGTGCTGTTATAGAAATGGTATTTGCAAAAGAAAGTTTGATGAATCCTTCTCCTAAGCCAATTGAAGTCAATTGTGCCATTAAGGTCTTAAAGTAAGGTGTTGATGTTTCATAGCTCCTTATGTCATTGTTACTGCCTCAAAGTATTGTTTTCATGTATTCCACTACTGTTCCGTAATTTCATGTCTCCAAGATGATTATGACCACCAAATCAACATCTCAAAATGTTACGATTATCCAAAATAACATCTCAAAAGAGTTATGAACTGATTAACAATAATCTCAAAGATTAAAGAATCTAAGTGAAGAAATCTATTTAATTAAGGGTGGCAGCTTAGGGGCGAAAGCCTAGCATGGGCCGATCCCTATTGGTATAGAAGGGTGGCAGCTCAGGGGCGAAAGCCTAGCATGGGCCGATCCCAAGTTGTGTAATTATGAGGACCGCATCCCAGGGGTTAATACGCCTAGCATGGGTCATCCTCTTCTACCACTGATCAGCTGGTCACTTGTATCACATGCCCAACAAAGATTATAACATACAAAGAAGGTAAAGAAAAGAATGTAGCTTACTTGATTCCACAAGAGTAAGCAAAGGTGGTCTTCTCTCCTAATCTATGCACTCATATGTTGCTACTTGATTTCATTTGTGCCTTGTATTACATATACTTTTTGCCTTACATATTCAGTACATTTTTCGTACTGACGTCCCGTATTAGGGACGCTGCATTTCATGCTGCAGGCTCAGGTACTCCAGCTAGTAGACCTCCTCAGTAGAAGCACTCGAAATTCTGCTACTTTTGGTGAGCTCCAAGTTGATTCGGAGCTTTATTAAGTCCTTGGTAAATTCGTTTGGTATTGTATCGTAGTTAAGGGTAAGGCGGGGTCTGTCCCGACCTACTCTAGTCTTCTATCTTTTAGAGGCTTTGTAGACGTATGTACATACATGGTTCAGTTGTGTTTTAAGGAGTTGTGGCCTAAACGGCCAAGTCTTGTATATAACTTTTGGATCTACTTACGTTGGTTTGTATCGTTGCATCCAAAGTTAACTTGTCTGAATTGTTATAGTATATGCTCAGTAAGAACAGGTTGTAGGTTGGTTCTCTCGGGCCTTTAGGGCATCGGGTGCCTGTCCGTCTTAATGGGTTTTGAGGCGTGACAACCAAGGTGATTTAGAAGGTCGAATAATTTTATTATTCAAAAGAGTTTGAATTTCTTTTTTACAGATTTCCATAAGTTCATGGTTCATCTGAATAGGTCTAGCTTTGGTAGAGATAGCCTTTTCATCAAATCCATCAATATATGGTAAATCTATAATATGGGACTTTCGATCCCAAAAAGTATTTGGAAATTCTGAGCAAATTTCTTTTTCAAAACATTTTTGAAGATTGGCAATTTTGGCAACCATTCCCGGGGTTTTTAAAATTTGCTCAATTTTCTGAATTTTAATATCATCTTTCAAAAAACTAATCTGATTGATTTTAAAAGCAGTTTGTTGATGCAAAAATTTACTTTCTTCAAGAGAAAGGGTCTTGATAAAAGGAAATGAAATTTCTTTTCCCAAATTTTTTGTTTTGATTGAATCAAAATCTAAAATATAAGGTTTAATTTGGGTAATGAAAGGTATTCCCAAAATAATTTCCTCATTAATGTTTTTTGTTATGACAAAATCATTAGCAAGGCAAATACCGTCATTGCAGATATGAGCATTTGAAAGTTTATAATTTATACAGATACGCTCATCGGTTGCGCTGTATAATTTGGTAGTTCCCTTCTGGAGGTACTTGGTTGGAATTAAACCTTCAACTATGCAATTACGATCTGCACCACTGTCTAACAAAGCAATTTTGTTAAGTACAAAATTAGGATTAACTACTAATTTAATCATAATGTGAGAACTTTGACGTCTCACTTTAGTGATCATACTAATACCTGCATCTTCAGTACCTTTGGGTGGTGAAGAAGCTGATTGGGAAGAGTTATTATCTTCATCTTCATTATCCGAGGTAGCAATTTCTTTTCCTTTAAGTGATGCTTCAGCGTCCTTTAGGAATTGTTTTGCCAAGGCCTCAATTTCGATTTTGTTAAGTCTGCCCTTAACTTCCTTTACTTCTTCTTTAAGAAGATTAACTTCTGCTCGAAGTTCATTGATAGAAGGTTCTTCCTTCTTGTCTGTGTATCTTTGCATGACCTGTTTCATGCTAAAAGGAGTTACGTTCCTGGTAACTTCTTTTTCCTTTTGTTTAACAACAAGTTTTGAAGCTCCACAAGATAACTTCTTCGAGCATCATCGTCTTTGATGTGTTCGATAGTTGCAAATAAGATCTCTGCAGAATCTTCGGAAAGAACTCTAAGGGATTGGTTATCACAAAGACAAAATGCTCCTTGGCAATTGCATTCGTGGCCACTACCTTCTGAGTCTTGAGCAATATTGAGGAACTCATCATCCTCAGATTCTTCTTCTGAAGAGGAATCAGACTCTGACTCTTCTTCTTCTAAGATAGATAGAAACTTTTCTTTAGTTTCTTCATCCACATTAAGAAGATTTATCTTCTTTTTCTTTTTCTTGTTTCTAGGACAATCAGGAGACTTGTGTCCTGACTTTCCACATGTCCAACACTTGTCTTGTTGTGAAGTGTCGTGAAAACTTTTCTTTCCTTTTGAATATCCTTTCTTTCTTGAGGATTTTCTTTGTGACGATTCTCCAGATCGTTCTTTCTTAGAAACTTTTCTTGCTGAAGGAGGTTTTAGACTAGGAAAACCAAAGTCTTGGCAAAAACTTCCAAGTTCATTACTTGAAAATTTCTGATCTTTCTTGAGCTGTTCCTTTAGCTTTAGATTAGTACATAGCTCCATAGCTACAAAATGAATCAAACTAGTAATATCTCCATAAGTCATTTCATAATATGGAATCTTACCATCACAACGATCTTTGATTTTAGATCGGACATTTTCTGCAAAATGAGGAGGTAATCCACTAAGAAATCTCTCCTTCCAATAATCATTATTGCAGTCATCTCTTAGCATGACCTTTGTGATAAACATATCTTTATACCACCTGAAATCAGTTAATTTCTTGCAGTAAAGATTGTTTAGTATTTCCAAACTCCTATCTTGAAATAATCGTGGTTCTCCCACGAAATGTTTGGCAATGCTGTAGATTAGAGTTGCCGTTGCATCCTCAACTACTTCTATAGAAGTAGTGGTTTGACCATCTTCAGTTTTAACAACGCTTTTGTTTGCAACAGCACTGAGGATTTCATTCTTATTTTGCTCAGTGAGATAATTGTCCCACCAATTTCTTAAGATACCTGTAAAACCTGCAACTATCCTGTTAGCTGCCTGTTTATCGGTAGTACCTTTCCACTTGTAGGCTGTGATGTTCATGCCCATTTCTTGGAGTTTATTATAGATTTGGCCATTAGCCATACCATCTATATCCATTCTGTTATACCTGTACCATCTGCAACACTCTGGGGATGCATATTGTTCTCTTCAAACTGAATGTCTGGAAAAGAAGGTCTGGGATAATAGTTTTTGGAATAGGGAAGTCTATCTTTAATAGCTCCAACCTTATCTCCTTGAGAAATCTTAATTCTCTTAAGTTGCTCATTAATCCTTTCTAGGATTTCTGGGGAATTTTTGAACTCACTTTCTGGTTTAGGAAAATCTTCTGGAGAGAATTTATGGATTTTAAATATAGGGTTGGTTTCTAGATTGAAACCTGATTTAGAAGAACTGGGTTTGTTACCAATCTGGCTGGTACCACTATAATTATACTTTGAATCTTCAATCTGTTTGAAAACAACATGAAGAACTTGGTTAGTATAATATTTTGTTCGAAGACTATGTTTATCTCCTCAACAGTCACTATGCTGCTTTCTTTATTTTCCGAAGGTTTTTTGAAAGGTGAAGCTTTCAGAACATCCTTCCTATATGGGATGTTTAGGCCTTCAAGAGGAGGAGTAACACTTTCGACTACCTTATCTTTGGTATGCCATCTATTTATCAAAACTTGAAGTGATGAATTGGATCCACCAATTTGGCCTGTACATTCAAACCACTTGAAGAATTCAATTTCCATTTTGAATCTCTTCATATCTTTAAACCATTTGTCTTTGAATAAGACTCTCTGATCTCTTGTGTATGTATCTACATACCATGATTTCTTTAAAGCATGCTTAGGACTCATCCACCATTTATTAATCTTTTTCATGTCAGGAGTAAACTTGTCGACTGACTTAATTACTCCAATAGAATCCTTTTTCTTATGAGAAGGAACTTTCATTTCGCTGGGAGTAGGACTACCTGCAAAAGAAGAATCATAATAAACCTTGGGGATGGTCTGGGTGAAGTCAACCCCTCTAAATTTACCATGCTGTTCCAAAACTTCCGTAGTTTCGTACAGATCATCTTCCCCCTCCCGGGTTTTTGAAGTAGAAGGTCTAGCCATAGACATACTTCTACTTGAATACGCTTGGCTGAAAGAATTGGATCTTAGAAACTTAAGGTTAACAGATCCATCTGCAAATTGAAGAACACTTTCAAGGGAAGACCTAGAAGGTTGAACTGGAAGAGGTTCAGTGATAGATTCAAACTTCCAACTATCGTCAGAAAGAATCTCATCCCACTTTAACAATCTCGGTACAAAAGTAGTGCTATGCTCTTGGTTAGATTCTGTCACGCCTCAAAACCCATTAAGACGGACAGGCACCCGATGCCCTAAAGGCCCAAGAGAACCAACCTACAACCTGTTCTTACTGAGCATATACTATAACAATTGAGACAAGTTAACTTTGGATGCAGCGATACAAACCAACGTAAGTAGATCCAAAAGTTATATACAAGACTTGGCCGTTTAGGCCACAACTCCTTAAGACACAACTGAACCATGTACATACGTCTACAAAGCCTCTAAAAGATAGAAGACTAGAGTAGGTCGGGACAGACCCCGCCTTACCCTTAACTACGATACAATCAAACGAATTTACCAAGGACTTAATAAAGCTCTGAATCAACTTGGAGCTCACCAAAAGTAGCAGAATTTCGAGTGCTCCTACTGAGGAGGTCTACTAGCTGGAGTACCAAGCCTGCAGCGTCCCCAATACGGGACGTCAGTACGAAAAATGTACTGAATATGTAAGGCAAAAAGTATATGTAATACAAGGCACAAATGAAATCAAGTAGCAACATATGAGTGCATAGATTAGGAGAGAAGACCACCTTTGCTTACTCTTGTGGAATCAAGTAAGCTACATTCTTTTCTTTACCTTTTTGTATGTTATAATCTTTGTTGGGCATGTGATACAAGTGACCAGCTGATCAGTGGTAGAAGAGGATGACCCATGCTAGGCGTATTAACCCCTGGGATGCGGTCCTCATAATTACACAACTTGGGATCGGCCCATGCTAGGCTTTCGCCCCTGAGCTGCCACCCTTCTATACCAATAGGGATCGGCCCATGCTAGGCTTTCGCCCCTGAGCTGCCACCCTTAATTAAATAGATTTCTTCACTTAGATTCTTTAATCTTTGAGATTATTGTTAATCAGTTCATAACTCTTTTGAGATATTATTTTGGATAATCGTAACATTTTGAGATGTTGATTTGGTGGTCATAATCATCTTGGAGACATGAAATTACGGAACAGTAGTGGAATACATGAAAACAATACTTTGAGGCAGTAACAATGACATAAGGAGCTAAGAAACATCAACACCTTATTTTAAGACCTTAATGGCACAATTGACTTCAATTGGCTTAGGAGAAGGATTCATCAAACTTTCTTTTGCAAATACCATTTCTATAACAGCACAAGGGAAAATTACACAAGTATAGAGTAGTGAACATATAATGAAGTAGTTCCATGTACTTAGAATGGGGAAAGAAATATTGTTAGCTATTTAGAGATAGTACGCTGCCACCATGCTTTCTTTTCTAGAAATAGAACTTATGAGAATCACTTCATTGATATTAATTGCAGGTGGCAGATTTCATGCCAAAAGGATATAGAATCGAATAGCCTTACATACCTTATATTTATGACCAATACCACTATCACGATTCAGCCTTCCTTATTGGGAATCACAATAATGTGTGTCGCAAAACGTGAGCGAAAATCGTTGATGGAAACAGCCCATACAACCCTTACATCAACTGGGGATGTGACCACCACACCCGTCCTCGACACATTATAACAATCTTCAAACATCATTTCCAAGAATACCCAACAGCCCTAACAACCAATATTCATAAGGCCGACCCAAACAATCCCAAATCCTTTCAGCATAATAGGAGAATATGACTCAAAGCTTTTATCACATATCCCATGCAGTTCGTGAGAACATCTTACAAAAATTCCACTCCAACATTATAAAGAGAGAAAAAAACAAAGGGGGTGAAGTCTTACCGTTAATTCTGAAAATTTATCCTCAAAACTTGTACTGAAGTAATTCAAACTCGCGTCAACCTCGTTTACTTGAAAAATTGCCAGACTCAAAGAACTCTAAGGTGCTTTTAGGGCTGCTAATTGAAGCCACGAGGAGACCAAGAAAGAACTTCGGAAATCTGAAATTTTTGCAGTTCAAAATGGAGAATAAGACTTGATCCTTATCTTTTGAAAAAGGAGGTGTTATGGCCGACACTCTTGACCAATTTTGGGCCATATAATGTCAAGTAGGTGCCCCACCTGCTTGTCCTTTTAACTTGGGCCCTTTTGGAATTAATATTATTGGACCTTGGCTGTCCATTTTTCCTTTGTTCTTTTAATCAGCTTGGGACAGATTAGTGCAAGTAGGTGGTACACACTTGGCCCAATAACATGTTAAAACAAATCTTAGGAGGTCATGTACTTACTTAGTTCACTGGGCTTATCCTTATATGGCCATATTGAGTTGGCTGTTGGGCCTTCTTTCATTCAATTTTCTTTAATAGGTTTGGGCTTCAACATGAGCCCTAAATATTAAGCCTCTAAATCTGATCAATCAAACTTGGTCCCTTTAACTATAATATAGATCAAGTAGGTGATGCAGCTGCTAGCTCAATTACCACCTTACTATAATTACTTAAATACTTTCCATCGGAGTTAACTTGCAATACCTATGCTAAAACGTGCAAGGCATTACATCACCTTCCAAGCTAGTTTAAACCAACACTAATCATGTAAGAAACAT
>JABWTJ010000510.1:257245-285357 GCA_016801875.1 Solanum sitiens
CTGTCCACAAAACGATGAACTCTATCCTCCATAGTAGCTACTACATTAGGAGCATACCTGGCCAAGGAATTAAATTTGAGACTATACTCCCTCACACTCATATTTCCTTGGTGGAGATTTAAGAACTGATCCGCACGGGCCTCTCGGATCTCCAATGGCAGATAATGATCAAGGAATATCGTTTTGAATTCTTTCCACATAGCTGAAGGTGCATTTGTTCCCCTAGATTGCTTCCAAGCTTCATACCACAATATAGCCACACCCTTTAATCTGTATGCAGCTAGCTCAAGTGCTTCTTTACCACTTACATGCATAATATCCAAAGTGCGTTGGATTTGATCTATAAAGTCTTGGGGATCTTCATTAGGATCTGACCCGGTAAATGATGGAGGGTCCAAGTTAAGAAAATCACGTATCCGTGTTCCAGCTGATCTAACTACACCACTAGTACCTGCAACTGGACCTTCTTGCCTTTGGCCATGACCAGCAACTATACGAGTCAATAATTGGACTGCATTCCTCAAATCTTGCTCGGTAGCATTAATAGGGGGTTCCTGAGGTTCATCTTCCCTCCTTATTTCTTCAGGAGATGGAGGCGTCGAGGAAGTCTGCGATAGAGACTCATCTTGAGCCCCACTTTGAACAGCTTGACTTGGTGGTGGTTGGCTGGTCCCTTCTTGGGCAGCCACTTCTACTCGTTAACCAGTACTTTTACTCCTTCTCGTAATCGGCATCTTTGCTATAATAAAACAATTGAGGAATTAGATATGATTCACCTACAACACAAGTTCTATCGCACGATCTAAGAAATGAAAGAAATAAGACAACTCCTATATGTCCTGTAGCCTCCTGTTTATAAATGTGGTGCACAACACATCCATAAGCAAGACTCTACACAGACACGGCTTTGTAGACTCCCTAGGATGACCTGCTCTGATACCACTTTTGTCACGCCTCAAAACCATTTAAGGACGGACTAGCACCGCGATGCCCTAAAGGCCCAGAGAACAAAACCACACCACAACCTGTTCTTACTGAGGCATATACTATAACAATTGAGACAGTTAACTTTGGATGGCAGCGATACACCAACGTAAGATAGATCCAAAAGTTATATACAAGACTTTGGCCGTTTAGAGCCACAACTCCTTAAGACACAACTGAACCATGTACATACGTCTACAAAGCCTCTAAAAGATAGAAGACTAGAGTAGGTCGGGACAGACCCCGCCTTACCCTTAACTACGATACAATACCAAACGAATTTACCAAGGACTTAATAAAGCTCCGAATCAACTTGGAGCTCACCAAAAGTAGCAGAATTTCGAGTGCTTCTACTGAGGAGGTCTACTAGCTGGAGTACCTGAGCCTGCAGCATGAAATGCAGCGTCCCCAATACGGGACGTCAGTACGAAAAATGTACTGAATATGTAAGGCAAAAAGTATATGTAATACAAGGCACAAATGAAATCAAGTAGCAACATATGAGTGCATAGATTAGGAGAGAAGACCACCTTTGCTTACTCTTGTGGAATCAAATAAGCTACATTCTTTTCTTTACCTTTTTGTATGTTATAATCTTTGTTGGGCATGTGATACAAGTGGCCAGCTGATCAGTGGTAGAAGAGGATGACCCATGCTAGGCGTATTAACCACTGGGATGCGGTCCTCATAATTACACAACTTGGGATCGGCCCATGCTAGGCTTTTGCCCCTGAGCTGCCACCCTTCTATACCAATAGGGATCGGCCCATGCTAGGCTTTTGCCCCTGAGCTGCCACCCTTCTATACCAATAGGGATCGGCCCATGCTAGGCTTTCGCCCCTGAGCTGCCACCCTTAATTAAATAGATTTCTTCACTTAGATTCTTTAATCTTTGAGATTATTGTTAATCAGTTCATAACTCTTTTGAGATGTTATTTTGGATAATCGTAACATTTTGAGATGTTGATTTGGTGGTCATAATCATCTTGGAGACATGAAATTACGGAACAGTAGTGGAATACATGAAAACAATACTTTGAGGCAGTAATAATGACATAAGGAGCTAAGAAACATCAACACCTTATTTTAAGACCTTAATGGCACAATTGACTTCAATTGGCTTAGGAGAAGGATTCATCAAACTTTCTTTTGCAAATACCATTTCTATAACAGCACAAGGGGAATTTACACAAGTATAGAGTAGTGAACATATAATGAAGTAGTTCCATGTACTTAGAAAGGGGAAAGAAATATTGTTAGCTATTTGGATATAGTACGCTGCCAACCATGCTTCTTTTCTAGAAATAGACTTATGAGCAATCACTCATTGATATTAATTGCAGGTGGCAGATTTCATGCAAAAGGATATAGAATCGAATAAGCTTAACATACCTTATATTTCAAATGACACAATAACCACTAAAATCAACGATCAGCCTTCCCTTATTGGGTGCTAATCTACAACATAAGTCATGATTAAGCTAACATCAGCAGCTAATCACAATAAGGTTCTCCAAAACAGTAGCTAAAAATATTTGATGGAAATCAGGCCCATACAACCCTTACATAAATGGTGAACCACCACACCCTTCCTCTACACATTAATACAACTTCAAACATCATTTCCAGAGATACCCAACCAGCCCTCAACAACAATATTCATAAGGCAGCCACTAACAATCTCAAATCTTTCAGCATAATAGGAGAATATTGACTCAAAGATTTATCACAATCCATGAATTCTTGATAAACATATACAAAATTCTCCACTCCAAACATTATCAAAGAGAGGAAAACAAATGGGTTGAAGTCTTACCTTAATTCTGAAAATTTATCCTCTAAACTTGTACTTCAAGAATTCAAACTCTCCTTCAAACTCTTACTTGAAAAATTAGACAGCACTCAAGAACTCTAAGGTGTTTTAGGGCTGCTAATTGAAGCCAAGAGAGACCAAGAAAGAACTTAGGAAATCTGAAATTTTTGCAAGTTCAAAATGGAGAATAAGACTTGATCCTTATCCTTTGAAAAAGGAGGTGTTATGGCCGACACTCTTGACCAATTTTGGGCCATATAATGTCAAGTAGGTGCCCCACCTGCTTGTCCTTTTAACTTGGGCCCTTTTGGACTTAATATTATTGGACCTTGGCTGTCCATTTTTCCTTTGTTCTTTTAATCAGCTTGGGACAGATTAGTGCAAGTAGGTGGTACACACTTGGCCCAATAACATGTTAAAACAAATCTTAGGAGGTCATGTACTTACTTAGTTTCACTTGGGCTTTATCCATAATGGCCAATTGGCAGATTTGGCTGTTGGGCCTTCTTTCATTCACATTTTCTTTAATAGGTTTGGGCTTCAAATGAGCCCCTAAATATAAGCCTAAATCTGATCAATCAAACTTGGGCCCTTTAACTATAATATAGATCAAGTAGGTGATGCAGCTGCTAGCTCAATTACCACCTTACTATAATTACTTAAATACTTTCCATCGGAGTTAACTTGCAATACATATGCTAAAACGTGCAAGGCATTACATCACCTTCCAAGCTAGTTTAAACCAACACTAATCATGTAAGAAACATGATCCCTCACCTACACTATAAGTATATGTCAAGTATAACATGAATAGAACTACCACATACAAAAATACAGGCCGTTACAGATTCCATAAGCATAGTAACACCTTTGGGACTAGAGTTAATTGCCTTTGGGGTAATAGTGGTTTTCATTAGCTTATAATATACCGATATATTATAGCTAAGTATCTGGTTCCTGATTTTCTATTCATATTCTTGGTTTTGACATTGAGCGTCAAAGTATCAAGAATATTAGAATCATCAAGATCTATGGAAAAGTTAGGATAACTGTTGAAGTAAACTGGCCCATGAGCTATATTACTTTCTAGGATTCCTAAAAGCGAATCATCAAAATTGAGAAGTCTAGCATCTCTAAGAAGTAAACAAATAGGAATATTTAAACCTTTACGGAAAAGAGGTTTAACAGCTACTTGCACAAGACCAATATGAAGGAATTTAAATTCTTTCTTATACCTGTCTATGTCGGCAGCAATCAACAATTTAATAGTCTCTAGCGAGTTATTAATTGCAGAAGTGGATTCACAAGTTTTTATATTAAAACTTTTAAACAAATTAAAATTACCTATTTGGTAAATCTTATTAAAAGGTTCTTTAGGAATAGACCAATTTTGTAAACGCATATCTTCTTTAGATATAGAACAATTAACAGAGTTAACAATATTATTGTTATTCATGAAAACAAGGAATTGTCTTTAGGCATGATAGATCATCAAGGATTAACAAACAATTAAGATAACTTAAATTTGTATTATCAAGATTATGAAAAGATTAACCTTGATCTAAGTAATTCTAGAGTAATTATAGAAAGATTATCAAGACAATAATATAGAAAACTAAGATTTAGCAATTAAATTGGCCTTGGATATTACTCAACTTATATCACGCATGTTGGATATTACAAATCTTTGGCAAGTCTTATTGTCGGACGGAACACCAAAAGATCGGCTGCCTGCCCCCCTGGATCTTACTGGACTTACAATGATCTAGTTTCAGATTTACCAAGTCCTTACGCCGGAGATTAATCGGCAAACTCAGACTTATGCAGAGATAAAACCTCAACATGAATATAAGGAAACCTTGGCCCATAACTTGCTTAATCAGAGTCAACTAGATTATTATAATGACAATACTATAAACTCAGAGAATATTTAGAACGAAGTTAATTAAAACATAAACAAGATAATAACAATATTTAAATTATCTTATTATTAATTAATCACATGATTTCTAACAGCCCAGACAACAAAGATGTTTAGGTAATCATGCTAACAGTTTGTGCCATTAACATGGCTCTGATACCATTAAAAAGGATCGAAAAGTTTTCACGACACTTCTCAACAAGACAAGTGTTGGACATGTGGAAAGTCAGGACACAAGTCTCCTGATTGTCCTAGGAACAAGAAAAAGAAAAAGAAGATAAATCTTCTTAATGTGGATGAAGAAACTAAAGAAAAGTTTCTATCTATCTTAGAAGAAGAAGAGTCAGAGTCTGATTCCTCTTCAGAAGAAGAATCTAAGGATGATGAGTTCTGAACTTCTGGTGTTGTCTGGTATTGTTTTGAACTTTCCAGCAATCAATGGCGTAACATATGATAGTGTAGACCCCGGATCGATTAATGCATATACAATATGTGAAAAGATGGACAATGTACCTGTAACCACGTTCGGCGAGGCTTCTAAATTTTGTCGATCCCCTAGTGCATATGTGCGATTCTGACCTCCACTAGAACTAGCTGCTCCCCTAGCTCCTCTACCCCGACCTGCAGGCATATGTAGTCCCCTACCTAAAGAAGGGGTTGATGAGGTCGACGCAACAACTGATCTAGTTGGTTGAACAACGCCACCCACTCCCCTATGAGGGCAGTTTCTCATCATATGCCCTGGTGTGCCACACCAAAAACAAACATCCGTCCCAAACCTGTATGCACCTAGATGATTCCTCCCACACTGTTTACAAGGCTGTCGTGGAGGCCTTGATTGGCTCGTACTTCCTTGCTCTTGATGACTGCCTTGGCTTTCACTTCTTTGCCCAAACTGATTGCCTCTAAACCCTTGGAACCGTGGTGGAGCACTAGCTGTAGAGTAGAAAGATGATGGCCTAGGTGGTCTGTTAGAGAACCGAGGCCTAAACTCACCTTGGGATGGTGTAAACTGCCCCATGGATCTGGCCCTCTTAGAATGCCCTGTTTCCAACTCTTGTGTTCTTCTTCTTTGCCTTTGATCCTCCAATTTTTGTGCAAAAGCCTGCATCCTTGCTATATCCATATCTTTATTTAATGAAGCAATTGTACAGTCTCTAACCAGATATGAATCTAACCTGTCCACAAAATGATGAACTCTATCCTCCATAGTAGCTACTACATTAGGAGCATACCTAGCCAAGGAATTAAATTTGAGACTATACTCCCTCACACTCATATTTCCTTGGTGGAGATTTAAGAACTGATCCGCACGGGCCTCTCGGATCTCCAATGGCAGATAATGATCAAGGAATGCCTTTTTGAACTCTTTCCACATAGCTGAAGGTGCATTTGTTCCCCTAGATTGCTTCCAAGCTTCATACCACAATATAGCCACACCCTTTAATCTGTATGCAGCTAGCTCAAGTGCTTCTTTACCACTTACATGCATAATATCCAAAGTGCGTTGGATTTGATCTATAAAGTCTTGGGGATTCATAAGGCCTAGTGTGTCCCCATGGGGAGCACCAGTTTTATTTGTACGCAAAAAAGATGGCTCATTAAGAATATGTATCGACTACCGGCAGTTGAATAAGGTAACAATTAAGAACAAATATCCCCTCCCTAGAATTGATGATCTGTTTGATCAATTACAAGGTGCTAGGTGTTTTTCAAAGATCGACGTGAGATCAGGTTATCACCAAGTGAGGGTCAAGGACAAAAATATACCCAAGACAGCTTTCTGAACACGGTATGATCATTTTTAGTTCTTAGTCATGTCATTCGGGCTAACAAATGCACCAACAGCTTTTATGGATTTGATGAATAGGGTGTTCAAGCCATTCTTAGATGTGTTTGTGATAGTGTTCGTAGATGACATTTTGGTGTATTCAAGATCGGAAGAGGATCATGCTAATCACTTGCGGCAGGTTTTACAAATTCTCCGTGATCGTAAATTGTATGCAAAGTTCTCTAAATGTGAGTTCTGGTTGAAATCTGTGGCATTCCTAGGTCATATCGTATCCGAGGAAGGAATAAGGGTTGATAACCAGAAAATAGAAGCCGTGAAAAGATGGCCAAGACCTACAACGCCTACGGAGATCCGTAGTTTTCTTGGATTGGCAGGTTATTACAGAAGGTTTGTTGAAGGATTCTCTTCCATGGCTGCACCCTTAACAAAGCTAACACACAAAGGAACCAAGTTTCAGTGGAGCGATGAGTGTGAAAGAAGCTTCCAAGAGCTGAAGAGTAAATTAACTTCTACACCTGTGTTGGTACTTCCAGAAGGTACAGAAGGCTATGTAGTGTACTGTGATGCTTCGGGAGTGGGCTTAGGTTGTGTATTGATGCAGAATGGTAAAGTTATAGCTTATGGCTCAAGGCAGCTGCGGCCACATGAGAAAAATTATCCAACCCATGATCTAGAGCTAGCAGCAGTTGTGTTTGCTTTGAAGATATGGCGCCACTACTTGTATGGAGTTCATGTTGACATATACACTGATCACAAAAGCTTGCAATATATTTTTAAGCAAAAAGACTTAAATCTGAGGCAGCGAAGGTGGCTGGAGCTATTAAAAGATTATGACATTGACATCTTATATCATCCCGGTAAAGCTAATGTAGTAGCTGATGCTTTAAGCCATAAAATAATGGCAAGCACTTATGGTAAGTCTGTGGAAAGACAAGGAATGACTAAAGATCTGTCCCAACTAGCTAACTTGGGTGTTCGCCTTCTTGAATCTCAAGACGAAGGGGTTATTGTGCAAAATGCGGCAGAATCCTCGTTAATAGTGGAAGTGCTAGCAGTACACTGATCCAATTCTTTTACAACTTAAAGAGAATGTACTACATGGTATGACAAAGGCGTTTGAGCTTAAGCAAGACGGAGTACTTCAATGTCAAAACAGATTGTGTGTACCTAATATAGATGAACTAAGAAAGAGGATCATGATGGAAGCATATAATTCAAGGTACTCTGTTCATCCGGGGTCAACTAAAATGTATCATGACTTGAAAGAAATGTATTAGTGGGGGAACATGAAGAAGAACATTGCAGAATTCGTGGCTCAGTGTCCAAACTGTCAACAGGTTAAAGTAGAACACGAAAAGCCCGGAGGTTACATGCAGCGTATAGAACTTCCAATTTGGAAATGGGACATGATCAACATGGATTTTGTTACTGGTTTGCCTCGCTCATTCCAGAAGTTTGACTCCATATGGGTAATAGTTGATAGACTTACCAAAGCAGCACACTTCTTGCCGGTGAAGACTACTTATACAGCTGAAGAGTATGCGAGGTTGTACATTAAAGAGATAGTTCGACTACATGGAGTGCCAATCTCTATAATATCTGATAGAGGAGCTCAATTCACAGCAAATTTTTGGAAGTCATTTCAAAAGAGTTTGGGAACACAAGTGAATTTAAGTACAGCCTTTCATCCTCAAATGGATGGTCAGGCAGAACGTACGATTCAGACACTCGAGGATATGCTGCGAGCTTGTATATTAGATTTCAAGGGTAGCTGGGATGATCACCTACCACTTATTGAATTTTCTTATAACAATAGCTATCATTTGAGCATTAAAATGGCACCTTATGAAGCTTTATATGGTCGAAAGTGTAGATCACCAATTGGCTGGTTCGAAATGGGTGAAACTTCCTTATTTGGGCCAGATCTTGTTCATCAAGCTATGGAAAAAGTCAAAGTGATACAGCAGCGGCTAGAAACAGCTCAAAGTCGACATAAATCATATGCAGATATTAGAAGGAGAGGACTAGAATTTTCTATAGGGGATTGGGTGTTCTTGAAGGTGTCTCCGATGAAAGGGGTAATGAGGTTTGGTAAAAAGGGAAAGGTGAGTCCACGCTATATAGGGCCATATAAGATTATCCGAAAATTTGGCCAAGTAGCCTATGAGTTAGGGCTACCACAAGAGCTTCCATCAGTTCATCCGGTGTTCCATGTCTCAATGCTACGGAAATGCGTAGGTGACCCATTTTGTATTACTTCTACTGAAGATGAACAAGTTACAGGAGATCTCACTTATGAAGAAGTACCCACTGCTATTCTGGATCGACAAGTTAGGAAGTTAAGAAATAAAGAAGTAGCTTCTGTAAAAGTTCTATGGAGAAACCAACAAGTAGAAGAAGTTACATGGAAGCAGAAGAAGCAATGAAATTGAAGTATCCTCACCTCTTTCACACTGGAGGGAATGATCAAAATGTTAGTGGAGGCATTGACAAGTAAGTATAAGTCTATATGTTAAATGTGATTAATAGTAGTACTAACTTAGGCTTGAACTTGTTTAGGCCGGACAACCATGCTAACATTCGAGGACGAATGTTCCAAGGGGGGAAGGATGTGACGGCCTGTATTTTTGTATGTGGTAGTTCTATTCATGTTATACTTGACATAGACTTATAGTGTAGGTGAGGGATCATGTTTCTTATGTGATTAGTGTTGGTTTAAACTAGCTTGGAAGGTGATGTAATGCCTTGCACGGTTTAGCATATGTATTGCAAGTTAACTCCGATGGAAAGTATTTAAGTAATTATAGTAAGATGGTAATTGAGCTAGCAGCTGCATCACCTACTTGATCTATATTATAATTAAAGGGCCCAAGTTTGATTGACCAGATTTAGGCTTATATTTAGGGGCTCATTTGAAGCCCAAACCTATTAAAGAAATTGTGAATGAAAGAAGGCCCAGCAGCCAAATCTACCAATTGGCCCATTATGGATAAAGCCCAAGTGAAACTAGGTAAGTGCATGACCTCCTAAAATTTGTTTTACCATGTTATTGGGCCAAGTGTGTACCACCTACTTGCATTAATCTGTCCCAAGTGGAATAAAAGGACAAAGGGAAAATGGACAGCCAAGGTCCAATAATATTAAGTCCAAAAAGGCCCAAGTTAAAAGGACAAGCAGGTGGGGCACCTACTTGACATTATATGGCCCAAAATTGGTCAAGAGTGTCGGACATAACACCTCCTTTTTCAAAGGATAAGGATCAAGTCTTATTCTCCATTTTAAACTTGCAAAAGTTTCAGATTTCCTAAGTTCTTTCTTGGTCTCTCTTGGCTTCAATTAGCAGCCCTAAGACACCTTAGAGTTCTTGAGTGCTGTCTAATTTTTCAAGTAAGAGTTTGAAGGAGAGTTTGAATTCTTGAAGTACAAGTGTAGAGGATAAATTTTCAGAATTAAGGTAAGACTTCAACCCATTTGTTTTCCTCTCTTTGATAATGTTTGGAGTGGAGAATTTTGTATATGTTTATCAAGAATTCATGGATTGTGATAAATCTTTGAGTCAATATTCTCCTATTATGCTGAAAGATTTGAGATTGATAGTGGCTGCCTTATGAATATTGTTGTTGAGGGCTGTTTGGGTAGCTTGGGAGATGATGTATGAAGTTGTATTAATGTGTAGAGGAAGGGTGTGGTGGTTCACCATTTATGTAAGGGTTGTTTGGGCCTGATTTCCATCAAATATTTTAGCTACTGTTTTGGAGGACCTTATTGTGATTAGCTGATGATGTTAGCTTAATCATGACTTATGTTGTAGATTAGCACCCAATAAGGAAGGCTGAATCGTGATAGTGGTATTGGTCAGAAAAATAAGGTATGTAAGGCTATTCGATTCTATATCCTTTTGGCATGAAATCTGGCACCTGCAATTAATATCAATGAAGTGATTCCCATAAGGTCTATTTCTAGAAAAGGAAGCATAATGGCAATGTACTATCTCCAAATAGCTAACAATATTTCTTTCCCCATTCTAAGTACATGGAACTACTTCATTATATGTTCACTACTCTATACTTGTGTAATTTCTCCTTGTGCTGTTATAGAAATGGTATTTGCAAAAGAAAGTTTGATGAATCCTTCCCTAAGCCAATTGAAGTCAATTGTGCCATTAAGGTCTTAAAGTAAGGTGTTGATGTTTCATAGCTCCTTATGTCATTGTTACTGCCTCAAAGTATTATTTTCATGTATTCCACTACTGTTCCGTATTTTCATATCTCCAAGATGATTATGATCACCAAATCAACATCTCAAAAGTGTTATGAACTGATTAACAACAATCTCAAAGATTAAAGAATCTAAGTGAAGAAATCTATATAATTAAGGGTGGCAGCTCAGGGGCGAAAGCCTAGCATGGGCCGATCCCTATTGGTATAGAAGGGTGGCAGCTCAGGGGCGAAAGCCTAGCATGGGCCGATCCCAAGTTGTGTAATTATGAGGACCGCATCCCAGGGGTTAATACGCCTAGCATGGGTCATCCTCTTCTACCACTGATCAGCTGTCACTTGTATCACATGCCCAACAAAGATTATAACATACAATAAGGTAAAGAAAAGAATGTAGCTTACTTGATCCCATAAGAGTAAGCAAAGGTGGTCTTCTCTCCTAATCTATGAACCCTTATGTTGCTACTTGATTTCATTTGAGCTTTGTATTACATATACTATTTGCCTTACATATTCAGTACATTTTTCATACTGACGTCCCGTATTGGGGACGCTGCATTTCATGCTGCAGGCTCAGGTACTCCAGCTAGTAGACCTCCTCAGTAGGAGCACTCAAAATTCTGCTACTTTTGGTGAGCTCCAAGTTGATTCGGAGCTTTATTAAGTCCTTGGTAAATTCATTTGGTATTGTATCGTAGTTAAGGGTAAGGCGGGGTCTGTCCCGACCTACTCTAGTCTTCTATCTTTTAGAGGCTTTGTAGACGTATGTACATGGTTCAGTTGTGTCTTAAGGAGTTGTAGCCTAAACGGCCAAGTCTTGTATATAACTTTTGGATCTACTTACGTTGGTTTGTATCGCTGCATCCAAAGTTAACTTGTCTTAATTGTTATAGTATATGCTCAGTAAGAACAGGTTGCAGGTTGGTTCTCTCGGGCCTTTAGGGCATCGGGTGCCTGTCCGTCTTAATGGGTTTTGAGGCGTGACAATTTTTTTCAGTTCGATATTTTGCACACACCCTACCCCTCAGTCCACCTTTTTGGTCTATTTTTACCCTTAAAACTTTTAATTTTTTTAAATCATTTTTATTATTATTTATTAGGTGGAATATTCTAACTGGGCTCTCTCTAGGATGATAAGAAGCAAAGGTCATTTTTTCAGCAGTATACGCAGTGGATCATTTATGTTGCTCACTTCGTTTTTGGTCTTCAGCTGCATCTCCGCAAACCGTTTCTTTTTTATGTAGAGATGATGTTCTGATTATTAAATAAGTTATATTTGTTATATACTAGGTCTAAGATCAGGTCTAACATGGCATATATATGTTATTTTCTGACTAATATATCATTGGAGCCTGGATATAAAATTATACACACCCTACTTATATGAAGCATACAAAATACCAATAACATAATTGTATACAAATCATATGCAAGTTGTATATTTTGACCATATTGTATACAACAAAACTCGTACGCGAGTTGTATGTCTTGATTGAAATTGAGTGTTGAAATTGCTCGTCACATGATTCCATCCATTCCACCTCTGCAAAATTTCTTGTTCTAGTTTGTCTAATAGTCAAGCAGCTGAGTTCATGAATAACATAAGTTAGTAAGCTGGTAGCTTTTAATACAGCTTAATGTCACAGACATAGTCTTCTACAGAACACACGTGTGACAGTTGACAATTTGCTCACATTCTCGCGACACTTGCTCACAGTCATGCTATACCAAGTTAGTCGAAAAGTTTGGGAATCGCTAAGAGAACACAAGAGGATTGCTAGGAAAGATTGTAGAGAACTTTGATTTTTACCTTTGAACATGTATAGTTATATTGAGAGTATCTCTTGCAACATGAACAGAAATACTACTACGCATGACAAAAAAGCTTCAGAATGACACCTAATAAAGAACATAAAATAAAGTAACAATGTCAACTAGAGATAAATACCGAAAAATATAACTTAAAACATTAAAACATAGGAGGGATTCAAGCCACGATCAACGACCACCACTGGTACATTCACGGTCAAAGTAACTATCCTCACCACATTTGTAGCAACCACTGCCACAACCACCGCTATCGGAGTATTTACCACCTTCGTAGCCTTCACTCTAGCTACATTCCCTAGCAAAGCGACAAGACTTGATGGTGAGAATGGTCACTTTGCCCTTGAATGTACTAGTGGTGGTGGTTGATCGTGGCTTGAATCCCTCTTATGCTTTTATCTTTTAAATTGTTATGTTTTTCGGTATTTATCTCTAGTTGAGATGGTTGCTTTATTTTCTACTCTTTATTAGTATCATTTTGAAGGTTTTTAGTAATGGAGAGCCGTATTTTTATATGTATGGCAATCAGAGGCGTATCCAGAATTTCAGAAGGATATGTGCACTATTATGAAAAAATGTATCTAAGATATAAATTAGATCGATTTGACCTTTAAGTTCTTAATACAGAACCGTTAAATTTTTAAATTATAGGTCCAACATACATAATACACCTAGTTTTAAATTTTAATATACACATGATTTAATTATATTAAAATTTAGCAGTGCTATTTTTTTAATTAGAAATTCCTGATGTAGGACACTTGAAAATTTTGAAAGATTAAAGCAAAAACACAAAAGATAAAATGATTGAAATGCCAAAAGTGTTACCGATAACCACTTGGAGTGTTACCAAAAAATAAGATAGATATAAGTTTATATCTTTGCTTAGAGAGGTGCACCCAATCATCATTGTATCATTATATGCTACTTTAAACGTGGATTCACACCTCTATATTTAATTATCTTTTGAAAAATATAACACTACTATATATGATCCAAAAGGGGGAGCATCTGTTCACGTGAACCCACAGAACCCCATCTAGATACTCCTCTGATGACAATGGATACTCTATGTACAACTATACAATATTTTCAAAACAAAAAAATCAAAGTTCTCTACAATAAATTTTTTCCTAGCAAGTCTTGTGTTCTCACTTCCATTCTCTTAGCAATTCCTAGAGTTTTAGACTAACATTGACATAACAAGATTGTGAGCAAATTGTCAAGTGCCTCACATGTGCTTAGTAGAAATCTGTGACAATTTGGTATCAGAGTAAGGTACGGCTAAGGTAATGAAATGATGGAGAAATCAATGTTGCGAATAACCAAGCCAAAGTCATTTAGGATGCTGTCTCCAAAAAGGGCTATGGCAAAGTGAGGAATGCTTACAACAAATAGTCTTAATCATTTAGTATTCAAATCAAGAGACATCATATTAATCATTCAGATGTGCATTTAGATTCAGACGTCGAAAACAAATAAAATCTTAGTAGTCAGTGAAACGGGTTAAGTACCATGAGGTCACAAGTTCAAATGCTATCGGAGACAAAAACACTAGGTGTTTAACTTAAAAGCACTATGAATATAACAAATACAGTCGCAAGACACCTAAAAAATATAGGAATACAAAAGAGGTGGACATAGAAAATATAGATAGGGGGTGTGAGAGAGAGATTATATAACCTAAATGCACATATGAATACAACAAATACATTTGCATGATACCTCAATATATATATATATATATATATATGTATATGTATGTAAAGAGAGAGAGAATGATGAGAATACAAAATACAAAAAGAGACAAAAATACTAAGAGGAAGAGTCGATAAAATACAAAGAGATAGATGGAGATGTAATCAAAATACAAGGAAGAAGAGCCGGGGGGAGGGGGGGGTTATAGAGAGAGGGAGAGAGAAATAAAGGCGAGCGAGATTGAGGAAATAGGAGATTCCGTGTAGCAATCCAATTAGTAGCTATAAAGGGAAAAAGGACAAATATACCCCCGAACTATCGTAAATAGTACACATATATCCTCCATTTATTGGGACATTGGTTCCTCCACCGTCCAAAATCTAGAGAGTATATACCATTTATACTAACGGACATACACGTGTCATAATCTTATCCACTGATCCGACATTTATTAAATATCGGATCAAGCGATAAAATTATGTCATGTGTTCCTATTTAGTTTTCCGTTAGAGCGAAGGACATATATGCTCTAGTTTTTCTGACAACAGGGACACCAATGTCCCAAAAGTATAATAGAGGGTAGTTGCATACGATTTACTATAGTTCGGAGCTATATTTTTCCTTTTTTCCTTTTTCAAATTATCTTTCTGAAAACCACGTGACATTTTTGGAATTAAGCAAACAGTTTTTAGGACTATTTTTTTAACAAACTATGTAGTAAAAGGCCAAATATGCATCATTTGTTAGACAACGAGGGTATATATGCATGACTTTTTTAACGAAGGGGTATATCCGCTCAAAATTGCATAGTTGAGGGGTATATTTTCCCTTTTCCCCTAATTTTTTTTTGTTAATCTCAAATAAATTTTCAAGATTGTGCTACCTAAATGTGAGGAGAGATCTTAAGCAAGGTATTAAAGAATTTTCCTTTCTAGATGAGAATCCAATTGTTGTTTTTGGTACATAACTTAGAGGGTGTTTGGATTGACTTAAAAGTTGGTCAAACCTACTTTTAAGTCAGTTTTTGACTTCTAGAATAATTTGGCAAATATAAAAATTAAAAAATAAGTTTTAAAAATAAATAAAGTTAACTTTCTCAACAAAAAAAAACTTAAAATAAGTAAAAACAAATGACTTCAAATAAGTTAAGAAGTGTTTGGTAAGGTAAAAAATGACTTAAAATAAGTCCAAAATCAAAAGCAGGTCTCCCTCTACTTTTTATTTTTTAACTTAAAGGTCATTTCAGTTTGACTTTTTATTTATAACTTAAAAGCTACTTAATTTTAAGCTAACTCAAATGGGATCTTAGTCTTTAGATTTTGTTACCTAAATGTGAGGAGAATTTTTAAACAAGTTATTAAAAAAATTTCCCTCCAATTGTTGTTTTTGGTACATAAGTTAGTCTTTAGATTTTGTTACCTAAATGTGAGGATAGATCTTAAGCAAGTTATTTAAGAATTTTCCTTTCTAGATGAGAATCCGATTTTTGTTTTTGGTACATAAGTTAGTCTTTAGATTTTGTTACCTAAATGCAAGGAGAGATCTTAAGCAAATTATTAAAGGATTTTCCTTTTTTGACGAGAATCCAATTGTTGTTTCACTATTTACCCTGTATAAATAGTGCTTCCGTTGACTTCTTATCAATGCATTGAATCTCTATTCACTATTGATACTTCAAACACCTTCCCACACCCAGCAAACAGTCTCTCTTTCCAGACTCTCCCTACCCCGCCCAACTTCATAACCAAGAAAAATGTCAGAATATCTCCCAATAGAGATGATGGTCCTAATCTTCTCAAAGTTCCAACCCAAATCTCTCCTCCAATTAAGGTGTTTATCAAAATCATGGAATGAGCTAATTTCAAGCCCCGACTTCATATGGCTACATACACAACAATCGGTCATCCTAAAACCCCCTACACATTTATTCAAAAGGTATTTCAGCACAGGTCTCAAGAAGGAAAAAATTCGACTCTCTGATGTATCAAATTCCGACACCCCTTAATGCGATTAAGGTCGCCATTTAATGTCAATTTTCCAGATTATTTCTGTTGTAGGATCATTGGTATATGCAACGGTGTCCTCTGTATGTTAAATGATTTATTATACCATAGTAGTCCCATGGTACTTTGGAATCCTAGCATTTCCAGATGTCTTACCCTCCCAATGACTCCTCTAGGTTGTGACAACTCAGGGACTCACATGTTTGTCCTTGGGTTTGGCTTTGCTATTAAAACAAGAGACTACAAGGTTGTGAGGATGGCCTATGCTCATGGTGATGGTCAATACTTGCTACAACCTAGGGTTGAGATTTATGCTCTTAGTTCAGGAATCTTGAAAGATTTTAATGGTTTTCTTCCAGATATTGGTATTGTAGAGTATTTCTGGACACAGGTTGAAATTTATGGGAAAGTCCACTGGACTGCATACAAGAGGAATGGGGAGAGAAAGGTGGAGAACTTGATTATGATGTTTGATTTCAACGAGGAGAATTTTCAGGAATTATCATTACCAAAAATTTTGGTTGATGAACCCCCTACGAACTTAAATGTTGCACAGCTGGGGAATTACTTGTTGTATATCAGTATGATACACGTGTTCGGAGCAGAAGTTGCTCCATTTGGGTAATGAAAAGGTATGGAGACACAGATTCATGGAGCAAAGAATATAATGTTGCACTAGGCGAGGGGAATTTGGGCATGGTACTAGCCGTTATTGATTGTCGTAAAATAATGTTGACAGACGTGAAAGGGATGTTAGCTTTGTATAATCCTGAGCTGCAAACAACGCAAAGAACCACTGTTGCTGGTACTATGTACTCTTTTTACTATGAGAATTACGAGAAAAGCCTTGTTTTGCTAGATAATGGGGAGTTACTGCCTCCAGTTGATTTAGCGTCTGAGGAGTCGACAGATGATGACGACAACGATGATGATGATGATAATGATGATCAAGTACTTGAACTCCTGAAGCATCATGTTATGCATGAGCGTGTCACAACTTTACTTGGAGCCTGAAATAGTAACGAACAAGTGTTATGAAGTTTAGGCATACTTATAGGGGAGATGGAAAATTTGCCTTCTCAGTCCTTCCCAATTTATTTTAACATAGTTATTTGTTGTTTGGTCTATTTCAATTGTTATGATTATCATTGCGACTTTAATAAATCTGAGTGTTCCTCCAATTGTGGTTTCGTATTTGACTAGATCAAGTAATCTAAATGTTTAGAATCTTTTAATTATTTTTTATATGTTAACTAAATCTTCCAACCCAAGACCCTTCTCTCCCTAGGAGTCAATACAGGCCCTCTCCACCCTCCACCCTGCTGACTCAATCACCCAACAGCCCAACCTCAAGGTTGGAGGTGGAGAGCACTTTCCACTTGAGCTAGCTTTCTTGTCAGATGAAATTATTCAAAATTATTTGTGCTAGTCATTGCATTTTACTTAAGATAATCAAATCATGGTAATTGCTGGGAATCTATTTCTTGATTAGTTATGAACTTCTCAATCAAATATGAGATAAATCGCTACCAAAGTCTTAGGCTTTCTTCAATTGTTCACACAGAAACTGAAGAGATGCCAGATGTTTATTGATCATTCAGGATTATTCTATTGAAATACACGAGCAACATTTACCTGGGACAACAACTGTGTAGGCTGGCATATTTTTCGGTGAGAAAGTGTGTAAACCAGAATGTTTCATTTCCTGGCATCGACTACCTTCAACTTTTTTAATCTCCTTTGCAACTGTCCAATGGTTAAGGTGGAAATGGGTGGAATTTAAAGGTGATTTGTGAGTTGTTGTATATCTGAGATGGTGAAGTAGGTCAGGGTCAGCCATGTAAGGTGAGAGAGAAAAGACAAGTGTTCTAAGCTTATGTTAAGAAAAGGAAGTGTACTAAGCCAAAAAAAGAATACTGAAGCACTCGTAATTTTGGTAGAAAACACGCATCTGTCTTGTCAGACATGGGTATTTACAAGATACACTTATACTTACCTAGCTGGTCACAGAGTAACATGTAGAGACATAATTACTGATGAAGCGTAGTTTATGCTTATAATTTAAAAGCCAGAACTTCATGTGCCATGAACTGCAGCTTATAGAATAGGTCATACGTCTCAAAAAATTCAAACTAAATTACCTGGTTGGCATGTGATCTGCACCGTGAAAATGAACCTCTGCTCTGTTCTCTCTGTTACCAATAAGTAAAGTTCCCGTGATTTTGGTGTTGATATACCATCTCCCCTTCTCTGCATGAAAAACAACTTCATTATGAGCCGGGAATCCGTATTTGTTTTACACTTTTTAACCCATACCTTTTCTAATCAAGTAAGAGTATTTCATTCATAAACATGGCCATAAGTAGTCATATACAGGTTTTATACCAAAAGCTAAATAATCTACAAAACAATATGATTCTCTACAAACTTCACCAATCATCTATACAACAACGAACTTTCGGTGAACAGCCAAAGAAAACAACGGAATATATACTCCTCAACTAAGAGAAACTCGATTCTAGTCCTTCAAAAGCACTCTTACTTCTCTCCAAACAATCCATGTTAACGCAAGTGGAACCATGTTCCAAGCCCTTTGTTTTCTCCTCCCAATCTTTCTGCTGAATATCAACTCTTTCACAGTATTTGGCATTACCTATGAAGTATCAAACTACCTCAGACTCAACCGGCAATGTATAAGAAGATGATCCATGTCCTCGCGCACCTCCTTACACATATAACACCAACTAGCGCAGACAACAGTTCGCTCTCTAAAATTTTCCACTGTCAAATCAACCCTCAAGCAGCTAAGGTAGTGAAAACACACAATTTCATCGGCACCTTTGGTATCCATATTGCATTAAATGGAAAATCATAATCTACACATGCTTCGTAGATGATTAAATTTTTGCTTACAAGTAATCTTTATTTTTTGGAGCGTATATATTATTTTAGTTCAAACTAATGAATCAAATACCATTGATCCCTTAATCTGTAATGAATAATGAATGTTAACACCAGAAATAACAACTTAGCCGATAATGAAGAAATACGAGATTAGTAATGAATAAGTGTGCCGAGTGCTCAACAATACCACCAAAAAAAATTCAAAAAAGCAAAAGAAAGAGAGAAAAAACATCATTAAAAAAGTCTCCGGCACCGGCAATGTCGTTGGTACCGACTCTCTGGCGAGCACAGTACTGTTGAGTTGAGCTGAAAAAGAAATAAGGAAATGCGTGAAACTGTGAAGAAACCTTGTGTGGTCGTTGCTGCTACCGTTGTTGTTATTGTTGCTACTACTATGACGAAGAAAACTAGTCCGGAAGAAGATGGAGATGTGATAATCATCCCTCCGTTCTGTACATCAGCAAATCGGTCAAGATTGCAAGCTGGTTCACGTCGCATAACGCCGACGAATGATGATATGGCTAAGTTCCGGCAGCTTCCGAACGGAGATCTGTACACTGGAACATTTTTGGGAAAAGTTCCGCATGGTAATGTGAAGTATTTATGGTGGTAATGGTGGTCAGGTTATAAGGAGATCTTCTGTGACGATGAATGTGCGCAAAAGGAATGTTAATTTCACCGAGGATTTGTATATGGGAATCTGATGGTGAAGCAGGAGATATTATTTGTGACATTGTTGACAATAGAGAGGCTTCTTCTATGTTTGTTCCTAGGAATGATGAGGAGGAGGACGAGGATGATAATGATGAAGAGATTGAGAGTTCCGAAGGAGATGAAAGTGGGGATTTTCGGAAGAGTCCTTGCCACTCTGAAGTTGTGGAAATAAAGAAGACAGGGCAACCAATAACCAAGGGACATAAGAATTATGATTTGGTGGTTAGTCTTCTGCTAGGTATCAGGTATTCTACTCAGAAGCATGCCCCAATTACTCGAGAACCAAAGAATGGGGATTTTGATCCTAACAAGAAGTTCTCGACAAGGTTTCCACCTGAGGGTTCCAAACTCACACCACCCCATCAGGTTGTGGACTTCAAATGGAAGGACTACTGTCTTGTGGTTTTCAAGAATCATAGGGAGTTGTTTGGAATACATGCTAGCTATCTGTGTAAGTGATGCACTTAGGGAACTGTCTTCCCCTGGGAAAAGTGGCAGCAACTTGTATCTAACTCAAGATGACCGATTTATCATCAAAACTTTGAAGAAGTCCGAAGTTAAGGTGTTCACTAGAATGCTTCAAAGTTATTATCGGCATGTTCGTCAGTACCCAAGCTCCTTGGTGACAAAGTCTTTTTGGTGTACACTGTTTTAAAATAGTTAGATGTCAAAAGACACGTTTGTTGTTATGGGGAACCTGTTCTACTCTGAACGTGTGGTCCATAAGCGTTTTGATTTAAAGGGATCCTCGTATGGCCGTACAACTGATAAGCCAGGAGGAGAGGCCGATGAGACTACTACGCTTAAAGACCTCGATCTCAACTTTGTCTTTCAATTGCGACAATCTTGGTATAAAGAGCTTATAATAAGGCAAATTGATATAGATTTTCCAGTTTCTGGAAGCTGAGAATATCATGGATTACAGTCTTTTGATTGGTGTTCATATCTATAATTATAGTAACAACGGCGAGATGAATTTGTCACCTTCTGGCAAAGCTGATGCTCAAGATTATTGCTTATGTGATGCAGAAAGTCCTGATAAGGGACTGATCATTGACAAAAGGAATTCACCTATAAGTTCAGCTGCAAATGTGCCTGCAAGGGCGATGTGTGTGACAAGGAGTGGAAGTGAGTCAACTTCTGAACAGGGTGGCTGTGAGGCTAATAATGCTATCCTTTGCCTGGGCATCACTGACATTCTTCAAGATTATGATATCAGCAAAAGACTAGAACATGAATACAAGTCATTTCAGGTGGATCACACTTCTATATCTGCTGTTGATCCAAAGCTCTACTCTAAAAGATTTCGGGATTTTATAAGTAGAATCTTTAAAGTAGACGAAGGGTAAGGAGAATGGAAAGAGCATGTAGATAAGCATATGGAGACGGGCAAGTGATATACAAGAAGAGACTGGAATTAGTTGAATCGGTTAACGCACTTGTTTGCTGATTATGTGATGACTGGTTATTGTGGAGATCTTGGCCATTGGTTAATTGTGAATGAATGGTCTGATGAAGTCGTTGATGCCCATTTTATTTTATTACCTCTCTTTTCCCTTCCTTTTGGTCACTCTCTAGTTGAGTTGAGTGAACATGAAGATTTTGATCAAATGTACAGCAAAGAAATCTTTTTTGGTAGTATTTGTAGTTATTGTGTTCCACGACAAAAATTAATGCTTAGTTTCCTTGTTTAATTTGTGTTAGCAATGACTTGTAGATTAATGGAAGTTGAAAAAGTGTGTTATCTATCAAAAAAAAAGAAAAAGAAAGAAGAATAAGTATGGCCCTCTAGCTCAACAACAATGTCTTCTGATTCATTTTAAAAAATTTAAATTCGCTAGTATTGTTGTAGATGTTATCAACTTTTCTAAAAAATTGGTAACTTTTGTTGTAGATGTTATGAACTTCACTTTTTGTTGTTGATTTTGGATTCACTACTTTAAAGTTATGGTAAATTAAATGATACACAACAAGTAATCCCCAAGTTGTGCAACATTTAAATTCGTAGGCGGTTCACTAACCAAAATATCGGGTAATGATAATTCCTGAAAAATCTCCTAATTGAGATCAAACATCACAATCAAGTACTCCACCCTTCTCTCCCCATTCCTCTTGTATGCAGTCCATTGGGCTTCCCGCAAATTTCAACCTGTATAGAGAAATACTCTACGACACAAATATCTAGAATAGAACCATCAAAATCCTTCGAGATTCCTCAACTAAGTCCATAAATCTCAACCCTAGGTGGCAGCAAGTATTGACCATCACCACGAGCATAGGCCATCCTCGTAACCTTGTAGTCTCTTGTTTTAATAGCAAAGTCAAACCCAAGGACAAACGTGTAAGTCCTTGAGTTATCACAGGAAAGAGGAGTCATTGCGAGGGTGAGAAATCTGGATAAGCTAGGATGTCAAAGTACCACACGACTTCTATATTCTAATAAATAATCTAACATACCGAGAACACCATTGCATATACCAATTATCCTACAATAGAAATAATCTAAAAATCTAACATTAAGAGGTGATCTTAATGGTACTACATTGTCAAAAGCTGATAAACATCTTAATTGGAGGAGAGATTTGGGTGGGAGCCTTGAGATTTTGATAATACATTTATTTAAAAGGTATTTCAGCACAGGTCTCAAGAGGGAAAAAATTCAATTCATTGATGTATCAGCTTTTGACAATGTAATACCATTAAGATCACCTCTTAATGCTGGATTGCCATATTTTTCTATTGTAGGATCATTGGTATATGCAATCTCTGTATGTTAAATGATTTATTATACCATAGTAGTCCCGTGGTACTTTGGAATCCTAGCATTTCTAGATGCGTCACCCTCCCAATGACTCCTCTAGGTTGTGACAACTCAGGGACTCACACGTTTGTCCTTGGGTTTGGCTTTGCTATTAAAACAAGAGACTACAAGTGTGTGAGGATGGCCTATGCTCATGGTGATGGTCAATATTTTCTGCCACCTAGGGTTGAGATTTATGGACTTAGTTGAGGAATCTGGATGGATTTTGATGGTTCTATTCCAGATATTTGTGTCGTAGAGTATTTCTGGAAACGGGTTGAAATTTGTGGGAAAGTCTACTGGACTGCATACAAGAGGAATGGGGAGAGAAGGGTGGAGAACTTGACTGTGATGTTTGATCTCAATTAGGAGATTGTTCAAGAATTATCATTACCAGAAAGTTTGGTTAATGAACCGCCTATGATTAAATGTTGCCCAGCTTGGGTAATTACTTGTTGTGCATCAGTATGATACACATGTTTGGAGCAGCAGTTGCTCCATTAGGGTAATAAAAAGGTATGGAGACACAGATTCGTGGAGCAAAGAATATAATGTTGCCCTGGGCCAGGGAAATTTGGGCATGGTATTAGCCGTTACTGATTGTCGTAAAATATTGTTGACAGACATGACAGAGATGTTAGCTGTGTATAGTCCTGAGATGCAAACAACAGAACGAGTGTAGACCAGAATGTTCCTTTTTTTGGCATCGACTACCTTCAACTTTTTTCTCCTTTGCAAATGTCTGATGGTTAAGGTGCCAGAGGGTGCATTTTGTGTGTGTAATGAATAATGAATGTTAACACCATATATAACAACTTAGTCGATAATGAAGAAATATGATATTAGTAATTAAAAAGTGTGGCGCTCTAGCTCAGCAACAATGTCTTCTGATTCAATCAAATGTATTAAATTCACTAGTATTGTTGTAGATGATATCAATTTTTCTAAAAAAAATGGTAACTTTTGTTGTAGATGTTATGAACTTCACGATCTGTTGTTGATTTCGTATTCGCTACTTCAAAACTATGGTAAATTAAATGATACACAACAAGTAATTCCCCAAGCTGTGCAACATTTAAATTCGTAGGTAGTTCATTAACCAAAATTTTGGGTAATGATAATTCCCGAAAAATCTCTTAATTGAGATCATACATCACAATCAACTACTCCACCCTTCTCTCCCAATTCCTCTTGTATGCAGTTCAATGGACTTCCCCACAAATTTCAACCTGTGTAGAGAAATACTCTACGACACAAATATCTGGAATAGAACCATCAAAATCCATCGAGATTCCTCAACTAAGTCCATAAATCTAAACCCTAGGTTGCAGCAAGTATTGACCATCACCATAGGCCATCCTCACAAACTTGTAGTCTCTTGTTTTAATAGCAAAGTCAAACCCAAGGACAAACGTGCAAGTCCCTGAGTTATCACAGCAAAGAGGAGTCATTGCAAGGGTGAGACATCTGAATATGCAAGGATTCGAAAGTACCACACGACTTCTATATTCTAATAAATCATCTAACATACAAAGAACACCGTTGCATATACCAATGATCCTACAACAGAAATAATCTGGCAATCCAACATTAAGAGGTGATCTTAATGGTATAACATTGTCAAACTTTGATACATCAACGAGTTGAATTTTTCCCTCTTAAGACATGTGCTGACATACCTTTTAATAAAATGTATTATCAAAATCTCAAGGCTGCCACCCAAATTTCTCCTCCAATTATGGTGTTTATCAAAATCTTGGAATGCACTAATTTCAAGCCCCGACTTCATATGGCTACATACACAACAGTCGGTCCTCCTAAAAAACCCAATGTGTAGAGGTTTTTAGGAGGACCGACTGTTGTGTATGTAGCCATATGAAGTCATGGCTTGAAATTAGTGCATTCCAAGTTTTTAATAAACACCTTAATTGGAGGAGAGATTTGGGTGGGAGCCTTGACATTTTGATAACATTTTTAAAAGGTATTTCAACACAGGTCTAAAGAGGGGAAAAACTCTCTGATTTTGATAATGTAACACCATTAGATCAAACAACGATAAGAATCACTATTGTTGGTACTATGTACTCTTTTTACTATGAGATGCAAACAACGATAAGAATCACTATTGCTGGTACTATGTACTCTTTTTACTATGAGAATTACGAGGAAAGCCTTGTTTTGCTAGATAAAGGGGAGTTACTGCCTCCAGTTGATTTATCATCTGAGGAGTCCACAGATGATGACGATGATGATGATAATGATGACGATGATCATCATCAAATACTTGAACTCCTGAAGCATCATGTTATGCATAAGCGTGTCACAACTTTGCTTGGAGACTGAAATAGAAACGAACAATTTTTTATGAAGTTTAGGCATACTTATAGGGGAGATGGAATATTTTCCTTCTTAGTCCTTCGCAATTTATTTTATCACAGTTATTTGTTGTTTGGTGTAATTCAATTGTTATGATTATTATTGTGATTTTAATAAATTTGAGTTTTACTCCAGTTGTGGTTTCGTATTTGACTAGATCAACTAATCAATGTTTAGAATGTG
This sequence comes from Solanum sitiens, assembly GCA_016801875.1. Lineage (NCBI taxonomy): Eukaryota > Viridiplantae > Streptophyta > Magnoliopsida > Solanales > Solanaceae > Solanum > Solanum sitiens. The sequence continues at coordinate 282,478 of JABWTJ010000510.1, forward strand.
TAGGCCGGCATATTTTCCGGTGAGAAAGAGTGTAGACCAGAATGTTTCTTTTTCTGGCATCGACGACCTTCAACTTTTTTATCTCCTTAGCAACTGTCTGATGGTTAAGGTGGTAACGGGTGGAATTTAATGGTGTTTGTGGGTGTGATTTGTAAGTCGTTGTATATATGAAATTGTGAAAAGATGGTGAAGTAGGTGAGGGTTAGCCATGGTAGGTGAGAGAGAATAGACGTGTTCTAAGTCAATGTTTAAAAAGAAGCATGTGTACTATGCAAAAAAAAGAACACTGACGCACTAATAATTTTTGTAGAAAACACGCATCTGTATTCACAAGATACACTTCTACTGAGTAGAAGTACCTAGTTGGTCACATAAGTAAAGAGCATCAACTTCTTGAAAAATGTAGAGATAGATGGTTTACTGGCAAAGCGTAATTTATGCTTATAATTTAAAAGTACAGAACTTAAGCTCATAGAATAGGTCATACATCTCAAAATACAAACAGAATTACCTGGTTGGCATGTGATATGCACCGTGAAAATGAACCTCTGCTCTATTTTCTCTGTTACCAATAAGTGAAGTTTCCCGTGATTTTGGTGCTGATATACCATCTCCCCTTCTCTGCACGAAGAACAACTTCATCATGACCCAGCAATCTGTCTTTGTTTCACACTTTAACCCATACCTGTTTTTATCAAGATCGATCATAAATCTAGTTTTGAATATCAAAAATAGACTTTTTTCCTTTTCTCGGTGTTGAAGTCCAACATCGGTTGGATTAGAGGGGAATACTAAATAATATAGTGCAAATGAGCAACAAATAGTAAAACACATAGAAGAATAATAAGTTATGTGAATACTAAATAATATTATTTATACTGTTTATACAGAGAAGTGGAGAGGAGGCTAGCCCCCTGCCCTTAAAAGGACACAAGCAAACATTTTAAAATTTCAAAAGTTTAAAATCCTTCGTTTTGTTTTGTTAACCATTGAAATTGAAAAAATTACAGCTTGATGGATTTTCTCAGTTCATTACATGTGCAAGCTTTTTCATTCCGAGATACACATTTAATTGCACTGTAACCAAAAGCAGACAGCCTGATCGATTTTCACAGTTCATAACATGTGCAAGCTTTTTCTTAACGAAAAAGCGCATTAAATTGAACCCTACTTTATTAAAGGAAGTCTTCAAACGTTCACATAATTGGACAAATATGAATTTAGGAAACTTATTAGCTACTAAACATGATCAAGATTCTAACCGTCTACTTTTACAATGTATAGGCAACAAACCCAATGTGTTCCCACCAGTGTTGTCTTTAAGCGCGCTTAACCCCAGAAGTGAGGCTCAAAACGTGTTGTGTGCTTCAGTGTCGTCATCAAGGTAAATGTTTCCTTGCCAATGAGCTTCGTATGAAGAAGTGACACTAAACAATTGATATTTCACTTTATCATAAAAAAATTAAATTTCTTTGGTCATATATTTGATATTCATGTTTATAATTATTAATCTTGGACTAAACATAATATTTATATTATTTTCTTCCTTTGCACCTTTTTTCATTAAAGGTCACGCTTTATTTGCACTTAAAGCCTTCACGGACCTTAGAGCTTTTTTGCGTTTTTCGCCTTTGATAACACTGGTTTCCACAAGTGAGGTTTGGGGAGGATAGAGTGAACACATACCTTGCCCCTATCTTTGAGAAGGCAGAGAGGTTGTTTTCAGTTGACCTTGGCTTAGTGTTATCAAAGGTGAAAAATTGCCAAAAAGTTTTAAGGTTCGTGGGGACTTTAAACGCAAAGCGCAAATAAAGCATGGACTTTAATGAAAAAAGGCGCAAAGGGTAAAAAGGATACTAATATATATATGTTTTGTCCAAGACTAATAATTATAAACATGGACGACAAATATATGACAAAAAATTGATTTTTCTTAATGATAAAGTCAAATATCAATGATTTAGTTTCACTTCTTCATAAAGAAGTTCATTGTCAAGGAAATGTTTGCCTTAGAACCTTGAAGACGACACTGAAGCGCACATAAAGCGATGCAACGTGCTCAACATGTTTTGAGCCTCGCTTCAGGGCTTAAGCGCTCATAAAGCGCGCCTTTGATGAGCAAACAATGAAAAGGAGGCAATAGCAACAAATAGAATCAAGATAATATGATATAGAAACAAGAGGTAGGGATAGAAATTTAAAAAAGGGAAAGAAACGAATATAATGCTAATACTCCAGGAAAGTGAACAAAAATCTTGCCAACTAACTAACTTTCTAGCCTAATCCTCGACCTTCACACCCTACTATCAAGAGTAATGTACTCGATAAACTGGAGATGCCTCATATGTTGTCTAATCACCTCACCACAACACTTCTGAGGCCTACCTCTACCCCTCCTCAAGCTACTACGACCAAACTATCACACCTCCTAATCGTGACATTTGCACCTCTCCTCCGCACATGCCCAAACCATCTCAACCTCACTTTCCACATCTTATATTGCACGGGAGCCACCCTTAGCTTGTCCTGAATATCTTCATTATCTTCATTCCTAATCTTATTTCTCTTCGTACACCACGCGTCCACCCCAACATCCTCATCTCCGTTAGTCACATCTTCTGAACTTGAGAATTCTTGATCGGCCAACACTTTGCCTCATATAGCAGACTCAATCTAACCACCACTCGGTAGAGGTAACCGTTATATTTAGGTAGTACACTCTTATCACACAAAGATGTTAGCCTTCATTTCATAACCTTGCTCCAATACGATGAGTGACATCCTTATCAACCTCCAAACTACCTTGGATCACTGACCCATGTGGTTGAAATTCTCTCTTAAGGATGACATTTGTGTCAAACCTCGTGCCCACATCCCCTT
>JABWTJ010000510.1:288285-598500 GCA_016801875.1 Solanum sitiens
TGTAAAGAGCATCAACTTAGGTACTGACGCAGTCATTATTTAGGTAGAAAACACGCATCTGTCTTGTCAGACATGGGTATTCACAAGATACACTTTTACTGAGTAGAAGTACCTAGCTGGTCACAGAGTAAAGATAGATGTTAACTGGCAAAGCGTAATTTATTCTTATAATTTAAAAGTACAGAACTTCTTGTGTCATGAACTGCAAGCTTATAGAATTACCTGGTTGGCATGTGATATGCACCGTGAAAATGAACCTCTGCTCTGTTTTCTCTGTTACCAATAAGTGAAGTTTCCCGTGATTTTGGTGCTTATATACCATCTCTCCTTCTCTGCACGAAGAACAACTTCATTATGACCCAGGAATCCGTCTTTGTTTTACACTTTAACCATACCTGTTTTTATCAAGTAAGATCATAAATCTAGTTTTTTGAATATCAAAAATAAACTTTTTTCCTTTTCTCGGTGTTGAAGTCCAACATCGGTTGGATTAGACGGGAATACTAAATAATATAGTGCAAATGAGCAACAAATAGTAAAACACATCGAAGAATAATAAGTTATGTGACTACTAAATAATATTATTTATACTGTTGATACAGAGAAGTGGAGAGGAGGCTAGCCCCCCTGCCCTTAAAAGGACACAAGCAAACATTTTAAAATTTCAAAAGTTAAAAATCCTTCGTTTTGTTTTGTTAACCATTGAAATTGAAAAAATTACAGCTTGATGGATTTTCTCAGTTCATTACATGTGAAATCTTTTTCCTTCCGAGATGCACATTTAATTGCACCGTAACCAAAAGTAGACAGTCTGATCGATTTTCACAGTTCATAACATGTGCAAGCTTTTTCTTAACGAAAAGCGCATTAAATTGAACCCTACTTTATTAAAGGAAGTCTTCAAACGTTCACATAATTGGACAAATATGAATTTAGGAAACTTATTAGCTACTAAACATGATCAAGATTCTAACCGTCTACTTTTACAATGTATAGGCAACAAATCCAATGTGTTCCCTCCAGTGTTATCTTTAAGCGCGCTTAACCCCAGAAGCAAGGCTCAAAACGTGTTGTGTGCTTCAGTGTCGTCATCAAGGTAAATGTTTCCTTACCAATGAGCTTCGTATGAACAAGTGACACTAAATAATTGATATTTCACTTTATCATAAAAAAAATTCAATTTCTTTGGTCATATATTTGATATTCATGTTTATAATTATTAGTCTTGGACTAAACATAATATTTATATTATTTTCTTCCTTTGCACCTTTTTTCATTAAAGGTCACGCTTTTATTTGCGCTTTGCGCTTAAAGCCTTCACGGACCTTAGAGCTTTTTTGCGTTTTTCGCCTTTGATAACACTTGTTTCCACAAGTGAGGTTTGGGGAGGATAGAGTGAACACATACCTTGCCCCTATCTTTGAGAAGAAGGAGAGGTTGTTTTTAGTTGACCTTGGCTTAGTGTTATCAAAGGTGAAAATCGCAAAAAAGTTTTAAGTTTCGTGGGGACTTTAAACGCAAAGCGCAAATAAAGAGTGGACTTTAATGAAAAAAGGCGCAAAGGGTAAAAAGAATACAAATATATATATGTTTAGTCCAAGACTAATAATTATAAACATGGATGACAAATATATGACAAAAAATTGATTTTTTTAATGATAAAGTGAAATATCAATGATTTAGTTTCACTTCTTCATAAAGAAGTTCATTGTCAAGGAAATGTTTGCCTTAGAACCTTGAAGACGACACTGAAGCGCACATAAAGCGACGCAACGTGCTCAACACATTTTGAGCCTCGCTTCAGGGCTTAAGCGCTCATAAAGCACGCCTTTGATGAGTAAACAATGAAAAGGAGGAAATAGCAACAAATAGAACCAAGATTATAAGATATAGAAACAAGAGGTAGTGATAGAAATATAAAAAAGGGGAAAGAAACGAATATAATGCTAATACTCCAGGAAAGTGAACAAAAATCTTGCCAACTAACTAACCTTCTAGCCTAATCCTCGACCTTCACACCCTACTATCAAGAGTAATGTACTCGATAAACTGGAGATGTTTCATATGTTGTCTAATCACCTCACCACAACACTTCTGAGGCCTACCTCTACCCCTCCTCAAGGTACTACGACCAAACTATCACACCTCCTAACCGTGACATTTGCACCTCTCCTCCGCACATGCCCAAACCATCTCAACCTTACTTTCCACATCTTATCTTGCACGGGAGCCACCCTTAGCTTGTCCTGAATATCTTTATTATCTTCATTCCTAATCTTATTTCTCTTCGTACACCACGCGTCCACCCCAACATCCTCATCTCCGTTAGTCACATCTTCTGAACTTGAGAATTCTTGATCGGCCAACACTTTGCCTCATATAGCAGACTCAATCTAACCACCACTCGGTAGAGGTAACCGTTATATAGTACACTCTTATCACACAAAGATGTTAGCCTTCATTTCATCACCTTGCCCCATTACGATGAGTGACATCCTTATCAACCTCCAAATTACCTTGGGTCACTGACCCATGTGGTTGAAACTCTCTTAGGGATGACATTTGTGTCAAGCCTCGTGCCCACATCCCCTTCATAAGATATGTCATTCAACTTGCACTCTAAGTAATCAACTTTGGTCATGCTCAAGTTAAAACCTTTCTACTCTAAAGCATGTCTCTAAACCTCCAATCTTGTTTTAAGTCTCCTTCGTGTCTCGTCGATTAAAACTATGTCATCTGCAAATAACATGCACCAAGGCACCTATCTTTGAGTGTGACGCGTAAGTATATCAATAGCCAATGCAAATAAAGATAGACTAAGAGTAGATCTTTAGTACAACTCTATCACGACTAGAAAACGTTCCGAGTCACCTCCAATAGTACAAACCCAAGACTTAGCATCATCATACATATCTTTAATCACTCTAGTGTATGTTTGGGGAACACCTCAAGCCTCTAACACATTATACGTGCATCTTAGTTATTTGACTTCTGATTAAGACTTCTAGGTTGTCTAATAGTCAAGCAAAATAACATAAGTTAGTAAGCACCAAGTTTTTAATACAACATAATATCATTGACTTAAGTCTTCTACTAAGCCACGTAAGGCACTTGATAATTTGTTCACGTTCTTGTACCACTTGCTCATGATCTTGCTATGTTAAGTTAGCCTAAAACTCTAAGAATTACTAATAGAAGGGAAGAGAGAACGCAAGAGAATTGTTAGGAAAGATTGTATGGTAGAAAACTTTGATTTTTGCTTTGAAAACATGTATCGTATAGTTGTATAGAGAGAATCCATTGCAGCACTAACAAAACTACGACTACACATTTTCTAAAAAGCTTCAAAATAATACTAATAAAGAGTAGACAATAATGCAACCATATCAACAAGAGATAAATATCGAAAAACTCAACTTAAAAGATAAAAGCATACGAACGATTCAAGTCACGATCAACGACCACCACTGGTGTTCACGAGCAAAGTGACCATTCTCGCCACATTTGTAGCAACCGCCGCCACCGTCACCGCCTCAACCATCACCACCAGAGTATATACCACCTTCGTTACTGCCACCTTCACTTTGGCTACACTCCCTCGTAAAGTGGCAAGACTCGCCACACTTAAAATAGTCGTTTCCTCCTCCACAACTATCAGTGTCACCGTAAGTGTGGCGTGTCTGACCACTTTGCTAGGGAATGTAGCCAAGATGAAGATAGTGGTGGCAGAGGTGGTAGAGATTCTGGCTGTGTTAGTCAAGATGGTGGCGGCTGCGGCGGTTGCTACAAATATGGTAAGGATGGTCACTTTGCATGTGAATACACAAGTGGCGGTCGTTGATCGTGGCTTGAATCACTCCTATATTTTTATCTTTTATGGTGTTATACTTTTTGGTATTTATCTCTAGTTGAAATGGTTGTTTTATTTTATGCTTTTATTAGTATCGTTTGAAGTTTTCTAGTAATGGGGAGTCATTTTTTTTTAGATACATATATACATATATATATATATATATATATATATATATATATATATATATATATATATGTTCGTGTTGCAACAGATACTCTTTGTACAGCTGACTATAAGAAAACATGTTTTCAAAATAAAAATCAAAGTTCTCCACAATACAATTTTTGCTAGCAATCCTATTGTGTTCTCTCTTCCATTCTCTTGGCGATTCCTAGAGTTTTAGGTTGACTTGGTATAACAAGATCATGAAAAAGTAGTGCAAGAACATGAGCAAATTGTCAAGTGTCACATGTGTGCTTAGTAGAAGGCTAAGTCCCCGACATTATGTTATATTAAAAACTTGGTGCTTACTAACTTATGTTATTTGGAAACTTAGTTGCTTGGCTATTAGATAAACTAGAATAGGAAAGTTAGAGAGACGGAATGGATGGAATCATCCGGTATTAAGATCTAGAAACAACATCTTAATCATTCAGATGTATTCAAATTCATACGTCTATATCTTAATGAAAACAAATGACATCTAAATGGTCAATAAAGTGGGTTTAGCACCATGAGGTCACATGTTCAAAGACTCGGTGAGACAAGAACACTACCAGTACAACAAATACAGTTGCATGACACCTCAAAAATATAGAAATACAGAAAGGTGGACATAAAGAACACAAAGAAGGAGAGAGAGAGGATACAACCTATATATATAGAGAGAGAAAGAGAAGAGAGACGAGCGAGATTGGGCAAAGAGGCGAGAGAACATTTTTCCCACTTAGCAATCCAAACAGTAGCTATAAACAGTAAATACTCAAACTAAAGCTATAGATCTAAAAAATGACAAGTCATTTTTTTAATTCTCTATTTTGAAGCCAAGTATATTTTTGGAATTAAGCAAACAGTTTTTAGGATTATTTTTTTAAATAATTTGTTAAGGGAAAGGCCAAATATGCATTTAGATTATGAGGGTATATATGCATCACTTTTTCAACGAAGGGTATATCCGCTCAAGCTTGCATAGTTGAGGGGTATATTTGCCCCTTTTTCCTAAAACAATTATTGTTAAGCTCAAATAAATTATCATGATTTTGTTTCCTAAATGTGAGGAGAGATCTTAAGCAAGTTATTGAACAATTACCTTTCTAGATTAGAATCCAATTATTGTTTTTGGTACAAAATTTAGTCTTTACTCTATTTACCAGATATAAATGGTGCTTCTTCTAACTACTTAGCATCACATTGAAGCTCTATTCACTATTGATACTTCAAAACATGCCCAAACCCATCAAGCAATCTCTCTTTCTAGAGCTCTCCCTTTCCCACCCAACTTCGTAACCAAAGAAAAATGTCAGAGATAATGGTTTAAATCTTCTTAAGGCTCCCACCCAAATCTCTCCTCCAATTAAGATGTTTATCAAAATTTTGGATGTACTACTTTCAATCCCCTACTCCATTTGACTACATACAGAACCGCCAGTCGTTCTAAAAAACCCTACACATTTTTTCAAAAGGTATTTCAAAACAGGTCTCAAGAAGGAAAAAAACTAACTCGTGGATGTATTAGATTTTGACACTGTAATACCATTAAAATCGTTTTTTAATGGCGAAGTACCAGATTATTTCTATTGTAGGATAATTGGTGTATGCAACGGTATTCTCTCTGTGTTAGATGACTTATTAGAATATAGAAGTTGTCTCGTACTTTTGAACCCTAGGATATACAGATGCCTCACCCTCCCAATGACTCCTCTTTGTTGTGATAACTCAAGGACATACATGTTTGTCTTTGGGTTTGGCTTTGTTGTTAAAACAAGAGACTACAAGGTTGTGAGGATGGTCTATGCTCATGGTGATGATCAATACTTGATGCCACCAAAGGTCAAGATATATGCACTTAGTTCAGGAATCTAGAAGGATTTTGATGGTTTTATTCCAGGTATTGGTGTCGTACAAAACTTTTGGAAACAAGTTGAAGTTTGTGGGAAAGACCACTGGACTGCATACAAGAGGAATGGGGAGAGAAGGGTGGAGATGATTATGATGTTTGATCTCAATGAGGAGATAATTCACGAATTATCATTACCAAAAATTTTGGTTCATGAACCACCTACAAATTTGAATGTTGCACAAATTTTGGTTCAATATGATACACGTGTTTGGTGCAGTAGTTACTCCATTTGGGTAATGAAAAGGTACGGAGACACATATTCATGGCGCAAAGAATATAATGTTGCACTGCGCCAGGGGAATTTGAGCTAGTTCGGCATGGTACTAGTTGTTACTGATTATCGTAAAATATTGTTATTGATATAACAGGGATGCTAGCTAAGTATAATCCTGAGATGGAAACAAAGGAAAGCTTCAATATTGCTGGTACTATGTACTCTTTTTATTATGACAATTTACGAAGAAAGCCTTGTTTTGCTAGATAAAGGTGAGTTACTGTCAACTGAGAAGTCGACAGATGATGATGACGATGATACTCAAATACGTGAACTCCTGAAGCATCATTTTATGCATCAGCGTGTCAAAGCTTTTCTTGGAGCCAGAAATAATAACAAACAAATGTTGTGATGTTTAGGCATACTTATATTTCAAGTGTTATGATTATTATTGCGACTTTAATCAATTTGAGTGTTCCTTCAGTTGTGGTTCTGTATTTGACTAGATCAACATAATCTTTTAATTATTTTTTATATGGTAACCTAAATCTACCAACCTCAGACCCCTCTATCCCTAGGAGTCAATACTGGTCCTCTCCACCTTGTTACCTTGGTGACTCAATCCCCCAACCTCAAGGTTGGAGTTGGAGTGTTCTGTCCACTTGAGCTAGCCTTTCTGGTCAGATGAAATGCTTCAAAATTAAATGTGCTAGTTATTGCATTTTACTTAAGATTATCAAATTTTGGTAATTACTGGGAATCTATTTATGAAACGCGCATTAAGTTGCACCCTACTTTATTAAAGGAAATCTTCAAACATTCACATAATTGATCAAATATAAATTTAGAAAACTTATTAGCAACTTAACATGACCTAGACCCAAACCCAAAGATTAGCGGCTGCAGGTTTCCTTTATAATAAAAAAATTATCTAGATTCTAGATCATCTACTTTTCACCATATATAGGCAACAAAACCCAATGTGTTTCCACAAGTGGAGTTTGGGGAGGATAGAGTGAACGCATACCTTGCCCTTACCTTTGAGAAGGTAGAGATGTTGTTTTAAAAAAAAAATAATTGGTTGAGCAAACAATGAAAAAGAGGCAATAGCAATAAACAGAAACAAGATAATAAGATATTGAAGCAACAGCTAGTGATAGAAATCTAAAAAATAAGGGAAAGAAACGAATGATACTAATACTCCCGGAAAGTGAACGAGAACTCTTGCCAACTAACTAATCTTCGACCTTTACTCCATTCTATCAAGAGTCTTGTTCTTGATGAACTGGAGATGCTTCATATATTGTCTAATCACCTCACTAAATACTTTTAAGGCCTACCTCTACTACTCCTCAAGCTACTATGACCAACCAATCAAACCTCCTAATTGTGACATTTGCATCTCTCCTCCTCACATGCCGAAACCATCTCAGGCTCACTTTCCACATCTTATCCAGCACCGGATCCACTCCTACCTTATCTCGAATATCTTTATTCCTAATTTTATGTCTCTTCGTACACCACACATTCACCAATCCTTGAATGTGATGCTTAAGTATATCCATAGCCAACGCAAATAAAGACGGACTAAGAGTACTGGAAACGTTCTGAGTCACCTCCCATAGTCCAGAACCAAGTCTTAGCATCATCATACATATCCTTAATCACTCTAGAGTAAGTTAGGGAACACCTCTAACCTCCAAACACATTTTACAGGCATCTAAGTTATTTTACTTCTGATATTTCCGGTATGTAAATTACATAAGCTTTTAACAGAAAAGTTCCTTATTTTCTATCAAAAGGGAGACTTATAAACAAGATAACATCTTTTTCATTTGGACAGTAACACAGCATTTGATAAATTCTTTTCCTTTTATCTACTACTTCACTATACATTAGGGGATCTTCATTTATTGTTTAACTAAAATACGACAATTCCATCTCCCCCACTTATCAAATTCACTGAAAACTCACAGATGCTGGCAGAAAGAAACAGTAATGGGTCATATTGGAATTGCCATAAAGTTGAAAAAGAAGTGTTCTTGAAATCAAAATCTTTAAGATATCAGTTCTTTTGCTAGCAAATTAGCAATAATAAAAGACTTTTTATCTCTTTAGGAATCAAATATGTGAAGAATAAAAGTAAGCAGAAGAAGCAAAGGGCGTACCGTATATATATATATATATATATATATATATATATATATATAAGTTGGGAGAGCCGCAATTTTTATTTTCTGTTCAATCTTCCTCTTCCGCCACAAATCACAATCTCTTCCATAAATACAAAATCAGTAACAGTAAGTGGAAGAAGGTGAAAAGAATTGACCCTTCCGACTGGCTTGGTAGTTTGGGTTTGGGATTTTCAGATCGAAGATATCAAGTTCGAAATTCCTTGCTTTTGAGGAGAGAAAAAAAGAGTCATTTCTTTCTGGTCCTATCAAACCGGATATTGAATATTTGAGATGGTTAGGGATTTCAAATCAAAGTATGGGTGTCTGCTATTAAGAAGGAGCACTAGATTGATTGAAGAGATCGAAATCAAAAGATTTGCCTACTAAATCGAGCTTATCTAGTGTAAATTAGCGCTATGTCATTTGCAAACTACTGCATAGTAGCTAGGGTTTTATCTATGTCAGTGCCGCTAGGAACTAGGGTTTCATCTATGCACACCTAAAGAATGGCGGCTGGTTATTTCTTATCATTTAAAAAAAAGTGAGAAAAAGTAGGTTTTATTCATATAAATACATATTTTAAGTAAAATAGGGTTCAAATTATGGCATGTAAAATTAGCAGTAGAGACGTCAAAATGGGCTTAGCCCATGAGGTTGGCCCAACCTAATCTGTTGTTGGAATACGATTTTTCAAGTTCATTTAAAATTAAGAAATCAATTAACAAGACATATTTTAGTATCATATATACATATTTCTACCTTTAGTTTTAAAAATTACATATAATACCACTTTTTAATAATTATATCATATATTTTGAAAAATTAAATCAAATACACAAATCTCTTATCAGTTTGATATTTGAATAATTATTTCTTAACTAATGGAATACTAACAATTCAAATTTCACTTTCTCTCACATCACATCCACTGTTTGCATGTACTAAATTCAGAACTACTTCTTGATAATATTCATTCAACATTATTCAAAGAGGTAAATTAAGATTTTATTCCGTATTTCGCTCATATCTAATGTTTCTATATACGATTGTGACACGTATTTGATTTGATTATTTCATGTATCTAAGTATGTTTTTATATGTATTCTATAGATGTTTCATATACATGTATCTAATATGATAAATAGTGTATCTAAAACTGTAAAAAATTATATTTTCTTAACAAAAAATTAATAAATTACAATGTAATAGTTTGCATATCTAAAGAAAAAATAAGATATAAAAAAACAACTTTCCATACCTAAACTAAATGTATCTAAGACTATTCAAATCTTTTATTACAGAGGAAAAAAATAAAATCAAACAATTGATGTATCCGACTCAAAAACTATTTCACCATCCAATAATTTTCTTTGTAGTTGTTACGCATAATGGATACAATCCAAAATCAGATTTGCGTCTTTTTATTCCATAAACAACTTCATTCTCAATCGTTCCAAATTTTAATTGGAGTCGAATTGTCTTTCACCATGTATCTGATCTCTAAAACATTACGACTAATTTCATAACACACACTATATCTTGTCATAATTACATTAGTACATAACTATAAGATGTGAAGCTAGCAATCTTCCCTATAAGATCCATATCTTGTCTAGAGTTACATTCTCCTTCCAATGAAACATGATTTGCAAAGAAGGTTGGATAACTGCAATAAGTCAAAAGCTAAAGTAATTTTTCAAAATTGAGTCCCAAACATTATGACTACAAGCGATTTGTAGTTCCATGGAAATACCTTTAACAAGATCATGGTAAGTCACATTATCCTTGAGAAGTATTTAATCGATCTTTATGGGGATATTGATCATTTTTTAAAAATTATCAAACGCAAGAAACAAAATAAAAATTGTTGCCAAGAAGATAATTTTTCAATAAGAGAATTATTGTGGTTTTAGGATTTCGTTATTTTAGAAAGATTTGTTAGAATTGATATGCATGAATCTGCAAATCAGTATTAGTTATTAATTAAGCGTAATTACTCCTTTATTTATGTAAATCGGTTAAGTATATTTAATTCAAAATTACTAAAATATGTATTTCCTTAATTCAAATTGTCGGATACATGTATCTGGATATATGTATTCGACGGACAAAATTTGATTTACGGAAAATGGTCAAAAATATCCTTAAACTATCCGAAAAGGTCCAAATATACTCCTCATCCACCTATTGGGTTAAAAATATCCCTCAGCGGTGGGGGTGGGTGGGTGTATTGGTCGGTTCGATTTAGTTGTATGTATTATCGTTCGATTTATCAGTTTTCGATTTTTAAATATGATAACCCAATAACAAACCAATAAGATATTTTATATCCAATAAGAAAATGTCCATAAAATATTTTATGTCTTCTCACTTCTCTAAATGCTTTGGTATAGTGAAACAAGAAAGATAATGAGAAATTGCATCAATAAGAGAAAATATAGTACGAAGGCTATATTTACATGTTACCACCAAAACATAGTATGAAATATTTTATGTTAGTTAAATTACAGACCTTTATAAACTTGCAAATGCTACAACCTACAATTACAAACTAAAACTAAAATAATATAGTCCAACAAGACTAAAACTAAAATCAAATAACTATAATTGTCAACCCTTACTTTAATCTTTAGTTTTTGAGTAAACAGTAAAAACTAGTAAAATGGTCCAGTGTGAAATTGGTAGAGTACTAATAATTTGATATAATTATAGTGTCTAATTATATATTAAATTATTAATATTTAATAACTAGAAAGGGTAAAATAATAAATTATTATCGTCTTATATGGTTATTGGGTATAGTAAAAACCGATACCAAACCAATAACCCAATAATCTTTTTAATAAACCCATAAAAAACTCAATAACCCAATAATATTTTTTTCAGTTCGATATTTTGCACACCCCTACCCCTCAGTCCACCTTTTTGGTCTATTTTAACCCTTAAAACTTTTAATTTTTTAAAATTATTTTTATTATTATTTATTAGGTGGCATATTCTAACTGGGCTCTCTCTGGGATGATCAGAAGCAAAGGTCATATTTTCAGCAGTATACGCAGTGGATCATTTATGTTGCTCACTTCGTCTTTGGTCTTCAGCTGCATCTTCGCAAACCGTTTCTTTTTTATGTAGAGATGATGTTCTGATTATTAAATAAGTTTTATTTGTTATATAATAGGTCTAAGATCAGGTCTAACATGGCATATATATGTTATTTTTCTGACTAATATATCATTGGAGCCTGGATATAAAATGATACACACCCTAAATATATGATGCATACAAAATACCAATAACATAATTGTATACAAATCATATGCAAGTTGTATATTTTGACCATATTGTATACAACAAAACTTGTATGCGAGTTGTATGTCTTGATTGAAATTGAGTGTTGAAATTGCTCGTCATATGATTCCATCCATTCCACCTCTGCAAAATTTCATGTACTAGTTTGTCTAATAGTCAAGCAGCTGAGTTCCTGAATAACATAAGTTAGTAAGCTGGTAGCTTTTAATACAGCTTAATGTCACACACTTAGTCTTCTACAAAACACACGTGCGACACTTGACAATTTGCTCACATTCTCGCGACACTTGACAATTTGCTCACATTCTCGCGACACTTGCTCACGGTCATGCTATACCAAGTTAGCCTAAAAGTTTGGGAATCGCTAAGAGAACACAAGAGGATTGCTAGGAAAGATTGTATTGTAGAGAACTTTGATTTTTTGCCTGTGAACATGTATAGTTATATTGAGAGTATCTATTGCAACATGAACAGAAATACTACTACGCACAACAAAAAAGCTTCAGAATGATACCTAATAAAAACAATCTCAACTAGAGATAAATAAGAAAAAAACATAATTTAAAAGATTAAAACATAGGAGGGATTCAAGCCACGATCAACGACCACCACTGGTGCATTCACGAGCAAAGTAACTATCATCACCACATTTGTAGCAACCACTGCCACGACCACCACCATCGGAGTATTTACCACCTTCGCCGCCTTCATTCTAGCTACATTCCCTAGCAAAGCGACAAGACTTGCTGGTGAGAATGGTCACTTTGCCCATGAATGTACTAGTGGTGGTTGTTGATCGTGGCTTGAATCCCTCTTATGCTTTTATTTTTGAAATTGTTATGTTTTTTGGTATTTATCTCTAGTTGAGATGGTTGCTCTATTTTCTACTCTTTATTAGTATCATTTTGAAGCTTTTTAGTAATGGGGAGCCGTATTTTTATACGTATGGCAATCAGAGGTGTATCCAGAATTTCAGAAGAATGTGTGCACTATTACGAAAAAATGTATCTAAGATATAAATTAGATCGATTTGACCTTTAAGTTCTTAATACAAAACTGTTAAATTTTTAAATTATAGGACCAACATACATAATACACCTAGTTTTAAATTTTAATAACACATGATTTAATTATATTAAAATTTAGCAGTGCTATTTTTTTAATTAGAAATTCCTGATGTAGCATACTTGAAAATTTTGAAAGGTTAAAGCAAAAACACAAAAGATAAAATGATGTAAATGCCAAAATTGTTACCGATAACCACTTGGAGGAGTGTTACCTAAAAACAAGAAAGATATAAGTTTATATCTTTGCTTAGAGAGGTGCACCCAATCATCATTGTATCATTATATGCTACTTTAAACGTGGATTCACACCTCTATATTTAATTATCTTTTGAAAAATATAACACTACTATATATGATCCAAAAAGGGGAGCATGGGTTCACGTGAACCCACAGAACCCATCTAGATACGCCTCTGATGACAATGGATACTCTATGTACAACTATACAATATTTTCAAAACAAAAAATTCAAAGTTCTCTACAATAATTTGTTTCCTAGCAATCGTCTTGTGTTCTCACTTCCATTCTCTTAGCAATTCCTAGAGTTTAGACTAACTTTGGCATAACAAGATTGTGAGCAAATTGTCAAGTGCCTCACATGTGCTTAGTAGAAATCTGTGACAATTTGGTAGCAGAGTAAGGTTACGGTTAAACTAATGAAATGATGGAGAAATCAATGTTGCGAATACCCAAGCCAAAGTCATTTAGGATGCTGTCTCCAAGAAGGGCTATGGCAAAATGAGGAATGCTTACAACAAATAGTCTTAATCATTCAGTATTCAAATAAAGAGACATCATATTAATCATTTAGATGTGTATTTAGATTCAGACGTCGAAAACAAATAAAATCTAGTAGTCAGTGAAAAAAATTAAGTACCATGAGGTCACAGGTTCAAATGCTATCGGAGACAAAAACTCTAGGTGTTTAACTTAAAAGCACTATGAATATAACAAATAAAGTCGCAAGACACCTAAAAAATATAGGAATACAAAAGACAAATACATTTGAATACAACAAATACATTTGCATGATACCTCAATATATATATATATATATATATATAAAGAGAGAGAGAATGATGAGAATACAAAATACAAAGAGAGATAAAAATACTAAGAGGAAGAATAGAGAAAATACAAAGAGATAGATGGAGAGGTAATCAAAATACAAAGAACAAGAGGGGGGAGGGGGTTATAGAGAGAGGGAGAGAGAAAGAAAGGCGAGCGAGATTGAGGAAATAGGAGATTCCGTGTAGCAATCCAATTAGTAGCTACGAATTGTAAATACTCAAACTAAAGTTATAGATCTCTAAGATGATAAGTCATTTTTAAATGGAAAAAGGACAAATATACCCCCGAACTATCGTAAATAGTACACATCTATCCTTCATTTTTTGGGACATTGGTGCCTCCACCGTCCAAAAACTAGATCGTATATACCATTTATACTAACGGACATACACGTGTCATAATCTTATCCACTGATCCGACATTTATTAAATATCGGATCAATGGATAAAATTGTGTCATGTGTCCCTATTTAGTCTTCCATTAGAGTGAAGGGCATATATGCTCTAGTTTTTTGACAATAGGGACACCAATGTCCCAAAAGTATGACAGAGGGTAGTTGCATACGATTTATTATAGTTCGGAGCTATATTTGTCCTTTTTTCCTTTTTTAAATTCTCTTTCTGAAAACCACGTGACATTTTTGGAATTAAGCAAACAGTTTTTAGGATTAGTTTTTAACAATATTTGTAGGAAAAGGCCAAATATGCATCATTTGTTAGACAACGAGGATATATATGCTTCACTTTTTTAACGAAGGGGTATATCCACTCAAAATTGCATAGTTGAGGGGTATATTTTCCCTTTTCCCCTAATTTGTTTTTATTGTTAATCTCAAATAAATTTTCAAGATTGTGTTACCTAAATGTGAGGAGAGATCTTAAGCAAGTTATTAAAAAATTTTCCTTTCTAGATGAGAATCCAATTGTTGTTTTTGGTACATAAGTTAGAGGGTGTTTGGATTGACTTAAAAGTTGATCAAACCTACTTTTGAGTCAGTTTTTGACTTCTAGAATTGTTTGGCAAATACAAAAATTAAAAAATAACTTAAAATAAATAAATAAAAAATGACTTCAGATAAGTTAAGAAGTGTTTGATAAGGTCAAAAATGACTTCAAATAAGTCCAAAACCCAAAGTACCTCCCTCTACTTTTTATTTTTTAACTTAAAGGTCATTTCAGTTTGACTTTTTATTTATAATTTAAAAGCTACTTCTTTTAAGCTAACTTTAATGGGCTCTTAGTCTTTAGATTTTGTTACCTAAATGTGAGTAGAGATTTTAAACAAGTTATTAAAAAAATTTCCCTCCAATTGTTGTTTTTGGTACATAAGTTAGTCTTTAGATTTTGTTACCTAAATGTGAGGATAGATCTTAAGCAAGTTATTTAAGAATTTTCCTTTCTAGATGAGAATCCAATTATTGTTTTTGGTACATAAGTTAGTCTTTAGATTTTGTTACCTAAATGCAAGGAGAGATCTTAAGCAAATTATTAAAGGATTTTCCTTTTTTGACGAGAATCCAATTGTTGTTTCACTATTTACCCTGTATAAATAGTGCTTTCGCTGACTTCTTATCAATGCATTGAATCTCTATTCACTATTGATACTTCAAACACCTTCCCACACCCAGCAAACAGTCTATCTTTCCAGACTCTCCCTACCCCACCCAACTTCATAACCAAGAAAAATGTTGGAATATCTCCCAATAGAGATGATGGTCCTAATCTTCTCAAAGCTCCAACCCAAATCTCTCCTCCAATTAAGGTGTTTATCAAAATCATGGAATGATCTAATTTCAAGGCTCGACTTCATATGGCTACATACACAACAATCTGTCATCCTAAAAACCCCTACATATTTATTCAAAAGGTATTTCAGCACAGGTCTCAAGAAGGAAAAAAATTTGACTCGCTGATGTATCAAATTCTGACACCCCTGTAATGCGATTAAGGTCGCCATTTAATGTCGATTTGCCAGATATTTCTATTGTAGGATCATTGGTATATGCAACGGTGTCCTCTGTATGTTAAATGATTTATTATACCATAGTAGTCCCGTGGTACTTTGGAATCCTAGCATTTCCAGATGCCTCACCCTCCCAATGACTCCTGTAGGTTGTGACAACTTAGGGACTCACATGTTTGTCCTTGGGTTTGGCTTTGCTATTAAAACGAGACTACAAGGTTGTGAGGATGTCCTATGCTCATGGTGATGGTCAATACTTGCTACAACCTAGGGTTGAGATTTATGCTCTTAGTTCAGGTTCCTGGAAAGATTTTAATGGTTTTATTCCAGATATTGGTATCGTAGAGTATTTCTGGACACAGGTTGAAATTTATGGGAAAAGACAAGCGTTCTAAGCCAATGTTAAAAAAAAAAAGGAAGTGTATCTTGTGGGTATTCACAAGATACACGTCTACTGAGTAGAAGTACCTAGCTGGTCACAGAGTAAAGAGCATCAACTTCTTGAAAAATGTAGAGATAGATGTATACTGGCAAAGCGTAATTTATGCTTATAATTTATAGAATAGGTCATACGTCTCAAAATACAAACTGAATTACCTGGTTGGCATGTAATATGCACCGTGAAAATGAACCTCTGCTCTGTTTTCTCTGTTACCAATAAGTGAAGTTTCCCGTGATTTTGGTGCTGATATAACATCTCCCCTTCTCTGCACGAAGAACAACTTCATCATGACCCAGGAATCTGTCTTTGTTTTACACTTTAACCCATACCTGTTTTTATCAAGATCGATCATAAATCTAGTTTTTTGAGTATCAAAAATAAACTTTTTTCCTTTTCTCGGTGTTGAAGTCCAACATCGGTTGGATTAGAGGGGAATACTAAATAATATAGTGCAAATGAGCAACAAATAGTAAAACACATCGAAGAATAATAAGTTATGTGAATACTAAATAATATTATTTATACTGTTGATACAGAGAAGTGGAGAGGAGGCTAGCCCCCTGCCCTTAAAAGGACACAAGCAAACATTTTAAAATTTCAAAAGTTTAAAATCCTTCGTTTTGTTTTGTTAACCATTGAAATTGAAAAGATTACAGCTTGATGGATTTTCTTCGTTCATTACATGTGCAAGCTTTTTCTTTCCGAGATGCACATTTAATTGCACCGTAACCAAAAGTAGACAGCCTGATCGATTTTCACAGTTCATAACATGTGCAAGCTTTTTCTTAACGAAAAAAGCGCATTAAATTGAACCCTACTTTATTAAAGGAAGTCTTCAAACGTTCACATAATTGGACAAATATGAATTTAGGAAACTTATTAGCTACTAAACATGATCAAGATTCTAACCGTCTACTTTTACAATGTATAGGCAACAAACCCAATGTGTTCCCACCAGTGTTATCTTTAACCGCGCTTAACCCCAGAAGCGAGGTTCAAAACGTGTTGTGTGCTTCAGTGTCGTCATCAAGGTAAATGTTTCCTTGCCAATGAGCTTCGTATGAAGAAGTGACACTATATAATTGATATTTCACTTTATCATTAAAAAAATCAATTTATTTGATCATATATTTGATATTCATGTTTATAATTATTAGTCTTGGACTAAACTAATATTTATATTCTTTTCTTCCTTTGCACCTTTTTTCATTAAAGGTCACGCTTTATTTGCGCTTTGCGCTTAAAGCCTTCACGGACCTTAGAGCTTTTTTTGCGTTTTTTAAAAATTATCAAACGCAAGAAACAAAATAAAAATTGTTGCCAAGAAGATAATTTTTCAATAAGAGAATTATTGTGGTTTTAGGATTTCGTTATTTTAGAAAGATTTGTTAGAATTGATATGCATGAATCTGCAAATCAGTATTAGTTATTAAATAAGCGTAATTACTCCTTTATTTCAGTAAATCGGTTAAGTATATTTAATTCAAAATTACTAAAATATGTATCTCTTTAATTCAAATTGTCGGATACATGTATCTGGATATATGTATTCGACGGACAAAATATGATATACGGAAAATGGTCAAAAATATCCTTAAACTATTCGAAAAGGTCCAAATATACTCCTCATCCACCTATTGGGTTAAAAATATCCCTCAGAGGGGGGGGGGTATTGGTCGGTTCGATTTAGTTTTATGTATTATCGTTCGATTTATCAGTTTTTGATTTTTAAATATGATAACCCAATAACAAACCAATAAGATATCCTTTATCAGTTTTTGATCATTTTCGATTCGATTTTCGATTTACCCAATAAGAAAATGTCCATAAAATATTTTATGTCTTCTCACTTCTCTAAATGCTTTGGTATAGTGAAACAAGAAAGATAATGAGAAATTGCATCAATAAGAGAAAATATAGTACAAAGGCTATAATTACATGTTATCACCAAAACATAGTATGAAATATTTTATATTGTATACAAATCATATGCAAGTTGTATATTTTGACCATATTGTATACAACAAAACTCGTACGCGAGTTGTATGTCTTGATTGAAATTTACTGTTGAAATCGCTCGTCACATGATTCCATCCATTCCACCTCTGCAAAATTTCCTGTTCTAGTTTGTCTAATAGTCAAGCAGCTGAGTTCCTGAATAACATAAGTTAGTAAGCTGGTAGCTTTTAATACAGCTTAATGTCACAGACTTAGTCTTCTACAGAACACACGTGCGACACTTGATAATTTGCTCACATTCTCGCGACACTTGCTATACCAAGCTAGCCTAAAAGTTTGGGAATCGCTAAGAGAACACAAGAGGATTGCTAGGAAAGATTGTATTGTAGAGAACTTTGATTTTTGCATGTGAACATGTATAGTTATATTGAGAGTATCTATTGCAACATGAACAGAAATACTACTACGCACAACAAAAAAGCTTCAGAATGATACCTAATAAAGAACATAAAATAAAGTAACAATATCAACTAGAGATAAATACCGAAAAACATAATTTAAAAGATTAAAACATAGGAGGGATTCAAGCCACGATCAACGACCACCACTGGTGCATTCACGGGCATAGTAAGTATCCTCACCACATTTGTAGCAACCACTGCCACGACCACCACCATCGGAGTATTTACCACCTTCGCCGCCTTCACTCTAGCTACATTCCCTAGCAAAGCGACAAGACTTGCTGGTGAGAATGGTCACTTTACCCATGAATGTACTAGTGGTGGTTGTTGATCGTGGCTTGAATCCCTTTTATGCTTTTATTTTTTAAATTGTTATGTTTTTCGGTATTTATCTCTAGTTGAGATGGTTGCTTTATCTTCTACTCTTTATTAGTATCATTTTGAAGAATTTTAGTAATGGGGAGCCGTATTTTTATACGTATGACAATCAAAGGTGTATCCAGAATTTTAGAAGGATATGTGCACTATTACGAAAAATGTATCTAAGATATAAATTAGATCGATTTGACCTTTAAGTTCTTAATACAAAACTGTTAAATTTTTAAATTATAGGTCCAACATATATAATACACCTAGTTTTAAATTTTAATAACACATGATTTAATTATATTAAAATTTAGCAGTGCTATTTTTAGTTAGAAATTCCTGATGTAACACACTTGAAATTTTTGAAAGATTAAAGCAAAAACACAAAAGATAAAATGATTGAAATGCCAAAAGTGTTACCGGTAACCACTTGGAGGAGTGTTACCAAAAAATAAGATAGATATAAGTTTATATCTTTGCTTAGAGAGGTGCTGTAACATTTTTGAAATATCGAGGTCATGTGATAAGACTTAAATGAACTCCTTAGGATCTAAACCAGTGTTCCTAGCCAATTAGGCATATTTAGAGTCTTTGAAGTGGTGTGGGAACCGAAACTCTTAAACGTACGGCAAATTGGTTCATAAGAGGGCTAGAGTGTCCTTTTGATTTAACCTAGTTAAAGAGTCGGAATTTGGTAAACGGTTGTAACTATAGGTGTAAAATATTGTTTGGGATGGTATCATGTTGGAAAAGTTGGGGGACGACTCCCCAAGGACCCTCGAGGAGGACCCTTGAAGCAGCAGGGTATGACGGACCCCATGACGGGGCGTCACAGGCGCGACGGGGCGTTGAGGCCTCCGTCGTGCCAGCCTTAGCGCTTGGACTTTTCCCTCCGCCTGCACAAGTCTCTGACCAGCGTGACGGATGTGCAGGACGGAGGGAAGCCAGTCCGTCACGGCCACGACGGTCTGTCGTCGTGGAACCGTCGTGCGCTTAGGGAGAAAGCCTCCACCTGCACAAGTCTCTGACCAACGTGACGAATGTGCAGGACGGAGGGATGTTAGTCCGTCACGTCCACGACGGACCGTCGTCGGGGATTCGTCGTGGAAGGTCTGTGGCAGTTTTGGAAAAGTTAGTTTTTAGTTAGTTAATTAATTAAGTGTCTTAGGGGTAATTAGGGGTTTAAGAGAGACTAATTAAGTGACTTAAGACCCTAATATAAATACCCCAACCCTCATTAGCCTAATGATTCTCTCAAAAACAAAACTCTCTTCCTTCTCTCTACTTTCTCTCTCTATTGGAAGACTCCATTGGAGATCAACTTGGGGAGATCATTGGGGGTTGATTTAGCACGAAATTCACCATCAAAACGTCATCAAACCTTCAGGTATGGGATCTAATTCACCTTTGAGATTCTTTCCTCAAAGGGTTCCTTCAAAGCTTTTTCCAAAAAGTTGAGTTTCTTATGGGTTTCATCCAAATCCGAATTTGATCATGTGAATTGAGTTAATTATGTATTCTTTGGGTTAGAATGAGTAGATTATCATGAATTGTAACTTGATTATGGTGAATGGAAGTAGTTTGATCTAGATTGTGGGTGATGACCCCTAACCCTTAACCCTAAATGTTGAATTGATATGGATTAGGTTGAGTTTGATAGAATTGATCTCAAAATTAGTTAAATGGTCTTTAATGATTGTTATTGCATTGATTATGGATCTATTATGATGAATTGAAGTTCTTCACACCTATGTTCTTGAATATTGAATCTAAGTTAAGAAGATACACTTGAGATCATGTTACTAAGCTTTGATGTAGTATTGCTTCATAGTATAGTTCTTCTCCTTGATTAGTTCTTGTGATTTATTATTGAATTACATCGATGTGATCATCTAAGATTGGTTGATCTATGGGTTGAGGGTAAGGCCCTTTATTGATGGACTAGGGAGGAGTATTGGTAAGTCTTGATGATCCTAGCCTTTACTTTAAATTATGGTTAATTGTCATCAAGTGACAATGTTATGTTGAAGTATGCTTTGATTGATGTGATAAGTTGATATGATACATGAACTTATATGCTTAGGTTGGTTGTGAGGTTGCTAGGTGTAATGTAATATAGGGAAGTTGTACGATGTGCCCTATTATGATGAGATGTACGAGGGTTGACTTCACCTATATGGATTGTTATGAAAGGACTAATTCTCATACAATTCTAATTTGAGCTATAATGATGATATACAAGGTATTGACCCTTCTATCTAATTAAATTGAGAAGATTAATAAAGATTAAAGGCTTCTCTACAAATGGGGACTTAGCTTAGCACCGAGCGAACTTGACATTGAGAGGTGTTGACTTCCCTTAGAGGAATATTCACCATTTGTTCTTTATAGAGTGTTGACTTACCTTAGAGGAATACTCACCTATGGATCTACATGAAGTGTTGACTTTCCTTGAGAAATATTCACTCATGAATTCTCATGAGGTAAGGCCCCATTACCGAATGGTATATAGAGGGAATACCTATCTCTTAGTTCTTGAACTATGTTGCCACCATAGGATACTAGCTAGTGGATCCACCTAGATAGCTATGTTCACGTTAGGTTCTACCTTGGCCGGTAGACCACCTTCCATCGGTGTAAGGTTTCATGACACCGGATTCCACATTCGATTATGTGGTCTATGTCGGTTAAGGCAAATGTTCCCTAAACAAAAATGAATGAATAAGATATAGGCTAATCAAAGTAACTTGAGAGGTTGGCTATAGCTTAGGTAGGGGTATGGGACTCTACCTACGCCTTGCACTAGTTTGCCTTGATAGGAACTTTGAGAGGTCAATATTATGCATGTAAAGCGATGGTATGATGTAAATGGTTTGTATGTTGAGTAACATGCTTATGGATATAATGTTGTTGTCTTTGCTTGAAGAAGGATGTATCATGACGTGAAGAGTATGTTGGTAAGTAAATTGCTAATTGTAGTCTTGGTAGGTTACTTGATTGAGTAGGAGATATGGTAATTTTACTTGATCATTGCACTTGTGACTTATTGATGGTTATCATTAGTATGCTTTGCTTTGCTATGGTTTAATTGCATATGTAGTCTATTATGTTTTCATAAATGTCCCTTTCTAAATATATTTGATTGGTAATTGTATATGAGATTCCATACTTAGTACATGTGGAGTACTAATCCCTTTTCTTTCCCTTTTCCCAAACATTTTAGGTTCGGGTCGTTGAGCTTGATCCAAATTGCTAGGAAGGAAGACTTGGGTATTTTGCCATCCAAGTGGTAGGTCCTCACTCTCTCGAGGACGTGGCCGACATCTCTCTTTTATGATGTGTAGATACTATGATTCTATGTTGACTCCGTTATTCTCTTGAGACGATGTAGTAGACAGCCTATATGCGGCTTCTTTCATTTGATGTAGGGCTATGCCCAAGACTTATTGTAATCGATAGATGGTCTATGAGATGAGACGGTTTTATGACTATTATTTTCTAAATATATAAGTGTATGAAATAAAAGTAGAAGACTAAGTAATCTTCGTATATGAACAAGTCTATGTATACTTGATATATATAATGATGTGTATGTAGAGGTCTATGTAAACCTCCGAATAGTTTTAGATAAAAAGTTTTTAATTCTTACTGATTTTTAGTCGATGAATGCTATGACGAAGCTAAGAGGCTTGTCTTAGTCCTCCGAGAGGACGACGACGCCGGTTACGTCTGGGGGGTAAACCCGGATGTGACAAACTTGGTATCAGAGCATGAGGTTGAATATCCTTGATGTTAACGTCTCTCTCTCAACCACGTTATTTAAGTTTGTATTCATAATTGTGAAGCGCGCCACACTTATGAATAGGAACTTATTTGATGATTAGGAATCATTCTCATTGTTGGAAATCCATATCGTGCCCCTAGAATGTACGTCGTATATGCTTTCGCCTGAACCTTGTGTTTTGGTTATAGGAGATGAATACTAGAAGAAATGCGGCTCGAAGACTTGAGGAAGAGATGGCTGCTGCGGGAATTCCTCGTGATGAACCTGCTCCTCCTCTTGAAGAGGTTGCTGTTGATGACCAGGTTCCTGCTGATCCTCCACCGATGACAGAAGCTCAGATGAGAGCTATTATTGCTCAAATGGCTCAAGCCATGACTACTCAAGCTCAAGCCGCAACAGTGCAAGCCCAAGCTATGACTGCCCAAGCCAATAGGGATTTGGCACCTAGAGTCCATGAACAGACTATGGCCTCCAGACTTAGGGATTTCACTCGAATGAATCCTCCTGTCTTTTATGGGTCGAAGGTTGATGAAGACCCTCAGGAATTTATTGATGAGGTTCACAAGATTTTGTGTGCTATGGGGCTGTCATCTAGCGAGAATGCCGAGTTGGCCTCATACCAACTCAAGGATGTCGCTCAGATATGGTATGCGCAATGGAAGGACAACAGGCCACTTGGAAGTGGGTTAGTGACGTGGGAGTTATTCAAAGGGGCCTTCATTGATCGGTTCTTCCCTAGAGAGATGAGGGAAACGAAGGTGGTGGAATTCATCAATCTCCGCCAAGGAACGATGAGTGTTCATGAGTATTCTCTGAAATTTACTCAATTGGCCAAATATGCTCCGTCTTTGGTCTCCGATCCTAGAGACGAAATGAGTCGATATGTGACAGGTATATCGGACGATTTACAAGAGGAGTGTCAATCGGCTATGCTACATGATAACATGAACATTGGTCGTCTCATGGTGCATGCAAGAAGGGTTGAGGAGGCTAGAGCAAAAAGGAAGGATAAGGATAAGGACTCAAGGAGGACAAGGTCTTCTGAGAGTGAAACTGCTAAAGATAGGTTGGGAATTCAAGACAGGCCTAGATTCAAGAAGAGGTTCTCAAACCACGTTCCATCCAAATTTCCCAAGACTAGGGATTCTAAAGCTCCTTGACCAAAAGTTGCCAAGGGAAAGGATGGGAACTCATCTAATGAGAAGCCTACATGTTCTAAGTGTGGGAAAGGTCACTATGGAGAATGTTTGGTAGGAACGGGGATTTGCTTTGGTTGCGGGAAAAATGGTCATCGAGTTCGAGATTGTCCTAATGCTAAAGGACAAGAAAAAGGTGGTCAGCCAAGTGGTTCTAATAGTGCTCCCAAAAAGAACCGTTTTTATGCTCTTCGTACGAGAGATGACCAAGAGGCCTCTCCCGATGTGGTGACTGGTATGTTACAAATCTTTGCCATTGATGTGTATGCATTACTTGATCGGGTGCTACTTTGTCTTTCGTTACTCCATTGGTAGCTAAGAAGTTTAGTACATTACCCGATGTTTTGCATGAACCTATTTTGGTGTCTACCCCGGTGGGTGAGTCAGTGGTAGCAAAAAGAGTCTATCGAAATTGTCCTATTTCAATACCTCATAGAGTTTCTCATATTGATCTAGTTGAGCTAGACATGTTTGATTTTGATGTCATATTAGGTATGGACTGGTTGCATGCTAGTTTCGCTTCCATCGATTGTAGGACCAAAAATTGTGAGGTTTTGTTTCCCAAATGAACCCGTTATTGAGTGGAAGGGTGGAAATTCTCTTCCTAGAGGTCGTTTCATAACATGCCTAAAGGCGTGTAAAATGATCTCGAATGGGTGTCTCTACCATATTGTGAGAGTCCAAGAAGTGGATTCTGAAGTTCCTCCTATAGAGTCAGTCCCCGTGGTGAGTGAATTTACGGAGGTCTTTCCTGATGACCTTCCTGGCATTCCTCCCGAACGGGAAATCAATTTCGGTATCGATTTGCTATCGGAAACAAATCCTATTTCTATTCCTCCTTATAGAATGGCTCCGGCCGAGTTAAAGGAATTGAAGGCACAACTTAAAGATTTGCTAGAGAGGGGCTTTATAAGGCCTAGCATTTCTCCATGGGGTGTCCGGTCTTGTTCGTGAAAAAGAAGGATGGGTCCTTGAGAATGTGTATTGACTACCGACAACTCAACAAGGTTACTATCAAGAACAAGTATCCTCTTCCTCGGATTGATGATTTATTTGATCAACTCCAAGGAGCGAGTTACTTCTCAAAGATTGATTTGAGGTCAGGGTACCACCAGCTTAGGGTGAGAAATGAAGATATTCCAAAGACAGCTTTTCGGACTCGATATGGGCATTATGAGTTCGTGGTTATGTCTTTTGGTCTCACAAATGCTCCGGCGACGTTTATGGATCTGATGAACAGAGTGTTTAGAAATTTCCTTGATTCATTCGTTATTGTATTTATCGATGATATCTTGGTGTATTCGAAAAATGAGGTTGACCACAGGGATCATCTAAGGGTAGTATTGCAAACCCTTAGAGAACATAAATTGTTCGCCAAGTATAGCAAGTGCGAGTTTTGGCTGAGGTCGGTGGCATTTCTTGGGCACATTATCTCTAGTGAGGGAGTTGAGGTAGACCCAAGGAAGACGGATGCGGTAAGAAACTGGCCTAGACCCTTGACCCCAACTGACATTACGAATTTCTTGGGTCTAGCGGGTTATTATCGAAGGTTTGTAGAAGGCTTTTCATCCATTGCATCTCCTTTGACTTCATTGACTCAAAAAGGTAAAAAGTTTGAATGGTCAGAGGCATGCGAGAGGAGTTTTCAATTATTGAAGGATAGGCTTACTTCCGCTCCGGTGTTAACTTTACCGGAAGGATCTAAAGGGTTCATTGTGTATTGTGATGCATCCCGCGTAGGTTTGGGGTGTGTGCTTATGCAAAATGGGAAGGTGATTGCCTATGCTTCGCGGCAACTTAAGGTGCATGAGAGAAATTATCCTACTCATGACCTTGAGTTAGCGGCCGTGGTGTTTGCTTTAAAAATATGGAGACACTACTTGTATGGTGTTCATGTGGATGTTTTCACTGATCATAAGAGCCTTCAATATGTGTTTACCCAAAAAGATTTGAATCTTCGACAAAGAAGGTGGTTAGAGTTGTTGAAAGATTATGATATGAGTGTCCTATATCATCCCGGCAAGGCAAATGTGGTGGCGGATGCTTTAAGTCGTATGACTATGGGTAGTGTGTCTCATATCGAAGAAGACAAGAAAGATCTAGTAAAAGATGTTCATCGTTTGACTAGATTGGGAGTGCGATTGGTGAGTTCGCTAAATGGAGGTGCCACGATTCATCATAGCTCCGAGTCATCATTGGTGGTTGAGGTAAAGTCCAAACAACACCTTGATCAACTATTGATGGAGTTAAAGGAGTCGGTTCTTGGCAAGACGAACGAATCATTCTCCTTAGGAGAAGACAGTGTTTTGAGGTATCAAGGGAGGTTGTGTGTTCCTGATGTGGATGGATTGAGGGATCGGATCCTTGATGAAGCCCATGGATCCCACTATTCCATCCATCCCGGTTCTACAAAGATGTATCATGACCTTCGAGAAATATATTGGTGGGAAGGTTTGAAGAAGGATATAGCGGAATTTGTTGCTAAATGTCCGAATTGTCAACAAGTGAAGGCGGAACATCAAAAGCCGGGTGGCTTACTACAGGAGATCCAAATTCCTACTTGGAAGTGGGAAGACATTAATATGGATTTCGTAGTAGGGTTGCCTCGGACTCAAAAGTCATTTGATTCTATATGGGTGATTGTTGATAGATTGACTAAGTCCGCTCACTTTATCCCCGTCAAATCTACGTATTCGGCGGAAGATTATGCGAAGATTTTCATAGATGAGATTGTGTGTCGTCATGGTATTCCGTTATCCATCATTTCGGATAGAGGTGCACAATTCACATCTAGATTTTGGAAGTCGTTTCAAAAAGGTTTGGGTACTAAAGTGAAATTAAGTACCGCCTTCCATCCTCAAACGGATGGTCAAGCGGAACGCACGATTCAAACTCTTGAGGATATGCTTAGAGCTTGCATCATTGATTTTAAAGGGAGTTGGGATAAGCATTTGCCGTTAGTGGAGTTTGCATATAATAATAGTTTCCATTCGTCCATCTCCATGGCTCCCTATGAAGCCTTGTATGGAAGGAGGTGTAGGTCTCCTATAGGATGGTTTGAAGTAGGTGAGTCATCGATATTCGGTCCCGACTTGATTTACAAGACATTGGAGAATGTACATATCATAAGAAATAGGTTGCAAACAGCCTATAGTCGACAAAAGTCCTATGCCGATAATAGAAGAAGGGACTTGGAGTTTGAAGAGGGTGATAAGGTGTATTTAAAAATCTCACCTATGAAGGGTGTGGTAAGATTTGGCAAGAAAGGGAAGTTGAGCCCTCGATATGTAGGCCCTTATGAGATTTTAGAAAGGGTTGGTAAAGTTGCCTATCGTTTAAGATTACCTGATGAGCTAGCTTTGGTTCATCCGGTTTTCCATGTCTCCATGTTAAAGAAGTGTGTCGGAAATCGCGAGTCAATTCTTCCTCTTGAAGGCCTCGGAGTCAAGGATAACCTCTCTTATGAGGAGGTTCCGGTTCAAATCCTTGACAGGCAAGTGAAAAAGTTGAGGAACAAAGAGGTAGCTTCCGTAAAAGTGTTATGGAGGAACCACCTAGTAGAGGGTGCAACATGGGAGGCGGAGGCCGACATGAAAACCCGTTATCCTCACCTTTTTGATGTTTAAGGTTAGTATCTCTCTCTAATGATATAAATGCGTTAGATATTATGAATCTCTGTTGTTTTTGTGAAACTTAGCAAAACTCCTAGTTTTGGAGACTTCTAAAAATGGAGTCACTCTAAGGTGACCTTATACAAATTGGAAGTTGTCTTGTTTCTTGCATATTTGAGTCAAGTTTTGTGATTTAGGTATGGTTAATCCTTGCTGATATTGTATTGAGCATATTGATAAAATGAACTTTGTACTTTTTGAATTGAGTGATAAATGATTGAGCTCATGCCTGTATGAAAAAGGAGAAAAACCTCATGAGGAAATGTTGAGATCATGTATGGTAAATTGATGTTTTGAAGTATTTTTATGAAATAATGTAGTTCATGCTACGGAATATTGTGAATTGGTTGAACTGCTAGTCTTGAGTTTACTCCCTCTTTTTAAGAGTGTTTGGTGTCATTCGGGGACGAATGTTCCTAAGGGGGGGATAATGTAACATTTTTGAAATATCGAGGTCATGTTATAAGACTTAAATGAACTCCTTAGGATCTAAACCAGTGTTCCTAGCCAATTAGGCATATTTAGAGTCTTTGAAGTGGTGTGGGAACCGAAACTCTTAAACGTCCGGCAAATTGGTTCATAAGAGGGCTAGAGTGTCCTTTTGATTTAACCTAGTTAAAGAGTCGGAATTTGGTAAACGGTTGTAACTATAGGTGTAAAAATATTGTGTGGGATGGTATCATGTTGGAAAAGTCGGGGGACGACTCCCCAAGGACCCTCGAGGAGGACCCTTGAAGCAGCAGGGTATGACGAACCCCATGACGGGGCGTCACAGGCGCGACGGGGCATCGAGGCCTCCGTCGTGCCAGCCTTAGCGCTTGGACTTTTCCCTCCGCCTGCACAAGTCTCTGACCAGCGTGACGGATGTGCAGGATGGAGGGAAGCCAGTTCGTCACGGCCACGACGGTCCATCGTCGTGGAACCGTCGTGCGCTTGGGGAGAAAGCCTCCGCCTGCACAAGTCTCTGACCAACGTGACGGATGTGCAGGACGGAGGGATGTCAGTCCGTCACGCCCACGACGGACCGTCGTCGGGGATCCATCGTGGAAGGTCTGTGGCAGTTTTGGAAAAGTTAGTTTTTAGTTAGTTAATTAATTAAGTGTCTTAGGGGTAATTAGGGGTTTAAGAGAGACTAATTAAGTGACTTAAGACCCTACTATAAATACCCCAACCCTCATTAGCCTAATGATTCTCTCAAAAACAAAACTCTCTTCCTTCTCTCTACTTTCTCTCTCTATTGGAAGACTCCATTGGAGATCAACTTGGGGAGATCATTGGGGGTTGATTTAGCACGAAATTCACCATCAAAACGTCATCAAACCTTCAGGTATGGGATCTAATTCACCTTTGAGATTCTTTCCTCAAAGGGTTCCTTCAAAGCTTTTTCCAAAAAGTTGAGTTTCTTATGGGTTTCATCCAAATCCGAATTTGATCATGTGAATTGAGTTAATTATGTATTCTTTGGGTTAGAATGAGTAGATTATCATGAATTGTAACTTGATTATGGTGAATGGAAGTAGTTTGATCTAGATTGTGGGTGATGACCCCTAACCCTTAACCCTAAATGTTGAATTGATATGGATTAGGTTGAGTTTGATAGAATTGATCTCAAAATTAGTTAAATGGTCTTTAATGATTGTTATTGCATTGATTATGGATCTATTATGATGAATTGAAGTTCTTCACACCTATGTTCTTGAATATTGAATCTAAGTTAAGAAGATACACTTGAGATCATGTTACTAAGCTTTGATGTAGTATTGCTTCATAGTATAGTGCTTCTCCTTGATTAGTTCTTGTGATTTCTTATTGAATTACATCGATGTGATGATCTAATATTGGTTGATCTATGGGTTGAGGGTAAGGCCCTTTATTGATGGACTAGGGAGGAGTATTGGTAAGTCTTGATGATCCTAGCCTTTACTTCAAATTATGGTTAATTGTCATCAAGTGACAATGTTTTGTTGAAGTATGCTTTGATTGATGTGATAAGTTGATATGATACATAAACTTATATGCTTAGGTTGGTTGTGAGGTTGCTAGGTGTAATGTAATATAGGGAAGTTGTACGATGTGCCCTATTATGATGAGATGTACGAGGGTTGACTTCACCTATATGGATTGTTATGAAAGGACTAATTCTCATACAATTCTTATTTGAGCTATAATGATGATATACAAGGTATTGACCCTTCTATATAATTAAATTGAGAAGATTAATAAAGATTAAAGGCTTCTCTACAAATGGGGACTTAGCTTAGCACCGAGCGAACTTGACATTGAGAGGTGTTGACTTCCCTTAGAGGAATATTCACCATTTGTTCTTTATAGAGTGTTGACTTCCCTTAGAGGAATACTCACCTATGGATCTACATGAAGTGTTGACTTTCCTTGAGAAATATTCACTCATGAATTCTCATGAGGTGAGGCCCCATTACCGAATGGTATATAGAGGGAATACCTATCTCTTAGTTCTTGAACTATGTTGCCACCATAGGATACTAGCTAGTGGATCCACCTAGATAGCTATGTTCACGTTAGGTTCTACCTTGGCCGGTAGACCACCTTCCATCGGTGTAAGGTTTCATGACACCGGATTCCACATTCGATTATGTGGTCTATGTCGGTTAAGGCAAATGTTCCCTAAACTAAAATGAATGAATAAGATATAGGCTAATCAAAGTAACTTGAGAGGTTGGCTATAGCTTAGGTAGGGGTATGGGACTCTACCTACGCCTTGCACTAGTTTGCCTTGATAGGAACTTTGAGAGGTCAATATTATGCATGTAAAGCGATGGTATGATGTAAATGGTTTGTATGTTGAGTAACATGCTTATGGATATAATGTTGTTGTCTTTGCTTGAAGAAGGATGTATCATGACGTGAAGAGTATGTTGGTAAGTAAATTGCTAATTGTAGTCTTGGTAGGTTACTTGATTGAGTAGGAGATATGGTAATTTTACTTGATCATTGCACTTGTGACTTATTGAAGGTTATCATTAGTATGCTTTGCTTTGCTATGGTTTAATTGCATATGTAGTCTATTATGTTTTCATAAATGTCCCTTTCTAAATATATTTGATTGGTAATTGTATATGAGATTCCATACTTAGTACATGTGGAGTACTAATCCCTTTTCTTTCCCTTTTCCCAAACATTTTAGGTTCGGGTCGTTGAGCTTGATCCAAATTGCTAGGAAGGAAGACTTGGGTATTTTGCCATCCAAGTGGTAGGTCCTCACTCTCTCGAGGACGTGGCCGACATCTCTCTTTTATGATGTGTAGATACTATGATTCTATGTTGACTCCATTATTCTCTTGAGACGATGTAGTAGACAGCCTATATGCGGCTTCTTTCATTTGATGTAGGGCTATGCCCAAGACTTATTGTAATCGATAGATGGTCTATGAGATGAGACGGTTTTATGACTATTATTTTCTAAATATATAAGTGTATGAAATAAAAGTAGAAGACTAAGTAATCTTCGTATATGAACAAGTCTATGTATACTTGATATATATAATGATGTGTATGTAGAGGTCTATGTAAACCTCCGAGTAGTTTTAGATAAAAAGTTTTTAATTCTTACTGATTTTTAGTCGATGAATGCTATGACGAAGCTAAGAGGCTTGTCTTAGTCCTCCGAGAGGACGACGACGCCGGTTACGTCTGGGGGGTAAACCCGGATGTGACAGGTGCACCCAATCATCATTGTATCATTATATGCTACTTTAAACGGGGATTCACACCTCTATATTTAATTATCTTTTGAAAAATATAACACTACTATATATGATCCAAAAAGGGGAGCATGGGTTCATGTGAACCCACAGAACCCCATCTAGATACGCCTCTGATGATAATGGATACTCTATGTACAACTATACAATATATTCAAAACAAAAAAATCAAAGTTCTCTACAATAAATTTTTTCCTAGCAATCGTCTTGTGTTCTCACTTCCATTCTCTTAGCAATTCCTAGAGTTTTAGACTAACTTTGGCATAACAAGATTGTGAGCAAATTGTCAAGTGCCTCACATGTGCTTAGTAGAAATCTGTGACAATTTGGTTTCAGAGTAAGCTTACGGCTAAGGTAATGAAATGATGGAGAAATCAATGTTGCGAATACCCAAGCCAAAGTCATTTGGGATGCTGTCTCTAAGAAGGGCTATGGCAAAATGAGGAATGCTTACAACAAATAGTCTTAATCATTCAGTATTCAAATCAAGAGACATCATATTAATCATTCAGATGTGCATTTAGATTCAGACGTCGAAAACAAATAAAATCTTAGTAGTCAGTGAAACGGGTTAAGTACCATGAGGTCACAAGTTCAAATGCTATCGGAGACAAAAACACTAGGTGTTTAACTTAAAAGCACTATGAATATAACAAATACAGTCGCAAGACACCTAAAAAATATAGGAATACAAAAGAGGTGGACATAGAAAATATAGATAGGGGGTGTGAGAGAGAGATTATACAACCTAAATGCACATATGAATACAACAAATACATTTGCATGATACCTCAATATATATATATATATATATATATATATATATATATATATATATATATATATATAAAAGAGAGAGAAAATGATGAGAATACAAAATACAAAGAGAGACAAAAATACTAAGTGGAAGATTCGAGAAAATACAAAGAGATAGATGGAGAGGTAATCAAAATACAAAGAACAAGAGGGGGGGGGGGGTTATAGAGATAGGAAGAGAGAAAGAAAGGCGAGCGAGATTGAGGAAATAGGAGATTCCGTGTAGCAATCCAATTAGTAGCTATGAATTGTAAATACTCAAACTAAAGTTATAGATCTCTAAGATGATAAGTTCGGAGCTAACTATATGTGTCCTTTTTTTCTTTTTTAATTTCTCTTTCCGAAAACCACGTGACATTTTTGGAATTAAGCAAACATTTTTTAGGATTATTTTTTTAACAATCTGAGTAGGAAAAGGCCAAACATGCATCATTTGTTAGACAACGAGGGTATATATGCTTCACTTTTTTAACGAAGTGGTATATCCGCTCAAAATTGCATAGTTGAGGGGTATATTTTCCCTTTTCCCCTAATTTATTTTATTGTTAATCTCAAATAAATTTTCAAGATTGTGTTACCTAAATGTGAGGAGAGATCTTAAGCAAGTTATTAAAGAATTTTCCTTTCTAAATGAGAATCCAATTGTTGTTTTTGGTACATAAGTTAGAGGGTGTTTAGATTGACTTAAAAGTTGGTCAAACCTACTTTTAAGTCAGTTTTTGACTTCTAGAATTGTTTGGCAAATACAAAAATTAAAAAATAACTTAAAATAAATAAATAAAAAAATGACTTCAAATAAGTTAAGAAGTGTTTGGTAAGGTCAAAAATGACTTAAAATAAGTCCAAAACCAAAAGTAGGTCTCCCTCTACTTTTTATTTTTTAACTTAAAGGTCATTTCAGTTTGACTTTTTATTTATAATTTAAAAGCTACTTCTTTTAAGCTAACTTTAATGGGCTCTTAGTCTTTAGATTTTGTTACCTAAATGTGAGTAGAGATTTTAAACAAGTTATTAAAAACATTTCCCTCCAATTGTTGTTTTTGGTACATAAGTTAGTCTTTAGATTTTGTTACCTAAATGTGAGGATAGATCTTAAGCAAGTTATTTAAGAATTTTCCTTTCTAGATGAGAATCCAATTATTGTTTTTGGTATATAAGTTAGTCTTTAGAATTTGTTACCTAAATGCAAGGAGAGATCTTAAGCAAATTATTAAAGGATTTTCCTTTTTTGACGAGAATCCAATTGTTGTTTCACTATTTACCCTGTATAAATAGTGCTTTCGCTGACTTCTTATCAATGCATTGAATCTCTATTCACTATTGATACTTCAAACACTTGCCCACACCCAGCAAGCAGTCTCTCTTTCCAGACTCTCCCTACCCCGCCCAACTTCATAACCAAGAAAAATGTCGGAATATCTCCCAATACAGATGATGGTCCTAATCTTCTCAAAGCTCTAACCCAAATCTCTCCTCCAATTAAGGTGTTTATCAAAATCATGGAATGATCTAATTTCAAGCCCCAACATCATATGGCTACATACACAACAATCGGTCATCCTAAAAACCCCTACACATTTATTCAAAAGGTATTTCAGCACAGGTCTCAAGAAGGAAAAAATTCGACTCGCTGATGTATCAAATTCTGACACCCCTGTAATGCGATTAAGGTCGCCATTTAATGTCGATTTGCCAGATTTATGCTCTTAGTTCAGGAATCTGGAAAGATTTTAATGGTTTTATTCCAGATATTGGTGTTGACACCCAATTTTGACCCTCCCCAGTAAGAATTAATTCATGAGCTTCTTAAATTCTCAAACAATTTAAATAATTAGTTTTTAAATTTAAGAAAAATATAAAGTTTGCGTTATTTTGGATAATTTTTGCCATTTCTTATAGTTTTTAGATAATATATATATCTTACATAATTATGCATATAATTAGTATATTTTATGATTATTCAAAAACCATCTCAAAAATATTTTAAATTTAGTAAGTAGTCTTTTAAATTAGTTTAGTTTAAATCATGGTTATATTTTTGAATCACTAAGTTTACAATTAAATTAATTATTTTTTGTTAAGATTAAG
This sequence comes from Solanum sitiens, assembly GCA_016801875.1. Taxonomy (NCBI): domain Eukaryota; kingdom Viridiplantae; phylum Streptophyta; class Magnoliopsida; order Solanales; family Solanaceae; genus Solanum; species Solanum sitiens. The sequence continues at coordinate 322,517 of JABWTJ010000510.1, forward strand.
AAGCTCGTTGATTAATTAATATTAATTTGTCTTATTTAAGGTTTAGCCAAATTTATTAATGTAACACAATTTGGCTATTTCTTAAATTTAACCCATCTTAGACTTCCAACTTAACTCAATTTTGAGAAAATTTGGGCCAAGATTCAATTTTCAGCCAAGGCCAATACAATTCCCAGCCCACTAATTCTCAATTACACTTTTGGGAGGTTTTTAATTTTGAATTTTTAAATTTGAAATTTGAAATTTTGAATTTTGAATTTTGAATTTTGAATTTTGAAATTTGAATTTTGAATTTTGAATTTTGAATTTTGATGAATTTTGAATTTTTGAATTTTTGAATTTTCAATTTTGAAATTTGAAATTTGAATATTGAATTTTGAATTTTGAATTTTGAATTTTATTTTGAATTTTGAATTTTGAATTTTTGAATTTTGAAATTCAAATTCATCCCAAAATCCATTCCTTTTGCCCCCCTAAAAAAAAGTAATATTTTGAATTTGAAATTCAAATTCATCCCAATCTGTTCTATTTTCCCCCTAAATCTACCATAAAAATCTCCTATAAATACCTTCTCTTTTCTTCTCTTTCTCATTCATGATTTGAAAAAAAAATAGAAGAATTAAAAGAATTCAAGAAAGGGGGAAATTCATTAAGGGATTAAGGGAAGAATTAAAGAATTAAAGAAGAGGGAAGAATTCATGATTCAATTCAAGAATTCAATTCAATTCATTTTTCAATTCAACATTCAATATTCAATATTCATTATTCATTATTGATTATTGATTATTCATGATATATTTTTCATTGATATAGAAAATAAAAAAGAAGGGGAAAAGGGTGAAAAGGGAGTTAAAGAAAAAAATAAAAATAAAATTTGAACATTCATAGTAGTTCAAGAAAAAAAAAAAAGGCAAAGAATACATATATTAAATATATCCAAGTTGTGTTCGGGTCAAAAATATTGCCTATAATTCCAGGTCGTCGTCTGAATCCGAGTCGCGTGGTGAAGACAAGTTCGTTACTCGTACCGTCTCTAGTTCGCTGCTCCAGAGAAGGTGATATTCTTGTTCCTACCTCCTTTTTTTTGAATAAATTATGATGTTGTTTGTGTCATCCGATTTTTATTTATTTATATTATTTTTTGCATGATCCTCTTTGAGTCCATGACGGACTTATCTCCCTCGTATCTCCGATTCGTCCAGCCCCCTGGAAAATGGCGTACAGGTTGAAAGTCGCAAATACATTGCTGGAAATTTAAATTGCAGGTCTCCAAAAGCTTAAGAAAAGGCTAATATACTGCTGTATACACTGATATACAGTAGGAATATACGATACACAGGTTGAAATTATACAGGTGCTGGAAAATTGATCTGGGGCATCCTACATTCCGTATACATCCCAATATACACGAAAATAGATTGTATACAAGCCGTATACATCAGTATACACCAAAATGTATACCAGATTTTCAAAGGGAAATGGGCTAAAATCCCCTTTCAAAATAGCTGCAAGTTTTTTTTGGAGAATTGGGCCTAAAAGTCCATTTTTGCTGAATTTGGGCAAAGAAGCCCAAGTTCAAATTCCCTCCCTTCTCTTCTTTATTTATTTGCTATTGTATTGACTTACTTTTCACTTATTTAATTTTGGTTTGACTTAATTAATTTCCCAAAGTCAGTCAATTCTCTTTTATATTTAAATAAAAAATATTTTTTTATATTCTATATTTAACTTTATTTTCACTATTAGACCCTATTGGAAGATTCCTTCTAAGTTCACTCCCCTTTAAAATAATCAATTAAAATAGAATAGTAATATTGTTTAGTAAATAAATAAATAATTTGAATTTACTTATTTAGTCAATATCTGAAAAATAAATTATTTTAAAAGGTCATTTAGTCAAATCGTCAGTCAACCGCGAGTTAGCGGGCATTCCGAGGGCCTAACACCTTCTTGGAATGTACATTGAACTTCGAACCCTTTTCAATTGATTTTTATCTGTTTTATATCTTTTGAAAAATAATTGTAAGTTTTTTCTTGATTTTTTATTAAAAAATCAAGTGGCGACTCTGTTAATTTGGAAAGTCGATTTTTCTTAAATCATAAGATTAATTGATTTTCCAAAACTTAGTATTTTTTCAAAATATATATATATTATATATATATTTTTAATAAAACAATTGGTATCGTAGAGTATTTCTGGACACATATAAGAGGAATGGGGAGAGAAAGGTGGAGAACTAGATTCTGATGTTTGATTTCAACGAGGAGAATTTTCAGGAATTATCATTACCAAAAATTTTGGTTAATGAACCCCCTGCGAATTTAAATGTTGCACAGCTTGGGGAATTACTTGTTGTGCATCAGTATGATACACATGTTTGGAGCAGCAGTTGCTCCATTAGGGTAATAAAAAGGTATGGAGACACAGATTCGTGGAGCAAAGAATATAATGTTGCACTGGGCCAGGGAAATTTGGGCATGGTATTAGCCGTTACTGATTGTCGTAAAATATTGTTGACAGACATGACAGGGATGCTAGTTGTGTATAGTCCTGAGATGCAAACAACGCAAAGAACCACTGTTGCTGGTACTATGTACTCTTTTTACTATGAGAATTACGAGAAAAGCCTTGTTTTGCTAGATAATGGGGAGTTACTGCCTCCAGTTGATTTAGCGTCTGAGGAGTCGACAGATGATGACGACAACGATGATGATGATGATGATAATGATGATCAAGTACTTGAACTCCTGAAGCATTATGTTATGCATGAGCGTGTCACAACTTTACTTGGAGCCTGAAATAGTAACGAACAAGTGTTATGAAGTTTAGGCATACTTATAGGGGAGATGGAATATTTGCCTTCTCAGTCCTTCCCAATTTAATTTAACATAGTTATTTGTTGTTTGGTATATTTCAATTGTTAAGATTATCATTGCGACTTTAATAAATCTGAGTGTTCCTCCAATTGTGGTTTCGTATTTGACTAGATCAAGTAATCTAAATGTTTAGAATCTTTTAATTATTTTTTATATGTTAACTAAATCTTCCAACCCAAGACCCTTCTCTCCCTAGGAGTCAATACAGGCCCTCTCCACCCTCCACCCTGCTGACTCAATCACCCAACAGTCCAACCTCAAGGTTGGAGGTGGAGAGCACTTTCCACTTGAGCTAGCTTTCTTGTCAGATCAAATTATTCAAAATTATTTGTGCTAGTCATTGCATTTTACTTAAGATAATCAAATCATGGTAATTGCTGGGAATCTATTTCTTGATTAGTTATGAACTTCTCAATCAAATATGAGATAAACTGCTACCAAAGTCTTAGGTTTTCTTCAATTGTTCACACAGAAACTGAAGAGATGCCAGATGTTTATTGATCATTCAGGATTATTCTATTGAAATACACGAGCAACATTTACCTGGGACAACAACTGTGTAGGCTGGCATATTTTTCGGTGAGAAAGTGTGTAAACCAGAATGTTTCTTTTCCTGGCATCGACTACCTTCAACTTTTTTAATCTCCTTTGCAACTGTCCAATGGTTAAGGTGGAAATGGGTGGAATTTAAAGGTGATTTGTGAGTTGTTGTATATCTGAGATGGTGAAGTAGGTGAGGGTCAGCCATGTAAGGTGAGAGAGAAAAGACAAGTGTTCTAAGCTTATGTTAAGAAAAGGAAGTGTACTAAGCCAAAAAAGAATACTGAAGCACTCGTAATTTTGGTAGAAAACACGCATCTGTCTTGTCAGACATGGGTATTTACAAGATACACTTATACTTACCTAGCTGGTCACAGAGTAACATGTAGAGACATATTTACTGATGAAGCGTAGTTTATGCTTATAATTTAAAAGCCAGAACTTCATGTGCCATGAACTGCAGCTTATAGAATAGGTCATACGTCTCAAAAAATTCAAACTAAATTACCTGGTTGGCATGTGATCTGCACCGTGAAAATGAACCTCTGCTCTGTTCTCTCTGTTACCAATAAGTAAAGTTCCCGTGATTTTGGTGTTGATATACCATCTCCCCTTCTCTCCATGAAAAACAACTTCATCATGAGCCAGGAAATCGTATTTGTATCCGTCTTTGTTTTACACTTTTTAACCCATACCTTTTCTAATCAAGTAAGAGTATTTCATTCATAAACATGGCCATAAGTAGTCATATACAGGTTTTATACCAAAAGCTAAATAATCTACAAAACAATATGATTCTCTACAAACTTCACCAATCATCTATACAACAACGAACTTTCGGTGAACAGCTAAAGAAAACAATGGAATATATACTCCTCAACTAAGAGAAACTCGATTCTAGTCCTTCAAAAGCACTCTTACTTCTCTCCAAACAATCCACGTTAACGCAAGTGGAACCATGTTCCAAGCCCTTATCAAAGTACCTAAACATATCCCACCATAACCTCAGACTCAACCGGCAATGTATAAGAAGATGATCCATGTCCTCGCCCACCTCCTTGCACATATAACACCAACTGGCGCAGACAACCCTTCGCTCTCTAAAATTTTCCACTGTCAAATCAACCCTCAAACAGCTAAGGTAGTGAAAACACACAATTTCATCGGCACCTTTGGTATCCATATTGCATTACATGGAAAATCATAATCTACACATGCTTCGGAGATGATTAAATTTTTGCTTACAAGTAATCTTGATTTTTTGAAGCGTATATATTATTTTAGTTCAAACTAATGAATCCAATACCATTGATCCCTTAATGTGTAATGAATAATGAATGTTAACACCAGAAATAACAACTTAGTCGATAATGAAGAAATACGAGATTAGTAATGAATAAGTGTGCTGAGTGCTCAACAATACCACAAAAAAAATTCAAAAAAGCAAAAGAAAGAGAGAAAAAACATCATTAAAAAAGTCTCTGGCACCGTCAATGTCGTCGGTACCGACTCTCCGGCGAGCACAGTACTGTTGAGTTGAGCTGAAAAAGAAAGAAGGAAATGCGTGAAAATGTGAAGAAACCTTGTGTTGTTGTTGCTGCTACTGTTGTTGTTGTTGTTGCTACTACTATGACAAAGAAAAATAGTCCGGAAGAAGATGGAGACGTGATAATCATCCCTCCGTTGTGTACATCAGCTAATCGGTCAAGATTGCAAGCTGGGTCACGTCGCATAACACCGACGAATGATGATATGGCTGAGTTCTGGCAGCTTCCAAACGGAGATCTGTACACTGGAACATTTTTGGGAAAAGTTCCGCATCGTAATGTGAAGTATTTATGGTCTGATGGGTGTATGTATGAAGGTGAGCGGAGAAGAGGGAAGGCGAGTGGTAAAGGAAAGTTTTCGTGGCCTTCAGGGGCGACTCATTAAGGGGATTTTAAGGATGGGAGAATGGATGGGTATGGGACGTTTATCAGAGCTGATGGGGACATGTATCGGGGTTGGTGGGCAGCAGATCGGAAACATGGGTTTGGGGACAAGTTATATGCTAATGGGGATTTGTGGGTTGGTTCTTGGAAGTGAAATTTGCAAGAAGGGGAAGGGAGGTATGTTTGGGGAAATGGGAATGAGTATATTGGAGAATGGAGAAAATGGGTTATGTTTGGTAAAGGGGTTTTGATTTGGGCAAATGGGAAAAGATATGAAGGGGATTGGGATGATGGGATGCCTAAAGGAAATGTTGTTTTTAGCTGGCCTGATGGTAGGAGACTTGTTACACTAGTGGTTCATGGGGTGATAGTAATTCATCCAAACAAGAATTTAGTACTGGTGGTGGTAATGGTGGTAATGGTGGTCAGGTTCTAAGGAGATCTTCTGTGACGATGAATGTGCGCAAAAGGAATGTTAATTTACCGAGGATTTGTATATGGGAATCTGATGATGAAGCAGGAGATATTATTTGTGACATTGTTGACAATAGGGAGGCTTCTTCTATGTTTGTTCCTAGGAATGATGAGGAGGAGGACGAGGAGGACGAGGATGATGATGATGAAGAGATTGAGAGCTCCGAAGGAGATGAAAGTGGGGATTTTCGGAAGAGTCCTTGCCACTCTGAAGTTGTGGAAATGAAGAAGACAACGCAACCAATAACCAAGGGACATAAGAATTATGATTTGGTGGTTAGTCTTCTGCTAGGTATCAGGTACTCTACTCAGAAGCATGCCCCAATTATTCGATAACCAAAGAATGGGGATTTTAATCCTAACAAGAAGTTCTGGACAAGGTTTCCACCTGAGGGTTCCAAACTCACACCACCCCATCAGGTTGTGGACTTCAAATGGAAGGACTTTTTTCTCGTGGTTTTCAAGAATCTTAGGGGAGTTGTTTGGAATAGATCCAGCTGAATACATGCTAGCTATCTGTGGAAGTGAATATGCATCATTTGTTAGACAACGAGGGTATATATGCATAACTTTTTTAACGAAGGGGTATATCCTCTCAAAATTGCGTAGTTGAGGGGTATAATTTCCCTTTTCCCCTAATTTTTTTTATTGTTAATCTCAAATAAATTTTCAAGATTGTGTTACCTAAATGTTAGGAGAGATCTTAAGAAAGTTATTAAAGAATTTTCCTTTCTAGATGAGAATCCAATTGTTGTTTTTGGTACCTAAGTTAGAGGGTGTTTGGATTGACTTAAAAGTTGGTCAAATCTACTTTTAAGTCAGTTTTTGACTTCTAGAATTTGGCAAATATAAAAATTTAAAAATAACTTTTTTTAAAAAAAATACCAGTTAACTTTCTCAAAGAAAAAACAACTTAAAATAAGTAAAAAAAAATGACTTCAAATGAGTTAAGAAGTGTTTGGTTAGGTCAAAAATGACTTAAAATAAGTCCAAAACCAAAAGTAAGTCTCCCTCTACTTTTTGTTTTTTAACTTAAAGGTCATTTCAGTTTGACATTTTATTTATAACTTAAAAGCTACTTCTTTTAAGCTAACTTAAAAGTTGTTTGACTAAAGCACTCGTAATTTTGGTAGAAAACACTCATCTGTCTTGTCAGACATGGGTATTTACAAGATACACTTATACTTACCTAGCTGGTCAAAGAGTAATATGTAGAGATATATTTACTAATGAAGCGTAGTATATGCTTACAATTTAAAAGCTAGAACTTCATGTGCCATGAACTGCAGCTTATACAATAGGTCATACGTCTCAAAAAATTCAAACTAAATTACCTGGTTGGCATGTGATCTGCACCGTGAAAATGAACCTCTGCTCTGTTCTCTCTATTACCAATAAGTAAAGTTCCCGTGATTTTGGTGTTGATATACCATCTCCCCTTCTCTGCATGAAAAACAACTTCATCATGAGCCGGGAATCCGTATTTGTTTTACACTTTTTAACCCATACCTTTTCTAATCAAGTAAGAGTATTTCATTCATAAACATGGCCATAAGTAGTCATATACAGGTTTTATACCACCAAAAGCTAAATAATCTACAAAACAATATGATTCTCTACAAACTTCACCAATCATCTATACAACAACGAACTTTCGGTTAACAGCCAAAGAAAACAATGGAATATATACTCCTCAACTAATAGAAACTCGATTCTAGTCCTTCAAAAGCACTCTTACTTGTGTCCAAACAATCCACGTTAACCCAAGTGGAACCATGTTCCAAGCCCTTCGTTTTCTCCTCCCAATCTTTCTGCTGAATATCAACTCTTTCACAGTATTTGGCATTACCTATGAAGTATCAAAGTACCTAAACATATCCCACCATAACCTCAGACTCAACCGGCAATGTATAAGAAGATGATCCATGTCCTCGCCCACCTCCTTCCACATATAACACCAACTGGCGCAGACAACCCTTCGCTCTCTAAAATTTTCCGCTGTCAAATCAACCCTCAAGCAGCTAAGGTAGTGAAAACACACAATTTCATCGGCACCTTTGGTATCCATATTGCATTACATGGAAAATCATAATCTACACATGCTTCGGAGATGATTAAATTTTTACTTACAAGTAATCTTGATTTTTTTGAAGCGTATAGATTATTTTAGTTCAAACTAATGAATCCAATACCATTGATGTTGTTCATCCTGTATTCCAAACATATTTGGAGCAAAACTTTGAACATCTTTGTTAGACAACAAAGTTTAAGAACATTTTCACAACTAGAAAATTAAAACTAGTAGTGAAACTAGAATCAGAAACTGATTAGAAAAAATATACGAAATATTTTTCTTAAAAAGAATTGTTGTTAATATGTGTTAAAAGAATCTTACTGATTCCAACAAACTTTGCAGAAACATGAAGTTACCAAGTTTGATGAACTAGTGAAAAACAAAAGAATAGAAGAACTGGAATTAATTCACAAATCTTAAATTTGTAAAACACGTACCAGAATCTGGAAAATTTTTAATAAGAAAAAGATCAAGTCCACTGAACTCACAGTGTCCCCTTAAGGAAATTATTCCCCTCTAGTATCCGAGGTTTGATTTGGAATATGACCTCCCAGGGTAAAATGATCTCAATCACCAGAGTATAGATACCAAAAACTCTGGTGTCAGCGAACCACTCAATGACAGTAAAGTACACTTAGAATACTAGATTTAGTAGTTGAACAAGAAGTCCATAAATTCTAGTTTTTTATAATGAGAGAAAATTTCTCAATTTATAGAAAACAAAGGGTAGTGTGAAAAGGTTCTTATTGTGCCTTATCGGAAAGGTCACAAACCTATGGAAAAGTCACAATCTTTCAGAAAGGTCATCACCTTTCATAAAAGTCACAACTTTCCATAAAAGTCACAACTTTTCATAAAAATCGCAACTTTTCATAAAAGTCACAACTTTTCACAAAAGTCGCAACCTTTCATAAAAGTCACAATTCTTCATAAAAGTCGCAACTCTTCATTTTCCATTCACACATTTTAAAACTCAACAATCCCCCGCATGAATGAGGAATGACTCAAAGACAAAGAAACATACAATTATGTGTACTTTACAAGCAAGAATTAATTGCATCTGGATAAGTAGGTTTCCCCTTGGACTTTTCGTAGTGAACATATGTCGGATATACTCGGTCAATCGGTAGATACGATATCTTTGAACCGTAGAGCTTTGGTGTATACCTAGACAACCATATGTCACATAATTAACTCTTTACCGTTTATGGTTCTTACGGTTGTGTTCGTTTTAGCCATGAACACCTCCTGGTTTCATGAGTGTATAGAGAGATGGGCTTTTGACAATCATCTTCTTTGAAGCGGCTTACACTTCACACTCACATAGGTGATTCCTAACCGTGTTATCGCGTAGATACACTATTTGGTCAACTCTGCCAAACTTAGCAAATCATTAAAACCATTAAGCTCTATTAACTCATTAACAAGACTTAATGTTGTATCCTTGTCCTTGAGCATTGTCTTCATCATGAAAATGGATTGAGTTTGTTGACAATGCCGAACCGTCATTCTCAACTTTGTTTTTCTCCTTGAATCTAGCTCTTGGGATCTCCAGTCTGCTAGATAGAGTTACCGCCATGATGACTTGTCCTAAGCCGTAAATCCATTCCCTTAGATGATCTTTCAACTTTCTCTCTAGTTAGGCCTTTTTGTAAGTGGATCCGACACATTATCCTTCGACTTTACATAGTCAATTCTGATAATTCCACTAGAGAGTAGTTTTCTAACTGTAACATGTCTATGTCATATATGACGAGACTTTCCGTTATATGCTCCATGCCCTACCTATTGCATCTTGACTATCAAAGTGTTTGCATACTAATGTCAACGGTTTGGGCCAAAATAGAATATCTATCAAGAAATTACAGAGTCTTTCAACTTATTCACCGACCTTATCTAGAGCACCTAGCTCAGAGATCATTGTAGAGCTCGCGATACATGTCTCTTTTGAAATATTTCCAAGAGGCTGCTCCTCTACCAAGAGTAAATACATATCCATTCGTAGATATTTCTTTATTTGTTCGGTGATCCAATTTGCATCACTATATTCATTCAATACTGCTGGATATTGTTATAATGCAAGGCATAGTTTTAAGTATTATTTTAAATACTCCAAAAATCTATTTATTACCATCTAATGAGTTTATTGGGATCACTTGTTAACCGACTCAAATGTTATATCTGATCGCGCACACTTCATGATATACATCATACTTTCCAATACTCTAGCACAATCCAATTGTGAGTCACTTTTGCTTTCACTCTTTTGAAATGCAAAGCTCACATTTAATGGAGACTTGACAATATTGACATCCAAATATTTGAACAAGTCAAGTACCTTTTCAATGCAATGAGACAGTGACAATGCTAAACATTATGGAGTTCTAAGGATTCTTATATCTAAGATCGCATCAGCAACTCCAATATTTTTCATTCCAAACTTGCTTTATAGCATATGTTTAGTAGCATTTATGTCATTAGTGTCTCTATTGATGATCAACATATCACCAATATAGAAACAAACAATGACCTTATGATTTTAATGTGAAAACATTTATCAGTTCCATCAATCTTAAATCCATTTGCCAACATGGTTTTTTGGTCAAATTTCTTATGTCATTGTTAGGTGTTTGCATTAGTCCATAATGTGACTTAACAAGTTTGCACACTTTCTTGCATTTACCAGGAACCACAAAACCCTCAGGTTGTTCCATGTAAATTTCTTCCTCCAATTATACATTTAAGAAAGTTCTTTTCACATTCATTTGATGAATTTGGAGGTCATATACCACAATTAATAATTTTAGCATCCGAGTGAATGTAATTCTAGTTACTAACAAGTATATATATCGACAAGATCAAAACCTTGTTTTTGTCTGAAGTCTTTGACACAAAGTATTGCTCTATATTTGTCAACAATTCTATCCACTTTCATTTTCCTTTTGAGGATTCACTTTGAACCCAAAAGTTTATTTTCTGGAGGAAGATCAACCAACTTCCAATAGGATTGCTCAAGATTGAACCAATCTCACTATTGACACCATTTGTCCAAAAGGATGAGTCTACATAAGACACAAGAAATGTTACAAAATCATATTTGAAGGAAGTATATGTCCCTTGACATTTACTACGCCTCTTGATCTCTTTATTAAGTACATTCTCCTTTTGTTCTTTCCAAGGTCGTTTAGACCTTTCACTAGACTACTCAAGTCTAATTTTACAGTCCACAATCTTAGCTCCTATTTCAATCCTTTTAGGAATAGATTCTTAGACTTTGGCTAGATACCCCCACACTTTGAAATATTTCAAGTTGGATTTTCTTCCTTTTCATTTCTCATATGGAATAGATTGTGTTCTGAACAAACAAAATTGTTTTCTTTATGAAAAGACAATTTTTTTTGATCCCTTTTGTAGTAAGGATAGTTCCTCCACACAAGTTTGTGGTAAACCGAACTTCTACAAATGCATCCATCATTTCTTTCAACGTTCAATTTTTTCTCTTTAGATTGATGTGAATAGGGCAATAGTTTGATGGATAAATCTACTTTCCAAACATATTTCTGCACAAGGAGATTCATACTCTCCATTCTTATCACTTCTTATCTTTTTTCCCAACTGATTTTCAACTTCGATATTATATTGTCTAGACATTTCTATTGCTTCATCCTTACCATTAAGCAAATAGACAGTTTTTTTTAATGCAATTGTCAATTAAAGTAACGAGATACTTTTGCCCACTACGAGATGATATTGACTTCATATCACAAATGTCAATGTAAATCAATTTTAAGGGATTAAAATTCCTTTCAACAGATTTATAAGAATGCTCAACATACTTAGATTTCACATAAACTTGACATTTTTATTTGTTGCATCCAAAGTTAGACAAAACTTCTAAGTTGATCAGTTTTCCTTACAAGGTTTTGTAATTGACATGCCCCAGGTTTTCATGTCTCAAACATTGACTCAATCAAGTAAGAACAAATTAAAACATTCAGTTCGAAAAGCTCTTCGCGAGGTAGCTTTTTCCTCACTAATATTTTGTTCCTATTTCTTACAATTTTGTGTGATACAAACATTGTTTAGAGTCATCACCTTGTCAAATGTCCTTTTCAGAAGGACCTTTCCATAACTTTCAATTTGATTGCTATAGAACTACCCATGAACAAAGTTTATCAGGTTAAATAAAGGCAATATAGTCCAAATGTTACTTTTACAAAAACATAAAAAATAACTATTCACCAATATTCATGTCTATGCAAATACTTATTTTAAGTGATATTTCTTTTTCCATAAAAGAACACAATTATTTTGAACAAGTATATATATAATTTGGTTGTTTCATACTAGTCACACTATATACTAGTAATAGAGAAACTTAACAACCACAATACCAAATATACTCCAAGAATTTTGTGGGTATAACATAAAACAAAAGTATCATTGAATTTCATATCTTTTGCTCCAAAGTTAAATTAGACACCAAGTCTAATCATAAGCAAAGAACCCACACATTTCAAATGTGATCTCAAAAATATGTTTCAAGTATTTGAAAATAGTTTTTCCACATATTTTAATTTTGGAAACATTATTCTACGAAAGAACTATAGTGTTGCAATTCTCTTTGACAATGTTTACACAATGTCAAAGTTCATTCCATAGAGAAACAAAATCACAAATTCTAAGTCACTGGTATTTTTCCTCTATCATAAATAGACATACCACTTAGTATTTTAAATTCTAACAATAAGGACCAACAAAAAAGAAATTGTACAATTTATTTCTATATTACATTGAAGTTTATAGAAAATCAAAAGTACAACACTGACTTATTATGTGAAGTTTTCATATTCTTCAAACCAATTGCATAGTCCAATTTATCCAGAGTATAAAATCACAAAAGTTTTTAGTCTACAAAAATCAGACACACTAACATTTCTCATGGAGTACAAAACTACAAAAGTCTTTTTTTTTCTCCAAACAGAATAACACATATTCTTTATCATATAGAAATATTTTTCTTATCAAATAGTCTTCCAATTATAAAATTTTGACATACTATTTTATCAAACAAAAATATGCATCTCTCATTTTTGCAAACTAAAGAATTTTAAAAGCAACAATATTTGCCAAGTAAAATTCATTCCACAACATATGGTTTGCAGATCTTTTTCCAAAGATACACATGATAAAAAAAAATCAAAGATGATTACTCTTAGAAACTATTTTCCTCCTTAGACAATTTAATAAGAAGGTTACCTGGTAATCTTTAAACGGAATACCACAAAAATTGTCTGTTACATTCTCACTTCGACCTTGCTAAACAAAGCAATGAATTATGGAGAAGTAATTCATTTATCTTCTACTTCCATGATTAGATTCTCTCAATCAGTAGAATACAAAAAAATTAACAGTATAATAATTTCCTTAAGATTGTCGTTCATCCTGTATTCCAATTATATTTAGAGCAAAACTTTGAACATCTTTGTTAGACAACAAAGTTTAAGAACATTTTCACAACTAGAAAATTAAAACTAGTAGTGAAACTAGAATCAGAAACAGATAAAAAAAAATATACGAAATATTTTTCTTAAAAAGAATTGTTGTTAATATGTGTTAAAAGAATCTTACTGATTCCAACAAACTTTGCAGAAACACGAAGTTACCAAATTTGATGAACTAGTGAAAAACAAAAGAATAAAAGAACTGGAATTAATTCACAAATCTTAAGTTTGTAAAATACGTACCAGAATCTGGAAAATTTTTAATAAGAAAAAGATCAAGTCCGCTGAACTCACAGTGTCCCCTTAAGGAAATTATTCCCCTCTAGTATCCAAGGTTTGATTTGGAATATGACCTCCCAGGGTAAAATGATCTCAATCACCAGAGTATAGATACCAAAAACTCTGGTGTCAGCGAACCACTCAACGACAGTAAAGTACACTTAGAATACTAGATTCAGTAGTTGAAGAAGAAGTCCATAAATTCTAGTTTTTTATAATGAGAGGAAATTTCTCAATTTATAGAAAACAAAGGGTAGTGTGAAAAGGTTCTTATTGTGCCTTATCGGAAAGGTCACAAGCCTTTGGAAAAGTCACAATCTTTCGGAAAGGTCGTCACCTTTCATAAAAGTCACAACTTTCCATAAAAGTCACAACTTTTCAGAAAAATCACAATTTTTCATAAAAGTCACAACTTTTCACAAAAGTCGCAATCTTTCATAAAAGTCACAACTCTTCATAAAAGTCTCAACTCTTCATTTTCCATTCACACATTTTAAAACTAGACAATTGATCCCTAAATGAATGTTAACACCAGAAATAACAACTTAGTCGATAATGAAGAAATACGATCTTAGTAATGAATAAGTGTGCCGAGTGCTCAACAATACCACCAAAAAAAATTCAAAAAAGCAAAAGAAAGAGAGAAAAAACATCATTAAAAAAGTCTCTGGCACCGGCAATGTCGTCGGTACCGACTCTCCGGCGAGCACAGTACTGTTGAGTTGAGCTGAAAAAGAAAGAAGGAAATGTGTGAAACTGTGAAGAAACCTTGTGTTGTTGTTGCTGATACTGTTGTTGTTATTGTTGCTACTACTATGACGACGAAAACTAGTCCGGAAGAAGATGGAGACGTGATAATCATCCCTCCGTTGTGTACATCAGCTAATCGGTCAAGATTGCAAGCTGGGTCACGTCGCATAATGCCGACGAATGATGATATGGCTGAGTTCCGGCAGCTTCCGAACGGAGATCTGTACACTGGAACATTTTTGGAAAAAGTTCCGCATGGTAATGTGAAGTATTTATGGTGGTAATGGTGGTCAGGTTCTAAGGATATCTTCTATGACGATGAATGTGCGCAAAAGGAATGTTAATTTTACCGAGGATTTGTATATGGGAATCGGATGGTGAAGCAGGAGATATTATTTGTGACATTGTTGACAATAGAGAGGCTTCTTCTATGTTTGTTCCTAGGAATGATGAGGAGGAGGACGAGGATGATGATGATGAAGAGATTGAGAGCTCCGAAGGAGATGAAAGTGGGGATTTTCGGAAGAGTCCTTGCCACTTTGAAGATGTGGAAATGAAGAAGACAACGCAACCAATAACCAAGGGACATAAGAATTATGATTTGGTGGTTAGTCTTCTGCTAGGTATCAGGTACTCTACTCAGAAGCATGCCCCAATTATTCGAGAACCAAAGAATGGGGATTTTAATCCTAACAAGAAGTTCTGGACAAGGTTTCCACCTGAGGGTTCCAAACTCACACCACCCCATCAGGTTGTGGACTTCAAATGGAAGGACTTTTTTCTCGTGGTTTTCAAGAATCCTAGGGGAGTTGTTTGGAATAGATCCAGCTGAATACATGCTAGCTATCTGTGGAAGTGATGCACTTAGGGAACTGTCTTCCCCTGGGAAAAGTGGCAGCATGACCGATTTATCATCAAAACTTTGAAGAAGTCCGAAGTTAAGGTGTTCATTAGAATGCTTCAAAGTTATTATCGGCATGACAAAGTTTTTTTGGTGTACACTGTTTTAAAATAGTTGGATATCAAAAGACACATTTGTTGTTATGGGGAACCTGTTCTACTCTGAACGTGTGATCCATAAGCGTTTTGATTTAAAGGGATCCTCGTATGGCCGTACAACTGATAAGCCAGGAGGAGAGGCCGATAAGACTACTACGCTTAAAGACCTCGATCTCAACTTTGTCTTTCAATTGCGACAATCTTGGTATAAAGAGCTTATAATAAGGCAAATTGATATAGATTTTCAGTTTCTGGAAGCTGAGAATATCATGGATTACAGTCTTTTGATTGGTGTTCATATCTGCAATTATAGTAACAACGGCGAGATGAATTTGTCACCTTCTGGCAAAGATGATGCTCAAGATTATTGCTTATGTGATGCAGAAAGTCCTGATAAGGGACTGATCATTGACAAAAGGAATTCACCTATAAGTTCAGCTGCAAATGTGCCTGCAAGGGCGATGTGTGTGAGAAGGAGTGGAAGTGAGTCAACTTCTGAACAGGGTGGATGTGAGGCTAATAATGTTATCCTTTGCCTGGGCATCACTGACATTCTTCAAGATTATGATATCAGCAAAAGACTAGAACATGCATACAAGTCATTTCAGGTGGATCACACTTCTATATCTGTTGTTGATCCAAAGCTCTACTCTAAAAGATTTCGGGATTTTATAAGTAGAATCTTTAAAGTAGACGAAGGGTAAGGAGAATGGAAAGAGCATGTAGATAAGCATATGGATACGGGCAAGTGAGATACAAGAAGAGACTGGAATTAGTTGAATCGGTTAACGCACTTGTTTGCTGATTATGTGATGACTGGTTATTGTGGAGATCTTGGCCATTGGTTAAGTGTGAATGAATGGTCTGATGAAGTCGTTGATGCCCATTTTATTTTATTACCTCTCTTTTCCCTTCCTTTTGGTCACTCTCTAGTTGAGTTGAGTGAACATGAAGATTTTGATCAAATGTACAGCAAAGAAATCTTTTTTGGTAGTATTTGTAGTTACTGTGTTCCACGACAAAAATTAATGCTTAGTTTCCTTGTTTAATTTGTGTTAGCAATGACTTGTAGATTAATGGAAGTTGAAAAAGTGTGTTATCTATCAAAAAAAAGAAAAAGAAAGAAGAATAAGTATGGCCCTCTAGCTCAACAACAATGTCTTCTGTTTCATTAAAAAAAAATTAATTCACTAGTATTGTTGTAGATGTTATCAACTTTTTAAAAAAATTGGTAACTTTTGTTGTAGATGTTATGAACTTCACTTTTTGTTGTTGATTTTGGATTCACTACTTTAAAATTATGGTAAATTAAATGATACACAACAAGTAATCCCCAAGTTGTGCAACATTTAAATTCGTAGGCGGTTTATTAACCAAAATATCGGGTAATGATAATTCCTGAAAAATCTTCTAATTGATATCAAACATCACAATCAAGTACTCCACCCTTCTCTCCCAATTCCTCTTGTATGCAGTCCATTGGACTTTCCCGCAAATTTCAACCTGTGTAGAGAAATACTCTACGACACAAATATCTGGAATAGAACCATCAAAATCCTTCGAGATTCCTCAACTAAGTCCATAAATCTCAACCCTAGGTGGCAGCAAGTATTGACCATTACCACGAGCATAGGCCATCCTCGTAACCTTGTAGTCTCTTGTTTTAATAGCAAAGTCAAACCCAAGGACAAACGTGTAAGTCCTTGAGTTATCACAGGAAAGAGGAGTCATTGCGAGGGTGAGAAATCTGGATAAGCTAGGATGTCAAAGTACCACACGACTTCTATATTCTAATAAATAATCTAACATACCGAGAACACCGTTGCATATACCAATTATCCTACAATAGAAATAATCTAAAAATATAACATTAAGAGGTGATCTTAATGGTACTACATTGTCAAAAGCTGATAAACACCTTAATTGGAGGAGAGATTTGGGTGGGAGCCTTGAGATTTTGATAATACATTTATTTAAAAGGTATTTCAGCACAGGTCTCAAGAGGGAAAAAATTCAATTCGTTGATGTATCAGCTTTTGACAATGTAATACCATTAAGATCACCTCTTAATGCTGGATTGCCATATTTTTCTATTGTAGGATCATTGGTATATGCAATCTCTGTTTGTTAAATGATTTATTATACCATAGTAGTCCCGTGGTACTTTGGAATCCTAGCATTTCCAGATGCCTCACCCTCCCAATGACTCCTCTAGGTTGTGACAACTCAGGGACTCACACGTTTGTCCTTGGGTTTGGCTTTGCTATTAAAACAAGAGACTACAAGGGTGTGAGGGTGGCCTATGCTCATGGTGATGGTCAATATTTTCTGCCACCTAGGGTTGAGATTTATGGACTTAGTTGAGGAATCTGGATGGATTTTGATGGTTCTATTCCAGATATTTGTGTCGTAGAGTATTTATGGACACGGGTTGAAATTTGTGGGAAAGTCTACTGGACTGCATACAAGAGGAATGGGGAGAGAAGGGTGGAGAACTTGACTGTGATGTTTGATCTCAATTAGGAGATTGTTCAAGAATTATCATTACCAGAAAGTTTGGTTAATGAACCGCCTATGATTAAATGTTGCCCAGCTTGGGTAATTACTTGTTGTGCATCAGTATGATACACATGTTTGGAGCAGCAGTTGCTCCATTAGGGTAATAAAAAGGTATGGAGACACAGATTCGTGGAGCAAAGAATATAATGTTGCCCTGGGCCAGGGAAATTTGGGCATGGTATTAGCCGTTACTGATTGTCGTAAAATATTGTTGACAGACATGACTAAATATAATATTTATATTCTTTTCTTCCTTTGCACCTTTTTTCATTAAAGGTCACGCTTTATTTGCGCTTTGCGCTTAAAGCCTTCACGGACCTTAGAGCTTTTTTGCGTTTTTCGCCTTTGATAACACTGGTTTCCACAAGTGAGGTTTGGGGAGGATAGAGTGAACTTGGCTCAGTGTTATCAAAGGTGAAATGCGCAAAAAAGTTTTAAGGTCCGTGGGGGCTTTAAACGCAAAGCGCAAATAAAGCGTGGACTTTAATGAAAAAAGGTGCAAAGGGTAAAAAGAATACAAATATATATATGTTTAGTCCAAGACTAATAATTATAAACATGGATGACAAATACATGATAAAAAATTGATTTTTTTTAATGATAAAGTGAAATATCAATGATTTAGTTTCACTTCTTCATAAAGAAGTTCATTGTCGAGGAAATGTTTGCCTTATAACCTTGAAGACGACACTGAAGCGCACATAAAGCGACGCAATGTGCTCAACACGTTTTGGGCCTCGCTTCAGGGCTTAAGTGCTCATAAAACGCGCCTTTGAAGAGCAAACAATGAAAAGAAGGCAATAGCAACAAATAGAATCAAGATAATAAGATATAGAAAACAAGAGGTAGTGATAGAAATTTAAAAAAGGGGAAAGAAACAAATATAATGCTAATACTCCAGGAAAGTGAACAAAAATCTTACCAACTAACCTTCTAGCCTAATCCTCGACCTTCACACCCTACTATCAATAGTAATGTACTCGATAAAATCGAGATGCTTCATATGTTGTCTAATCACCTCACCACAACACTTTTGAGGCCTACCTCTTCCCCTCCTCAAGCTACTACGACCAAACTATCACACCTCCTAATCGTGACATTTGCACCTCTCCTCCACACATGCCCAAACCATCTCAACCTCACATTCCACATCTTATCTTGCACGGGAGCCACCCCTAGCTTGTCCTGAATATCTTCATTCCTAATCTTATTTCTCTTCGTACACCACGGGTCCACCCCAAAATCCTCATCTCCGTTAGTGACATCTTCTGAACTTGAGAATTATTGATCGGCCAACACTTTGCCTCATATAGCAGACTCAATCTAACCACCACTCTCTAGAGGTTACCGTTATATTTAGGTAGTACACTCTTATCACACAAAGATGTTAGCCTTCATTTCATCACCTTGCCCCAATACGATGAGTGACATCCTTATCAACCTCCAAATTACCTTGGATCACTACCCATATGGTTGAAACTCTCTCTTAAGGATGACATTTGTGTCAAGCCTCATGCCCACATCCCCTTCATAAGATATGTTATTCAACTTGCACTCCAAGTAATCAATTTTGGTCATGCTCAACTTAAAACCTTTATACTCGAAAGCATGTCTCTAAACCTCCAATCTTGTTTTAAGTCTCCTTCGTGTATCGTCAATTAAAACTATGTCATGTGCAAATAACATGCACCAAGGCACATATCTTTGAGTGTGACGCGTAAGTATATCAATAGCCAATGCAAATAAAGATGGACTAAGAGTAGATATTTAGTACAACTCTATCACGACTAGGAAACGTTCTGAGTCACCTCCAATAGTACAAACCCAAGACTTAGCATCATCATACATATCTTTAATCATTTTAGTGTATGTTTGGGGAACACCTCTAGCCTCCAAACATATTATACGTGCATCTTAGTTATTTGACTTCTGATTAAGACTTCTAGGTTGTCTAATAGTCAAGCAAAATAACATAAGTTAGTAAGCACCAAGTTTTTAATACAACATAATATCATTGACTTAAGTCTTCTACTAAGCCACGTAAGGCACTTGATAATTTGTTCACGTTCTTGTACCACTTGCTCATGATCTTGCTACGTTAAGTCAGCCTAAAACTATAAGAATTACTAAGAGAAGGGAAGAGAGAACGCAAGAGAATTGCTAGGAAAGATTGTATGGTAGAAAAGTTTGACTTTTGCTTTGAAAACATGTATCGTATAGTTGTATAGAGAGAATCCATTGCAGCACGAACAAAACTACGCCTACCCATTTTCTAAAAAGCTTCAACATAATACTAATAAAGAGTAGACAATAATGCAACCATCTCAACAAGAGATAAATATCGAAAAACACAACAACTTAAAAGATAAAAGCATAAGAACGATTCAAGTCACGATCAACGACCACCACTGGTATTCACGAGCAAAGTGACCATCCTCGCCACATTTGTAGCAACCGCCGCCACCGCCACCACCTCAACCATCACCACCAGAGTATCTACCACCTTCGTACTGCCACCATCACTTTGGATACACTCCCTCGTAAAGTGGAAAGACTTACCACTCTTCAACTAGTCGCTTCCTCCTCCACAACTATCAGTGTCGCCGTAAGTGTGGCGTGTCTGACCACTTTGCTAGGGAATGTAGCCAAGATGAAGATGGTGGTGGTGGAGGTGGTAGAGATTCTGGCTGTGTTGGTCAAGATGGTGGCGGTGGCGGCGGTTACTACAAATATGGTAAGGATGGGCACTTTGCACGTGAATGCACTAGTGGTGGTCGTTGATCGTGGCTTGAATCACTCCTATGCTTTTATCTTTTATGGTGTTATATTTTTTGGTATTTATCTCTAGTTGAAATGGTTGTTTTATTTTTTGCTTTTATTAGTATCATTTGAAGTTTTTTAGTAATGGGGAGTCATTTTTTTTAGATATATATATATATATATTCATGGCGCAAAGAATATAATGTTGCGCTGCGCCAGGGGAATTTGAGCTAGTTCGTCATGGTACTAGTTGTTACTGATTGTCGTAAAAAATTGTTATTGATATAACAGGGATGCTAGCTAAGTATAATCCTGAGATGGAAACAAAGGAAAGCTTCAATATTGTTGGTACTACGTACTCTTTTTATTATGACAATTTACGAAGAAAGCCTTGTTTTGCTAGATAAAGGTGAGTTAGTGCTCGGAAGTCGACAGATGACGATGACGATGATACTCAAATACGTGAACTCTTGAAGTATTATTTTATGCATCGACGTGTCAAAGCTTTTCTTGGAGCCAGAAATAATAACGAAAAAATGTTGTGATGTTTAGGCATACTTATATTTCAAGTGTTATGATTATTATTGCGACTTTAATCAATTTGAGTTTTCCTTCAGTTGTGGTTTTGTATTTTACTAGATCAACAGAATTTTTTAATTATTTTTTATATGGTAACCTAAATCTACCAACCTCAGACCCCTCTGTCCCTAGGAGTCAATATTTGTCCTCTCCACCTTGTTACCTTGGTGACTCAATCCCCCAACCTCAAGGTTGGAGGTGGAGAGTTTTGTCCACTTGATCTAGCCTTTCTGGTCAGATGAAATGCTTCAAAATTAATCATTGTATTTTACTTAAGATAATTAAATTTTGGTAATTACTGGGAATCTAGTTATGAAACATGCATTAAGTTGCACCCTACTTTATTAAAGGAAATCTTCAAACATTCACATAATTGAACAAATATAAATTTAGGAAACTTATTAGAAACTTAACATGACCTAAACCCAAACCCAAAGATTAGCGGCTGCAGGTTTTCCTTATCATAAAAAAATTAACTAGATTCTAGATCTTTTACTTTTCAAAATGTATAGTCAACAAACCAAATGTGTTCCCACAAGTGGGGTTTGGGGAGGATAGAGTGAACGCATACCTTGCCCATACCTGTGAGAAGGTAGAGAGGTTTTTTTTGTTTTAAAAAAAAAAAGCAGGTTGAGCAAACAATGAAAAAGAGGCAATAGCAATAAATAGAAACAAGATAATAAGATATTTAAGCAACAGCTAGTGATAGAAATCTAAAAAATAAGGGAAAGAAATGAATAATACTAATACTCCCTTAAAGTGAACGAGAACTCTTGCCAACTAACCAATCTTCGACCTTCACACCATTCTATCAAGAGTCATGTTCTTGATGAACTGGAGATGATTCATATATTGTCTAATCACCTCACTAAATACTTTTAAGGCCTACCTCTACTACTCCTCAAGCTACTATGACCAACCAATCAAACCTCCTAATCGTGACATTTGCATCTCTCCTCCTCACATGCCCAAACCATCTTAGGCTCACTTTTCACATCTAATCCTGCACCGGATCCACTTCTAACTTGTCCCGAATATCTTTATTCCTAATTTTATCTCTTCTCGTACACCATACATTCACCAAATATCCTCATCTCTCATCTCGTAAATTCTCGGTCGCCAACATTTCGCCTCATATAGAAGACTCGCCACTCGGTAGAGCCAACTTTTATGTTTAGGTGGTTTATTCTTATCACATAGAACACCGGATATTAGCCTCCATTTCATCACCCTGCCCCAATACGATGAGTGACATCCTCCTCAATCTACCCATTACCTTGGAACACTAACCCATGTACTTGAAACTTCCTCTCCTAGGGACAACATGTGTGTCAAGCGTCTCACGTCCACATCCCCTTCATAATACACGTCATTCAACTTGCACTTCAAGTAATCAATTTTTGTCATGCTCAACTTTTGACTCAAAAGTATGTCTCTAAAGTTCCAATATTGTGTTAAGTCCCCCTCGTGTCTCGTCAATCAGAACTATACCACGTGCAAATAAGATGCAACAAGGCACCAATCCTTGAATGTGATGCTTAAGTATATCCATAGCCAATGCAAATAAAGACGGACTAAGAGTACTGGAAACATTCCGAGTCACCTCCCATAGTCCAGAACCAAGTCTTAGCATCATCATACATATCCTTGATCACTCTAGAGTAAGTTAGGGAACACCTCTAACCTCCAAACACTTTTTACAGGCATCTAAGTTATTTTACTTCTGATATTTCCGGTATGTAAATTACATAAGCTTTTAACAGAAAAGTTCCTTATTTTCTATGAAAGGGAGACTTATAAACAAGATAACATCTTTTTTATTTGGACATTAACACAACATTTAATAAATTATTTTCCTTTTATCTACTACTTCACTATACATCATGGGATCTTCATTTATTGTTTAACTAAAATAGGACAATTCCATAGATAAACTAATTTTACATCTCCCCCACTTATCAAATTCACTGAAACTCACAGATGCTGGCAGAAAGAAACAGTAATGGGTCATATTGGAATTGCCATAAAGTTGAAAAAAAAGTGTTCTTGAAATCAAAATCTTTAAGATATCAAGTTTATTGCAAGCAAAATTTACAATAATAAAAGACTTTTTATCTATTTAGGAATCAAACATGTGAAGAATGAATCAAAGCAGAAGAAGCTAAGGGCGTACCAGATATATATATAAGTTGGGAGAGTCGCAATTTTTATTTTCTGTTCAATCTTCCTCTTCCGCCACAAATCACAATCTCTTCCATAAATACAAAATCAGTAACATTAAGTGGAAGAAGGTGAAAAGAATCGACTCTTCCGACTAGCTTTGGGTTTGGGATTTTCAGATCGGAGATATCAAGTCTGAAATTCCTTGCTTTTGAGGAGGGAAAAAAAGAGTCATTTCTTTCTGGTCTTATCGAACCAGACATAGAATATCTGAGATGGTTAGAGATTTCGAATCAAAGCATGGGTGTCTGCTATTAAGAAGGAGCACTAGATTGATTGAAGAGATCGAAATCAAAAGATTTGCCTTCTGAATCGAGCTTATCTAGTTTAAATTAGCACTCTGTCATTTGCAAACTACTGCATAGTAGCTAGGGTGTTATATATGTCAGTGCGGCTAGGAACTAGGGTTTCATCTATGCACACCTAAAAAATGGCGGCTGGTTATTTCTTATCATTTTAAAAAAAGTGAGAAGAAGTAGGTTTTATTCATATAAATACATATTTTAAGTAAAATTGGGTTCAAATTATGGCATGTAAAATTAGGAGTAGAGACGTCAAAATGGGCTTAGCCCATGGGGTTGGCCCAACCTAATATGTTGTTGGGATAGAATTTTTCAAGTTTATTTAAAATTAAAAAATCAATTAACAAGACATATTTTAGTATCATATATACATATTTCTACCTTTAGTTTTATAAATTACATATAATACCACTTCTTAATAATTATATCATATATTTTGAAAAATTAAATCAAATACAGAAACCTCTTATCAGTATGATATTTGAATAATTATTTCTTAACTAATGGAATACTAACAATTCAAATTTTACTTTCTCTCACATCACATCCACTGTTTGCATGTACTAAATTCAGAAGTACTTCTTGATAATATTCATTCAACATTATTCAAGGAGGGAAATTAAGATTTTATTTTTGTTTTCGCTCAGATTCTAATGTATCTATATACGATTGTGACACGTATTTGATTTGATTATTTCATGTATCTAAGTATGTTTTTATATGTATTCTAGATGTTTCATATACATGTATCTAATATGATAAATAGTGTATCTAAGGATGTTTGCATCATGTATCTAAAGAAAAAATAAGATATAAAAAAACAACTTTCCATACCTAAACTAAATGTATCTAAGACTATTCAAATCTTTTATTACAGAGGAAAAAAATGAAATCAAACAATTGATGTATCCGACGCAAAAACTATTTCACCATCCAATAATTTTCTCTGTAGTTGTTACGCATAATGGATACAATCCAAAATAAGATTTGTATCTTTTATTCCATAAACAACTTCATTCTAATTTTGTTCCAAATTTTAATTGGAGTCGAATTGTCTTTCACCATGTATCTGATCTGTAAAACATTACGACTAATTTCATAACACACACTATATCTTGTCATAATTACATTAGTACATAACTATAAGATGTGAAGCTAGCAATCTTCCCTATAAGATCCATATCTTGTCTAGAGTTACATTCTCCTTCCATAGAAACATGATCTGCAAAGAAGGTTGGATAACTGCAATAAGTCAAAAGCTAAAGTAATTTTTCAAAATTGAGTCCCAAACATTATGACTCCAATCGATTTGTAGTTCCATGGAAATACCTTCAACAAGATCATGGTAAGTCACATTATCCTTTGAGAAGTATTTCATCGATCTTTATGGGGATATTAATCATTTTTTAAAAATTATCAAACGCAAGAAACAAAATAAAAATTGTTGCCAAGAAGATAATTTTTGAATAAGAGAATTATTGTGGTTTTAGGATTTCGTTATTTTAGAAAGATTTGTTAGAATTGATATGCATGAATCTGCAAATCAGTATTAGTTATTAATTAAGCGTAATTAGTCCTTTATTTCAGTAAATCGGTTAAGTATATTTAATTAAAAATTACTAAAATATGTATCTCTTTAATTCAAATTGTCGGATACATGTATCTGGATATATGTATTCGACGGACAAAATATGATATACGGAAAATGGTCAAAAATATACTTAAACTATTCAAAAAGGTCCAAATATACTCCTCATCCACCTATTGGGTTAAAAATATCCGTCAGCGCGGTGTGTATTGGTTGGTTCGATTTAGTTTTATGTATTATCGTTCGATTTATCAGTTTTTGATTTTTAAATATGATAACCCAATAACAAACCAATAAGATATCCTTTATCAGTTTTTGATCATTTTCGATTTACCCAATAAAAAAATGTCCATAAATATTTTATGTCTTCTCACTTCTCTAAATGCTTTGGTATAGTGAAACAAGAAAGATAATGAGAAATTGCATCAATAAGAGAAAATATAGTACGAAGGCTATAATTACATGTTACCACCAAAACATAGTATGAAATATTTTATATTAGTTAAATTATGGACCTTTATAAACTTGCAAATGCTATAACCTACAATTACAAACTAAAATTAAGATAATATAGTCCAACAAGACTAAAACTAAAATCAAATAACTATAATTGCCAACCCCTTACTTTAATCTTTAGTTTGGAGTAAACAGTAAAAACTAGTAAAAAGGTCCAGTGTGAAATTGGTAGAGTACTAATAATTTGATATAATTATAGTGTCTAATTATATATTAAATTATTAATATTTAATAATTAGAAAGGGTAAAATAATAAATTATTATCGTCTTATTGAGTTATTGGGTATAGTAAAAACCGATACCGAATCAATAACCCAATAATATTTTTAATAAACCCATTAAAAACACAATAAACCAATACTATTTTTTTCAGTTCGATATTTTGCACACCCCCTACCCCTCAGTCCACCTTTTTGGTCTATTTTTACCCTTAAAACTTTTAATTTTTTTAAATCATTTTTATTATTATTTATTAGGTGGAATATTCTAACTGGGCTCTCTCTAGGATGATAAGAAGCAAAGGTCATTTTTTCAGCAGTATACGCAGTGGATCATTTATGTTGCTCACTTCGTTTTTGGTCTTCAGCTGCATCTCCGCAAACCGTTTCTTTTTTATGTAGAGATAATGTTCTGATTATTAAATAAGTTATATTTGTTATATACTAGGTCTAAGATCAGGTCTAACATGGCATATATATGTTATTTTCTGACTAATATATCATTGGAGCCTGGATATAAAATTATACACACCCTACTTATATGATGCATACAAAATACCAATAACATAATTGTATACAAATCATATGCAAGTTGTATATTTTGACCATATTGTATACAACAAAACTCGTACGCGAGTTGTATGTCTTGATTGAAATTGAGTGTTGAAATTGCTCGTCACATGATTCCATCCATTCCACCTCTGCAAAATTTCCTGTTCTAGTTTGTCTAATAGTCAAGCAGCTGAGTTCATGAATAACATAAGTTAGTAAGCTGGTAGCTTTTAATACAGCTTAATGTCACAGACATAGTCTTCTACAGAACACACGTGTGACAGTTGACAATTTACTCACATTCTCGCGACACTTGCTCACAGTCATGCTATACCAAGTTAGTCTAAAAGTTTGGGAATCGCTAAGAGAACACAAGAGGATTGGTAGGAAAGATTGTAGAGAACTTTGATTTTTACCTTTGAACATGTATAGTTATATTGAGAGTATCTCTTGCAACATGAACAGAAATACTACTACGCATGACAAAAAAGCTTCAGAATGACACCTAATAAAGAACATAAAATAAAGTAACAATGTCAACTAGAGATAAATACCGAAAAATATAACTTAAAACATTAAAACATAGGAAGGATTCAAGCCACGATCAACGACCACCACTGGTACATTCACGGTCAAAGTAACTATCCTCACCACATTTGTAGCAACCACTGCCACGACCACCGCTATCGGAGTATTTACCACCTTCGTAGCCTTCACTCTAGCTACATTCCCTAGCAAAGCGACAAGACTTGCTGGTGAGAATGGTCACTTTGCCCATGAATGTACTAGTGGTGGTTGTTGATCGTGCCTTGAATCCCTCTTATGCTTTTATCTTTTAAATTGTTATGTTTTTCGGTATTTATCTCTAGTTGATATGGTTGCTTTATTTTCTACTCTTTATTAGTATCATTTTGAAGGTTTTTAGTAATGGAGAGCCGTATTTTTATATGTATGGCAATCAGAGGCGTATCCAGAATTTCAGAAGGATATGTGCACTATTACGAAAAAATGTATCTAAGATATAAATTAGATCGATTTGACCTTTAAGTTCTTAATACAGAACCGTTAAATTTTTAAATTATAGGTCCAACATACATAATACAGCTAGTTTTAAATTTTAATATACACATGATTTAATTATATTAAAATTTAGCAGTGCTACTTTTTTAATTAGAAATTCCTGATGTAGCACACTTGAAAATTTTGAAAGATTAAAGCAAAAACACAAAAGATAAAATGATTGAAATGCCAAAAGTGTTACCGATAACCACTTGGAGTGTTACCAAAAAATAAGATAGATATAAGTTTATATCTTTGCTTAGAGAGGTGCACCTAATCATCATTGTATCATTATATGCTACTTTAAACGTGGATTCACACCTCTGTATTTAATTATCTTTTGAAAAATATAACACTACTATATATGATCCAAAAAGGGGAGCATGTGTTCACGTGAACCCACAGAACCCCATCTAGATACTCCTCTGATGACAATGGATACTCTATGTACAACTATACAATATTTTCAAAACAAAAAAATCAAAGTTCTCTACAATAAATTTTTTCCTAGCAAGTCTTGTGTTCTCACTTCCATTCTCTTAGCAATTCCTAGAGTTTTAGACTAACATTGACATAACAAGATTGTGAGTAAATTGTCAAGTGCCTCACATGTGCTTAGTAGAAATCTGTGACAATTTGGTATCAGAGTAAGGTACGGCTAAGGTAATGAAATGATGGAGAAATCAATGTTGCGAATAACCAAGCCAAAGTCATTTAGGATGCTGTCTCCAAAAAGGGCTATGGCAAAGTGAGGAATGCTTACAACAAATAGTCTTAATCATTTAGTATTCAAATCAAGAGACATCATATTAATCATTCAGATGTGCATTTAGATTCAGACGTCGAAAACAAATAAAATCTTAGTAGTCAGTGAAACGGGTTAAGTACCATGAGGTCACAAGTTCAAATGCTATCGGAGACAAAAACACTAGGTGTTTAACTTAAAAGCACTATGAATATAACAAATACAGTCGCAAGACACCTAAAAAATATAGGAATACAAAAGAGGTGGACATAGAAAATATAGATAGGGGGTGTGAGAGAGAGATTATATAACCTAAATGCACATATGAATACAACAAATACATTTGCATGATACCTCAATATATATATATATATATATATATATATATATGTATATGTATGTAAAGAGAGAGAGAATGATGAGAATACAAAATACAAAAAGAGACAAAAATACTAAGAGGAAGAGTCGAGAAAATACAAAGAGATAGATGGAGATGTAATCAAAATACAAGGAAGAAGAGCCGGGGGGAGGGGGGGTTATAGAGAGAGGGAGAGAGAAATAAAGGCGAGCGAGATTGAGGAAATAGGAGATTCCGTGTAGCAATCCAATTAGTAGCTATAAAGGGAAAAAGGACAAATATACCCCCGAACTATCGTAAATAGTACACATATATCCTCCATTTATTGGTACATTGGTTCCTCCACCGTCCAAAATCTAGAGAGTATATACCATTTATACTAACGGACATACACGTGTCATAATCTTATCCAATGATCCGACATTTATTAAATATCGGATCAAGCGATAAAATTATGTCATGTGTTCCTATTTAGTTTTCCGTTAGAGCGAAGGACATATATGCTCTAGTTTTTCTGACAACAGGACACCAATGTCCCAAAAGTATAATAGAGTGTAGTTGCATACGATTTACTATAGTTCGGAGCTATTTTTTTCCTTTTTTCCTTTTTCAAATTATCTTTCTGAAAACCACGTGACATTTTTGGAATTAAGCAAACAGTTTTTAGGACTATTTTTTAACAATCTATGTAGGAAAAGGCCAAATATGCATCATTTGTTAGACAACGAGGGTATATATGCATGACTTTTTTAACGAAGGGGTATATCCGCTCAAAATTGCATAGTTGAGGGGTATATTTTCCCTTTTCCCCTAAACTTTTTTGTTAATCTCAAATAAATTTTCAAGATTGTGCTACCTAAATGTGAGGAGAGATCTTAAGAAAGGTATTAAAGAATTTTCCTTTCTAGATGAGAATCCAATTGTTGTTTTTGGTACATAACTTAGAGGGTGTTTGGATTGACTTAAAAGTTGGTCAAACCTACTTTTAAGTCAGTTTTTGACTTCTAGAATAATTTGGCAAATATAAAAATTAAAAAATAAGTTCTAAAAATAAATAAAGTTAACTTTCTCAACAAAAAAAAAACTTAAAATAAGTAAAAAAAAATGACTTCAAATAAGTTAAGAAGTGTTTGGTAAGGTCAAAAATGACTTAAAATAAGTCCAAAATCAAAAGCAGATCTCCCTCTACTTTTTATTTTTTAACTTAAAGGTCATTTCAGTTTGACTTTTTATTTATAACTTAAAAGCTACTTCTTTTAAGCTAACTCAAATGGGATCTTAGTCTTTAGATTTTGTTACCTAAATGTGAGGAGAAATTTTAAACAAGTTATTAAAAAAATTTCCCTCCAATTGTTGTTTTTGGTACATAAGTTAGTCTTTAGATTTTGTTACCTAAATGTGAGGATAGATCTTAAGCAAGTTATTTAAGAATTTTCCTTTCTAGATGAGAATCCGATTTTTGTTTTTGGTACATAAGTTAGTCTTTAGATTTTGTTACCTAAATGCAAGGAGAGATCTTAAGCAAATTATTAAAGGATTTTCCTTTTTTGACGAGAATCCAATTGTTGTTTCACTATTTACCCTGTATAAATAGTGCTTCCGTTGACTTCTTATCAATGCATTGAATCTCTATTCACTATTGATACTTCAAACACCTTCCCACACCCAGCAAACAGTCTCTCTTTCCAGACTCTCCCTACCCCGCCCAACTTCATAACCAAGAAAAATGTCAGAATATCTCCCAATAGAGATGATGGTCCTAATCTTCTCAAAGCTCCAACCCAAATCTCTCCTCCAATTAAGGTGTTTATCAAAATCATGGAATGAGCTAATTTTAAGCCCCGACTTCATATGGCTACATACACAACAATCGGTCATCCTAAAAACCCCTACACATTTATTCAAAAGGTATTTCAGCACAGGTCTCAAGAAGGAAAAAATTCGACTCTCTGATGTATCAAATTCTGACACCCCTTAATGCGATTAAGGTCGCTATTTAATGTCAATTTTCCAGATTATTTCTATTGTAGGATCATTAGTATATGCAACGGTGTCCTCTGTATGTTAAATGATTTATTATACCATAGTAGTCCCATGGTACTTTGGAATCCTAGCATTTCCAGATGTCTTACCCTCCCAATGACTCCTCTAGGTTGTGACAACTCAGGGACTCACATGTTTGTCCTTGGGTTTGGCTTTGCTATTAAAACAAGAGACTACAAGGTTGTGAGGATGGCCTATGCTCATGGTGATGGTCAATACTTGCTACAACCTAGGGTTGAGATTTATGCTCTTAGTTCAGGAATCTTGAAAGATTTTAATGGTTTTCTTCTAGATATTGGTATCGTAGAGTATTTCTGGACACAGGTTGAAATTTATGGGAAAGTCCACTGGACTGCATACAAGAAGAATGGGGAGAGAAAGGTGGAGAACTTGATTATGATGTTTGATTTCAACGAGGAGAATTTTCAGGAATTATCATTACCAAAAATTTTGGTTAATGAACCCCCTACGAACTTAAATGTTGCACAGCTGGGGAATTACTTGTTGTATATCAGTATGATACACGTGTTCGGAGCAGAAGTTGCTCCATTTGGGTAATGAAAAGGTATGGAGACACAGATTCATGGAGCAAAGAATATAATGTTGCACTAGGCTAGGGGAATTTGGGCATGGTACTAGCCGTTATTGATTGTAGTAAAATAATGTTGACAGACGTGAAAGGGATGTTAGCTTTGTATAATCCTGAGCTGCAAACAACGCAAAGAACCACTGTTGCTGGTACTATGTACTCTTTTTACTATGAGAATTACGAGAAAAGCCTTGTTTTGCTAGATAATGGGGAGTTATTGCCTCCAGTTGATTTAGCGTCTGAGGAGTCGACAGATGATGACGACAATGATGATGATGATGATAATGATGATCAAGTACTTGAACTCCTGAAGCATCATGTTATGCATGAGCGTGTCACAACTTTACTTGGAGCCTGAAATAGTAACGAACAAGTGTTATGAAGTTTAGGCATACTTATAGGGGAGACGGAATATTTGTCTTTTCAGTCCTTCCCAATTTATTTTAACATAGTTATTTGTTGTTTGGTCTATTTCAATTGTTATGATTATCATTGCGACTTTAATAAATCTGAGTGTTCCTCCAATTGTGGTTTCGTATTTGACTAGATCAAGTAATCTAAATGTTTAGAATCTTTTAATTATTTTTTATATGTTAACTAAATCTTCCAACCCAAGACCCTTCTCTCCCTAGGAGTCAATACAGGCCCTCTCCACCCTCCACCCTGCTGACTCAATCACCCAACAGCCCAATCTCAAGGTTGGAGGTGGAGAGCACTTTCCACTTGAGCTAGCTTTCTTGTCAGATGAAATTATTCAAAATTATTTGTGCTAGTCATTGCATTTTACTTAAGATAATCAAATCATGGTAATTGCTGGGAATCTATTTCTTGATTAGTTATGAACTTCTCAATCAAATATGAGATAAACCGCTACCAAAGTCTTAGGCTTTCTTCAATTGTTCACACAGAAACTGAAGAGATGCCAGATGTTAATTGATCATTCAGGATTATTCTATTGAAATACACGAGCAACATTTACCTGGGACAACAACTGTGTAGGCTGGCATATTTTTCGGTGAGAAAGTGTGTAAACCAGAATGTTTCTTTTCCTGGCATCGACTACCTTCAACTTTTTTAATCTCCTTTGCAACTGTCCAATGGTTAAGGTGGAAATGGGTGGAATTTAAAGGTGATTTGTGAGTTGTTGTATATCTGAGATGGTGAAGTAGGTGAGGGTCAGCCATGTAAGGTGAGAGAGAAAAGACAAGTGTTCTAAGCTTATGTTAAGAAAAGGAAGTGTACTAAGCCAAAAAAAGAATACTGAAGCACTCGTAATTTTGGTAGAAAACACGCATCTGTCTTGTCAGACATGGGTATTTACAAGATACACTTATACTTACCTAGCTGGTCACAGAGTAACATGTAGAGACATATTTACTGATGAAGCGTAGTTTATGCTTATAATTTAAAAGCCAGAACTTCATGTGCCATGAACTGCAGCTTATAGAATAGGTCATACGTCTCAAAAAATTCAAACTAAATTACCTGGTTGGCATGTGATCTGTACCGTGAAAATGAACCTCTACTCTGTTCTCTCTGTTACCAATAAGTAAAGTTCCCGTCATTTTGGTGTTGATATACCATCTCCCCTTCTCTGCATGAAAAACAACTTCATCATGAGCCGGGAATCCGTATTTGTTTTACACTTTTTAACCCATAACTTTTCTAATCAAGTAAGAGTATTTCATTCATAAACATGGCCATAAGTAGTCATATACAGGTTTTATACCAAAAGCTAAATAATCTACAAAACAATATGATTCTCTACAAACTTCACCAATCATCTATACAACAACGAAGTTTCGGTGAACAGCCAAAGAAAACAATGGAATATATACTCCTCAACTAAGAGAAACTCGATTCTAGTCCTTCAAAAGCACTCTTACTTCTCTCCAAACAATCCACATTAACGCAAGTGGAACCATGTTCCAAGCCCTTCGTTTTCTCCTCCCAATCTTTCTGTTGAATATCAACTCTTTCACAGTATTTGGCATTACCTATGAAGTATCAAAGTACCTAAACATATCCCACCATAACCTCAGACTCAACCGGCAATGTATAAGAAGATGATCCATGTCCTCGCCCACCTCCTTGCACATATAACACCAACTGGCGCAGACAACCCTTCGCTCTCTAAAATTTTCCACTGTCAAATCAACCCTCAAGCAGCTAAGGTAGTGAAAACACACAATTTCATCGGCACCTTTGGTATCCATATTGCATTACATGGAAAATCATAATCTACACATGCTTCGTAGATGATTAAATTTTTTCTTACAAGTAATCTTGATTTTTTGAAGCGTATATATTATTTTAGTTCAAACTAATGAATCCAATACCATTGATCCCTTAATGTGTAATGAATAATGAATGTTAACACCAGAAATAACAACTTAGTCGATAATGAAGAAATACGAGATTAGTAATGAATAAGTGTGCTGAGTGCTCAACAATACCACCAAAACAAAATTCAAAAAAGCAAAAGAAAGAGAGAAAAAACATCATTAAAAAAGTCTCTGGCACCGTCAATGTCGTCGGTACCGACTCTCCGGCGAGCACAGTACTGTTGAGTTGAGCTGAAAAAGAAAGAAGGAAATGCGTGAAACTGTGAAGAAACCTTGTGTTGTTGTTGCTGCTACTGTTGTTGTTGTTGTTGCTACTACTATGACGAAGAAAAATAGTCCGGAAGAAGATGGAGACGTGATAATCATCCCTCCGTTGTGTACATCAGCTAATCGGTCAAGATTGCAAGGTGGGTCACGTCGCATAACGCCGACGAATGATGATATGGCTGAGTTCTGGCAGCTTCCGAACGGAGATCTGTACACTGGAACATTTTGGGGAAAAGTTCCACATCGTAATGTGAAGTATTTATGGTCTGATGGGTGTATGTATGAAGGTGAACGGAGAAGAGGGAAGGCGAGTGGTAAAGGAAAGTTTTCGTGGCCTTCAGGGGTGACTCATGAAGGGGATTTTAAGGATGGGAGAATGGATGGGTATGGGACATTTATCGGAACTGATGGGGACATGTATCGGGGTTGGTGGGCAGCAGATCGGAAACATGGTTTTGGGGACAAGTTATATGCTAATGGGGATTTGTGGGTTGGTTCTTGGAAGTGAAATTTGCAAGAAGGGGAAGGGAGGTATGTTTGGGAAATAGGAATGAGTATATTGGAGAATGGAGAAAACGGGTTATGTTTGGTAAAGGGGTTTTGATTTGGGCAAATGGGAAAAGATATGAAGGGGATTGGGATGATGGGATGCCTAAAGGAAATGTTGTTTTTAGCTGGCCTGATGGTAGGAGACTTGTTACACTAGTGGTTCATGGGGTGATAGTAATTCATCCAAACAAGAATTTAGTACTGGTGGTGGTAATGGTGGTCAGGTTCTAAGGAGATCTTCTGTGACGATGAATGTGCGCAAAAGGAATGTTAATTTACCGAGGATTTGTATATGGGAATCTGATGGTGAAGCAGGAGATATTATTTGTGACATTGTTGACAATAGGGAGGCTTCTTCTATGTTTGTTCCTAGGAATGAGGAGGAGGAGGACGAGGATGATGATGATGAAGAGATTGAGTGCTCCGAAGGAGATGAAAGTGGGGATTTTCGGAAGAGTCCTTGCCACTCTGAAGTTGTGGAAATGAAGAAGACAACGCAACCAATAACCAAGGGACATAAGAATTATGATTTGGTGGTTAGTCTTCTGCTAGGTATCAGGTACTCTACTCAGAAGCATGCCCCTATTATTCGAGAACCAAAGAATGGGGATTTTAATCCTAACAAGAAGTTCTGGACAAGGTTTCCACCTGAGGGTTCCAAACTCACACCACCCCATCAGGTTGTGGACTTCAAATGGAAGGACTTTTTTCTCGTGGTTTTCAAGAATCTTAGGGGAGTTGTTTGGAATAGATCCAGCTGAATACATGCTAGCTATCTGTGGAAGTGAATATGCATCATTTGTTAGACAACGAGGGTATATATGCATAACTTTTTTAACGAAGGGGTATATCCTCTCAAAATTGCGTAGTTGAGGGGTATAATTTCCCTTTTCCCCTAATTTTTTTTATTGTTAATCTCAAATAAATTTTCAAGATTGTGTTACCTAAATGTTAGGAGAGATCTTAAGAAAGTTACTAAAGAATTTTCCTTTCTAGATGAGAATCCAATTGTTGTTTTTGGTACCTAAGTTAGAGGGTGTTTGGATTGACTTAAAAGTTGGTCAAACCTACTTTTAAGTCAGTTTTTGACTTCTAGAATAATTTGGCAAATATAAAAATTTAAAAATAACTTTTTTAAAAAAAAATACCAGTTAACTTTCTCAAAGAAAAAACAACTGAAAATAAGTAAAACAAAATGACTTCAAATGAGTTAAGAAGTGTTTGGTTAGGTCAAAAATGACTTAAAATAAGTCCAAAACCAAAAGTAAGTCTCCCTCTACTTTTTGTTTTTTAACTTAAAGGTCATTTGAGTTTGACTTTTTATTTATAACTTAAAAGCTACTTCTTTTAAGCTAACTTAAAAGTTGTTTGACTGAAGCACTCGTAATTTTGGTAGAAAACAGGCATCTATCTTGTCAGACATGGGTATTTACAAGATACACTTATACTTACCTAGCTGGTCACAGAGTAACATGTAGAGATATATTTACTGATGAAGCGTAGTTTATGCTTACAATTTAAAAGCTAGAACTTCATGTGCCATGAACTGCAGCTTATAGAATAGGTCATACGTCTCAAAAAATTCAAACTAAATTACCTGGTTGGCATGTGATCTGCACCGTGAAAATGAACCTCTACTCTGTTCTCTCTGTTACCAATAAGTAAAGTTCCCGTGATTTTGGTGTTGATATACCATCTCCCCTTCTCTGCATGAAAAATAACTTCATCATGAGCCGGGAATCCGTATTTGTTTTACACTTTTTAACCCATACCTTTTCTAATCAAGTAAGAGTATTTCATTCATAAACATGGCCATAAGTAGTCATATACAGGTTTTATACCACCAAAAGCTAAATAATCTATAAAACAATATGATTCTCTACAAACTTCACCAATCATCTATACAACAACGAACTTTCGGTTAACAGCCAAAGAAAACAATGGAATATATACTCCTCAACTAATAGAAACTTGATTCTAGTCCTTCAAAAGCACTCTTACTTGTCTCCAAACAATCCACATTAACGCAAGTGGAACCATGTTCCAAGCCCTTCGTTTTCTCCTCCCAATCTTTCTGCTGAATATCAACTCTTTCACAGTATTTGGCATTACCTATGAAGTATCAAAGTACCTAAACATATCCCACCATAACCTCAGACTCAACCGGCAATGTATAAGAAGATGATCCATGTCCTCGCCCACCTCCTTCCACATATAACACCAACTGGCGCAGACAACCCTTCCCTCTCTAAAAGTTTCCACTGTAAAATCAACCCTCAAGCAGCTAAGGTAGTAAAAACACACAATTTCATCGGCACCTTTGGTATCCATATTGCATTACATGGAAAATCATAATCTACACATGCTTCGGAGATGATTAAATTTTTGCTTACAAGTAATCTTGATTTTTTTGAAGCGTATAGATTATTTTAGTTCAAACTAATGAATCCAATACCATTGATGTTGTTCATCCTGTATTCCAAACATATTTAGAGCAAAGGGTAGTGTGAAAAGGTTCTTATTGTGCCTTATCAGAAAGGTCACAAACCTATGGAAAAGTCACAATCTTTCGGAAAGGTCATCACCTTTCATAAAAGTCACAACTTCCCATAAAAGTCACAACTTTTCATAAAAATCGCAACTTTTCATAAAAGTCACAACTTTTCACAAAAGTCGCAACCTTTCATAAAAGTCACAATTCTTCATAAAAGTCGCAACTCTTCATTTTCCATTCACACATTTTAAAACTCAACAATCCCCCGCATGAATGAGGAATGACTCAAAGACAAAGAAACATACAATTATGTGTACTTTACAAGCAAGAATTAATTGCATCTGGATAAGTAGGTTTCCCCTTGGACTTTTCGTAGTGAACATATGTCGAATATACTCGGTCAATCGGTAGATACGATATCTTTGAACCGTCGAGCTTTGGTGTATACCTAGACAACTATATGTCACACAATTAACTCTTTACCGTTTATGGTTCTTACGGTTGTGTTCGTTTTAGCCATGAACACCTCCTGGTTTCATGAGTGTATAGAGAGATGGGCTTTTGACAATCATCTTCTTTGAAGCGGCTTACACTTCACACTCACATAGGTGATTCCTAACCGTGTTATCGCGTAGATACACTATTTGGTCAACTCTGCCAAACTTAGCAAATCATTAAAACCATTAAGCTCTATTAACTCATTAACAAGCCTTAATGTTGTATCCTTGTCCCTGAGCATTGTCTTCATCATGAAAATGGATTGAGTTTGTTGACAATGCCGAACCGTCATTCACAACTTTGTTTTTCTCCTTGAATCTAGCTCTTGGGATCTCCAGTCTGCTAGATAGAGTTACCGCCATGATGACTTGTCCTAAGCCGTAAATCCATTCCCTTAGATGATCTTTCAACTTTCTCTCTAGTTAGGCCTTTTTGTAAGTGGATCCGACACATTATCCTTCGAGTTTACATAGTCAATTCTAATAATTCCACTAGAGAGTAGTTTTCTAACTGTAACATGTCTATGTCATATATGACGAGACTTTCCGTTATATGCTCCATGCCCTACCTATTGCATCTTGACTATCAAAGTGTTTGCATACTAATGTCAACGGTTTGGGCCAAAATAGAATATCTATCAAGAAATTACAGAGTCTTTCAACTTATTCACCGACCTTATCTAGAGCACCTAGCTCAGAGATCATTGTAGAGCTCGCGATACATGTCTCTTTTGAAATATTTCCAAGAGGCTGCTCCTCTACAAAGAGTAAATACATATCCATTCGTAGATATTTCTTTATTTGTTCAGTGATCCAATTTGCATCACTATATCCATTCAATACTGCTGGATATTGTTATAATGCAAGGCATAGTTTTAAGTATTATTTTAAATACTCCAAAAATCTATTTATTACCATCTAATGAGTTTATTGGGATCACTTGTTAACCGACTCAAATGTTATATCTGATCGCGCACACTTCATGATATACATCATACTTCCCAATACTCTAGCACAATCCAATTGTGAGTCACTTTTGCTTTCACTCTTTTGAAATGCAAAGCTCACATTTAATGGAGACTTGACAATATTGACATCCAAATATTTGAACAAGTCAAGTACCTTTTCAATGCAATGAGACAGTGACAATGCTAAACATTATGGAGTTCTAAGGATTCTTATATCTAAGATTGCATCAGCAACTCCAATATTTTTCATTCCAAACTTGCTTTATAGCATATGTTTAGTAGCATTTATGTCATTAGTGTCTCTATTGATGATCAACATATCACCAATATAGAAACAAACAATGACCTTATGATTTTAATGTGAAAACATTTATCAGTTCCATCAATCTTAAATCCATTTGCCAACATGGTTTTTTGGTCAAATTTCTTATGTCATTGTTAGGTGTTTGCATTAGTCCATAATGTGACTTAACAAGTTTGCACACTTTCTTGCATTTACCAGGAACCACAAAACCCTCAGGTTGTTCCATGTAAATTTCTTCCTCCAATTATACATTTAAGAAAGTTCTTTTCACATTCATTTGATGAATTTGGGGGTCATATACCACAATTAATAATTTTAGCATCCGAGTGAATGTAATTCTAGTTACTAACAAGTATATATATCGACAAGATCAAAACCTTGTTTTTGTCTGAAGTCTTTGACACAAAGTATTGCTCTATATTTGTCAACAATTCTATCCACTTTCATTTTCCTTTTGAGGATTCACTTTGAACCCAAAAGTTTATTTTCTGGAGGAAGATCAACCAACTTCCAATAGGATTGCTCAAGATTGAACCAATCTCACTATTGACACCATTTGTCCAAAAGGATGAGTCTACATAAGACACAAGAAATGTTACAAAATCATATTTGAAGGAAGTATATGTCCTTTGACATTTACTACGCCTCTTGATATCTTTATTAAGTACATTCTCCTTTTGTTCTTTCCAAGGTCGTTTAGACCTTTCACTAGACTACTCAAGTCTAATTTTACAGTCCACAATCTTATCTCCTATTTCAATCCTTTTAGGAATAGATTCTTAGACTTTGGCTAGATACGCCCACACTTTGAAATATTTCAAGTTGGATTTTCTTCCTTTTCATTTCTGATATGGAATAGATTGTGTTCTGAACAAACAAAATTGTTTTCTTTATGAAAAGACAATTTTTTTTTGATCCCTTTTGTAGTAAGGATAGTTCCTCCACACAAGTTTGTGGTAAACCGAACTTCTACAAATGCATCCATCATTTCTTTCAACGTTCAATTTTTTCTCTTTAGATTGATATGAATAAGGCAATAGTTTGATGGATAAATCCACTTTCCAAACATATTTCTGCACAAGGAGATTCATACTCTCCATTCTTATCACTTCTTATCTTTTTTCCCAACTGATTTTCAACTTCGATATTATATTGTCTAGACATTTCTATTGCTTCATCCTTACCATTAAGCAAATAGACATTTTTTTTAATGCAATTGTCAATTAAAGTAACGAGATACTTTTTTCCACTACGAGATGATATTGACTTCATATCACAAATGTCAATGTAAATCAATTTTAAGGTATTAAAATTCCTTTCAACAGATTTATAAGAATGCTCAACATACTTAGATTTCACATAAACTTGACATTTTTATTTGTTGCACCCAAAGTTAGACAAAACTTCTAAGTTGATCAGTTTTCCTTACAAGGTTTTGTAATTGACATGCCCCAGGTTTTCATGTCTCAAACATTGACTCAATCAAGTAAGAACAAATAAAAACATTCAGTTCGAAAAGCTCTTCGCGAGGTAGCTTTTTCCTCACTAATATTTTGTTCCTATTTCTTACAATTTTGTGTGATACAAACATTGTTTAGAGTCATCACCTTGTCATATGTCCTTTTCAGAAGGACCTTTCCATAACTTTCAATTTGATTGCTATAGAACTACCCATGAACAAAGTTTATCAGGTTAAATAAAGGCAATATAGTCCAAATGTTACTTTTACAAAAACATAAAAAATAACTATTCACCAATATTCATGTCTATGCAAATACTTATTTTAAGTGATATTTCTTTTTCCATAAAAGAACACAATTATTTTGAACAAGTATATATATAATTTGGTTGTTTCATACTAGTCACACTATATACTAGTAATAGAGAAACTTAACAACCACAATACCAAATATACTCCAAGAATTTTGTGGGTATAACATAAAACAAAAGTATCATTGAATTTCATATCTTTTGCTCCAAAGTTAAATTAGACACCAAGTCTAATCATAAGCAAAGAACCCACACATTTCAAATGTGATCTCAAAAATATGTTTCAAGTATTTGAAAATAGTTTTTCCACATATTTTAATTTTGGAAACATTATTCTACGAAAGAACTATAGTGTTGCAATTCTCTTTGACAATGTTTACACAATGTCAAAGTTCATTCCATAGAGAAACAAAATCACAAATTCTAAGTCACTGGTATTTTTCCTCTATCATAAATAGACATACCACTTAGTATTTTAAATACTAACAATAAGGACCAACAAAAAAGAAATTGTACAATTTATTTCTATATTACATTGAAGTTTATAGAAAATCAAAAGTACAACACTGACTTATTATGTGAAGTTTTCATATTCTTCAAACCAATTGCATAGTCCAATTTATCCAGAGTATAAAATCACAAAAGTTTTTAGTCTACAAAAATCAGACACACTAACATTTCTCATGGAGTACAAAACTACAAAAGTCTTTTTTTTTCTCCAAACAGAATAACACATATTCTTTATCATATAGAAATATTTTTCTTATCAAATAGTCTTCCAATTATAAAATTTTGACATACTATTTTATCAAACAAAAATATGCATCTCTCATTTTTGCAAACTAAAGAATTTTAAAAGCAACAATATTTGCCAAGTAAAATTCATTCCACAACATATGGTTTGCAGATCTTTTTCCAAAGATACACATGATAAAAAAAAATCAAAGATGATTACTCTTAGAAACTATTTTCCTCCTTAGACAATTTAATAAGAAGGTTACCTGGTAATCTTTAAACGGAATACCACAAAAATTGTCTGTTACATTCTCACTTCGACCTTGCTAAACAAAGCAACTAATTATGGAGAAGTAATTCATTTATCTTCTACTTCCATGATTAGATTCTCTCAATCAGTAGAATACAAAAAAATTAACAGTATAATAATTTCCTTAAGATTGTTGTTCATCCTGTATTCCAAATATATTTAGAGCAAAACTTTGAACATCTTTGTTAGACAACAAAGTTTAAGAACATTTTCACAACTAGAAAATTAAAACTAGTAGTGAAACTAGAATCAGAAACAGATAAAAAAAATATACGAAATATTTTTCTTAAAAAGAATTGTTGTTAATATGTGTTAAAAGAATCTTACTGATTCCAACAAACTTTGCAGAAACACGAAGTTACCAAATTTGATGAACTAGTGAAAAACAAAAGAATAAAAGAACTGGAATTAATTCACAAATCTTAAGTTTGTAAAATACGTACCAGAATCTGGAAAATTTTTAATAAGAAAAAGATCAAGTCCACTGAACTCACAGTGTCCCCTTAAGGAAATTATTCCCCTCTAGTATCCAAGGTTTGATTTGGAATATGACCTCCCAGGGTAAAATGATCTCAATCACCAGAGTATAGATACCAAAAACTCTGGTGTCAGCGAACCACTCAACGACAGTAAAGTACACTTAGAATACTAGATTCAGTAGTTGAAGAAGAAGTCCATAAATTCTAGTTTTTTATAATGAGAGGAAATTTCTCAATTTATAGAAAACAAAGGGTAGTGTGAAAAGGTTCTTATTGTGCCTTATCGGAAAGGTCACAAACCTTTGGAAAAGTCACAATCTTTCGGAAAGGTCGTCACCTTTCATAAAAGTCACAACTTTCCATAAAAGTCACAACTTTTCAGAAAAATCACAATTTTTCATAAAAGTCACAACTTTTCACAAAAGTCGCAATCTTTCATAAAAGTCACAACTCTTCATAAAAGTCGCAACTCTTCATTTTCCATTCACACATTTTAAAACTCAACAATTGATCCCTAAATGAATGTTAACACCAGAAATAACAACTTAGTCGATAATGAAGAAATACGATATTAGTAATGAATAAGTGTGCCGAGTGCTCAACAATACCACCAAAAAAAATTCAAAAAAGCAAAAGAAAGAGAGAAAAAACATCATTAAAAAAGTCTCTGGCACCGGCAATGTCGTCGGTACCGACTCTCCGGCGAGCACAGTACTGTTGAGTTGAGCTGAAAAAGAAAGAAGGAAATGCGTGAAACTGTGAAGAAACCTTGTGTTGTTGTTGCTGATACTGTTGTTGTTATTGTTGCTACTACTATGACGAAGAAAACTAGTCCGGAAGAAGATGGAGACGTGATAATCATCCCTCCGTTGTGTACATCAGCTAATCGGTCAAGATTGCAAGCTGGGTCACGTCGCATAACGCCGACGAATGATGATATGGCTGAGTTCCGGCAGCTTCCGAACGGAGATCTGTACACTGGAACATTTTTGGAAAAAGTTCCGCATGGTAATGTGAAGTATTTATGGTGGTAATGGTGGTCAGGTTCTAAGGAGATCTTCTATGACGATGAATGTGCGCAAAAGGAATGTTAATTTTACCGAGGATTTGTATATGGGAATCGGATGGTGAAGCAGGAGATATTATTTGTGACATTGTTGACAATAGAGAGGCTTCTTCTATGTTTGTTCCTAGGAATGATGAGGAGGAGGACGAGGATGATGATGATGAAGAGATTGAGAGCTCCGAAGGAGATGAAAGTGGGGATTTTCGGAAGAGTCCTTGCCACTTTGAAGATGTGGAAATGAAGAAGACAACGCAACCAA
Source organism: Solanum sitiens (assembly GCA_016801875.1). NCBI lineage: Eukaryota > Viridiplantae > Streptophyta > Magnoliopsida > Solanales > Solanaceae > Solanum > Solanum sitiens. The sequence continues at coordinate 366,076 of JABWTJ010000510.1, forward strand.
TAACCAAGGGACATAAGAATTATGATTTGGTGGTTAGTCTTCTGCTAGGTATCAGGTACTCTACTCAGAAGCATGCCCCAATTATTCGAGAACCAAAGAATGGGGATTTTAATCCTAACAAGAAGTTCTGGACAAGGTTTCCACCTGAGGGTTCCAAACTCACACCACCCCATCAGGTTGTGGACTTCAAATGGAAGGACTTTTTTCTCGTGGTTTTCAAGAATCTTAGGGGAGTTGTTTGGAATAGATCCAGCTGAATACATGCTAGCTATCTGTGGAAGTGATGCACTTAGGGAACTGTCTTCCCCTGGGAAAAGTGGCAGCATGACCGATTTATCATCAAAACTTTGAAGAAGTCCGAAGTTAAGGTGTTCATTAGAATGCTTCAAAGTTATTATCGGCATGACAAAGTTTTTTTGGTGTACACTGTTTTAAAATAGTTGGATATCAAAAGACACATTTGTTGTTATGGGGAACCTGTTCTACTCTGAACGTGTGATCCATAAGCGTTTTGATTTAAAGGGATCCTCGTATGGCCGTACAACTGATAAGCCAGGAGGAGAGGCCGATGAGACTACTACGCTTAAAGACCTCGATCTCAACTTTGTCTTTCAATTGCGACAATCTTGGTATAAAGAGCTTATAATAAGGCAAATTGATATAGATTTTCAGTTTCTGGAAGCTGAGAATATCATGGATTACAGTCTTTTGATTGGTGTTCATATCTGCAATTATAGTAACAACGGCGAGATGAATTTGTCACCTTCTGGCAAAGCTGATGCTCAAGATTATTGCTTATGTGATGCAGAAAGTCCTGATAAGGGACTGATCATTGACAAAAGGAATTCACCTATAAGTTCAGCTGCAAATGTGCCTGCAAGGGCGATGTGTGTGACAAGGAGTGGAAGTGAGTCAACTTCTGAACAGGGTGGATGTGAGGCTAATAATGCTATCCTTTGCCTGGGCATCACTGACATTCTTCAAGATTATGATATCAGCAAAAGACTAGAACATGCATACAAGTCATTTCAGGTGGATCACACTTCTATATCTGCTGTTGATCCAAAGCTCTACTCTAAAAGATTTCGGGATTTTATAAGTAGAATCTTTAAAGTAGACGAAGGGTAAGGAGAATGGAAAGAGCATGTAGATAAGCATATGGATACGGGCAAGTGAGATACAAGAAGAGACTGGAATTAGTTGAATCGGTTAACGCACTTGTTTGCTGATTATGTGATGACTGGTTATTGTGGAGATCTTGGCCATTGGTTAAGTGTGAATGAATGGTCTGATGAAGTCGTTGATGCCCATTTTATTTTATTACCTCTCTTTTCCCTTCCTTTTGGTCACTCTCTAGTTGAGTTGAGTGAACATGAAGATTTTGATCAAATGTACAGCAAAGAAATCTTTTTTGGTAGTATTTGTAGTTACTGTGTTCCACGACAAAAATTAATGCTTAGTTTCCTTGTTTAATTTGTGTTAGCAATGACTTGTAGATTAATGGAAGTTGAAAAAGTGTGTTATCTATCAAAAAAAAGAAAAAGAAAGAAGAATAAGTATGGCCCTCTAGCTCAACAACAATGTCTTCTGATTCATTAAAAAAAAATTAATTCACTAGTATTGTTGTAGATGTTATCAACTTTTTAAAAAAATTGGTAACTTTTGTTGTAGATGTTATGAACTTCACTTTTTGTTGTTGATTTTGGATTCACTACTTTAAAATTATGGTAAATTAAATGATACACAACAAGTAATCCCCAAGTTGTGCAACATTTAAATTCGTAGGCGGTTCATTAACCAAAATATCGGGTAATGATAATTCCTGAAAAATCTCCTAATTGATATCAAACATCACAATCAAGTACTCCACCCTTCTCTCCCCATTCCTCTTGTATGCAGTCCATTGGACTTTCCCGCAAATTTCAACCTGTGTAGAGAAATACTCTACGACACAAATATCTGGAATAGAACCATCAAAATCCTTCGAGATTCCTCAACTAAGTCCATAAATCTCAACCCTAGGTGGCAGCAAGTATTGACCATTACCACGAGCATAGGCCATCCTCGTAACCTTGTAGTCTCTTGTTTTAATAGCAAAGTCAAACCCAAGGACAAACGTGTAAGTCCTTGAGTTATCACAGGAAAGAGGAGTCATTGCGAGGGTGAGAAATCTGGATAAGCTAGGATGTCAAAGTACCACACGACTTCTATATTCTAATAAATAATCTAACATACCGAGAACACCGTTGCATATACCAATTATCCTACAATAGAAATAATCTAAAAATCTAACATTAAGAGGTGATCTTAATGGTACTACATTGTCAAAAGCTGATAAACACCTTAATTGGAGGAGAGATTTGGGTGGGAGCCTTGAGATTTTGATAATACATTTATTTAAAAGGTATTTCAGCACAGGTCTCAAGAGGGAAAAAATTCAATTCGTTGATGTATCAGCTTTTGACAATGTAATACCATTAAGATCACCTCTTAATGCTGGATTGCCATATTTTTCTATTGTAGGATCATTGGTATATGCAATCTCTGTATGTTAAATGATTTATTATACCATAGTAGTCCCGTGGTACTTTGGAATCCTAGCATTTCCAGATGCCTCACCCTCCCAATGACTCCTCTAGGTTGTGACAACTCAGGGACTCACACGTTTGTCCTTGGGTTTGGCTTTGCTATTAAAACAAGAGACTACAAGGGTGTGAGGGTGGCCTATGCTCATGGTGATGGTCAATATTTTCTGCCACCTAGGGTTGAGATTTATGGACTTAGTTGAGGAATCTGGATGGATTTTGATGGTTCTATTCCAGATATTTGTGTCGTAGAGTATTTCTGGACACGGGTTGAAATTTGTGGGAAAGTCTACTGGACTGCATACAAGAGGAATGGGGAGAGAAGGGTGGAGAACTTGACTGTGATGTTTGATCTCAATTAGGAGATTGTTCAAGAATTATCATTACCAGAAAGTTTGGTTAATGAACCGCCTATGATTAAATGTTGCCCAGCTTGGGTAATTACTTGTTGTGCATCAGTATGATACACATGTTTGGAGCAGCAGTTGCTCCATTAGGGTAATAAAAAGGTATGGAGACACAGATTCGTGGAGCAAAGAATATAATGTTGCCCTGGGCCAGGGAAATTTGGGCATGGTATTAGCCGTTACTGATTGTCGTAAAATATTGTTGACAGACATGACAGAGATGCTAGCTGTGTATAGTCCTGAGATGCAAACAACAGAAAGAGTGTAGACCAGAATGTTCCTTTTTCTGGCATCGACTACCTTCAACTTTTTTATCTCCTTTGCAACTGTCTGATGGTTAAGGTGGCAGAGGGTGCATTTTGTGTGTGTGGTTGTAATTTGTGAGTTGTTGTATATCTGAAAGTGTGAAGAGATGGTGAAGTAGGTGAGGGTCATCCATGGAAGGTCATAGAATAGGTCATACGTCTCAAAATACAAACTGAATTACCTGGTTGGCATGTAATATGCACCGTGAAAGTGAACCTCTGCTCTGTTTTCTCTGTTACCAATAAGTGAAGTTTCCCGTGATTTTGGTGCTGATATAACATCTCCCCTTCTCTGCACGAAGAACAACTTCATCATGACCCAGGAATCTGTCTTTGTTTTACACTTTAACCCATACCTGTTTTTATCAAGATCGATCATAAATCTAGTTTTTTGAGTATCAAAAATAAACTTTTTTCCTTTTCTCGGTGTTGAAGTCCAACATCGGTTGGATTAGAGGGGAATATTAAATAATATAGTGCAAATGAGCAACAAATAGTAAAACACATCGAAGAATAATAAGTTATGTGAATACTAAATAATATTATTTATACTGTTTATACAGAGAAGTGGAGAGGAGGCTAGCCCCCCTGCCCTTAAAAGGACACAAGCAAACATTTTAAAATTTCAAAAGTTTAAAATCCTTCGTTTTGTTTTGTTAACCATTGAAATTGAAAAAATTACAGCTTGATGGATTTTCTCAGTTCATTACATGTGCAAGCTTTTTCCTTCCGAGATGCACATTTAATTGCACCGTAACCAAAAGTAGACAGCCTGATCGATTTTCACAGTTCATAACATGTGCAAGCTTTTTCTTAACGAAAAAAGCGCATTAAATTGAACCCTACTTTATTAAAGGAAGTCTTCAAACGTTCACATAATTGGACAAATATGAATTTAGGAAACTTATTAGCTACTAAACATGATCAAGATTCTAACCGTCTACTTTTACAATGTATAGGCAACAAACCCAATGTGTTCCCACCAGTGTTATCTTTAACCGCGCTTAACCCCAGAAGCGAGGCTCAAAACGTGTTGTGTGCTTCAGTGTCGTCATCAAGGTAAATGTTTCCTTGCCAATGAGCTTCGTATGAAGAAGTGACACTAAATAATTGATATTTCACTTTATCATAAAAAATAATAATTTATTTGGTCATATATTTGATATTCATGTTTATAATTATTAGTCTTGGACTAAATATAATATTTATATTCTTTTCTTCCTTTGCACCTTTTTTCATTAAAGGTCACGCTTTATTTGCGCTTTGCGCTTAAAGCCTTCACGGACCTTAGAGCTTTTTTGCGTTTTTCGCCTTTGATAACACTGGTTTCCACAAGTGAGGTTTGGGGAGGATAGAGTGAACTTGGCTCAGTGTTATCAAAGGTGAAATGCGCAAAAAAGTTTTAAGGTCCGTGGGGGCTTTAAACGCAAAGCGCAAATAAAGCGTGGACTTTAATGAAAAAAGGTGCAAAGGGTAAAAGAATACAAATATATATATGTTTAGTCCAAGACTAATAATTATAAACATGGATGACAAATACATGACAAAAAATTGATTTTTTTTAATGATAAAGTGAAATATCAATGATTTAGTTTCACTTCTTCATAAAGAAGTTCATTGTCAAGGAAATGTTTGCCTTATAACCTTGAAGACGACACTGAAGCGCACATAAAGCGACGCAATGTGCTCAACACGTTTTGGGCCTCGCTTCAGGGCTTAAGTGCTCATAAAGCGCGCCTTTGAAGAGCAAACAATGAAAAGAAGGCAATAGCAACAAATAGAATCAAGATAATAAGATATAGAAAACAAGAGGTAGTGATAGAAATTTAAAAAAGGGGAAAGAAACAAATATAATGCTAATACTCCAGGAAAGTGAACAAAAATCTTACCAACTAACCTTCTAGCCTAATCCTCGACCTTCACACCCTACTATCAATAGTAATGTACTCGATAAAATCGAGATGCTTCATATGTTGTCTAATCACCTCACCACAACACTTTTGAGGCCTACCTCTTCCCCTCCTCAAGCTACTACGACCAAACTATCACACCTCCTAATCGTGACATTTGCACCTCTCCTCCACACATGCCCAAACCATCTCAACCTCACATTCCACATCTTATCTTGCACGGGAGCCACCCCTAGCTTGTCCTGAATATCTTCATTCCTAATCTTATTTCTCTTCGTACACCACGGGTCCACCCCAAAATCCTCATCTCCGTTAGTGACATCTTCTGAACTTGAGAATTATTGATCGGCCAACACTTCGCCTCATATAGCAGACTCAATCTAACCACCACTCTCTAGAGGTTACCGTTATATTTAGGTAGTACACTCTTATCACACAAAGATGTTAGCCTTCATTTCATCACCTTGCCCCAATACGATGAGTGACATCCTTATCAACCTCCAAATTACCTTGGATCACTACCCATATGGTTGAAACTCTCTCTTAAGGATGACATTTGTGTCAAGCCTCATGCCCACATCCCCTTCATAAGATATGTTATTCAACTTGCACTCCAAGTAATCAATTTTGGTCATGCTCAACTTAAAACCTTTATACTCGAAAGCATGTCTCTAAACCTCCAATCTTGTTTTAAGTCTCCTTCGTGTATCGTCAATTAAAACTATGTCATGTGCAAATAACATGCACCAAGGCACATATCTTTGAGTGTGACGCGTAAGTATATCAATAGCCAATGCAAATAAAGATGGACTAAGAGTAGATATTTAGTACAACTCTATCACGACTAGGAAACGTTCTGAGTCACCTCCAATAGTACAAACCCAAGACTTAGCATCATCATACATATCTTTAATCATTTTAGTGTATGTTTGGGGAACACCTCTAGCCTCCAAACACATTATACGTGCATCTTAGTTATTTGACTTCTGATTAAGACTTCTAGGTTGTCTAATAGTCAAGCAAAATAACATAAGTTAGTAAGCACCAAGTTTTTAATACAACATAATATCATTGACTTAAGTCTTCTACTAAGCCACGTAAGGCACTTGATAATTTGTTCACGTTCTTGTACCACTTGCTCATGATCTTGCTACGTTAAGTCAGCCTAAAACTCTAAGAATTACTAAGAGAAGGGAAGAGAGAACGCAAGAGAATTGCTAGGAAAGATTGTATGGTAGAAAACTTTGATTTTTGCTTTGAAAACATGTATCGTATAGTTGTATAGAGAGAATCCATTGCAGCACGAACAAAACTACGCCTACCCATTTTCTAAAAAGCTTCAAAATAATACTAATAAAGAGTAGACAATAATGCAACCATCTCAACAAGAGATAAATATCGAAAAACACAACAACTTAAAAGATAAAAGCATAAGAACGATTCAAGTCACGATCAACGACCACCACTGGTATTCACGAGCAAAGTGACCATCCTCGCCACATTTGTAGCAACCGCCGCCACCGCCACCGCCTCAACCATCACCACCAGAGTATCTACCACCTTCGTACTGCCACCATCACTTTGGATACACTCCCTCGTAAAGTGGAAAGACTCACCACTCTTCAACTAGTCGCTTCCTCCTCCACAACTATCAGTGTCGCCGTAAGTGTGGCGTGTCTGACCACTTTGCTAGGGAATGTAGCCAAGATGAAGATGGTGGTGGCGGAGGTGGTAGAGATTCTGGCTGTGTTGGTCAAGATGGTGGCGGTGGCGGCGGTTGCTACAAATATGGTAAGGATGGGCACTTTGCACGTGAATGCACTAGTGGTGGTCGTTGATCGTGGCTTGAATCACTCCTATGCTTTTATCTTTTATGGTGTTATATTTTTTGGTATTTATCTCTAGTTGAAATGGTTGTTTTATTTTTTGCTTTTATTAGTATCATTTGAAGTTTTTTAGTAATGGGGAGTCATTTTTTTTAGATATATATATATATATATTCATGGCGCAAAGAATATAATGTTGCGCTGCGCCAGGGGAATTTGAGCTAGTTCGTCATGGTACTAGTTGTTACTGATTGTCGTAAAAAATTGTTATTGATATAACAGGGATGCTAGCTAAGTATAATCCTGAGATGGAAACAAAGGAAAGCTTCAATATTGTTGGTACTATGTACTCTTTTTATTATGACAATTTACGAAGAAAGCCTTGTTTTGCTAGATAAAGGTGAGTTAGTGCTCAGAAGTCGACAGATGACGATGACGATGATACTCAAATACGTGAACTCTTGAAGCATTATTTTATGCATCGACGTGTCAAAGCTTTTCTTGGAGCCAGAAATAATAACGAACAAATGTTGTGATGTTTAGGCATACTTATATTTCAAGTGTTATGATTATTATTGCGACTTTAATCAATTTGAGTTTTCCTTCAGTTGTGGTTCTGTATTTTACTAGATCAACAGAATTTTTTAATTATTTTTTATATGGTAACCTAAATCTACCAACCTCAGACCCCTCTGTCCCTAGGAGTCAATATTTGTCCTCTCCACCTTGTTACCTTGGTGACTCAATCCCCCAACCTCAAGGTTGGAGGTGGAGAGTTTTGTCCACTTGATCTAGCCTTTCTGGTCAGATGAAATGCTTCAAAATTAATCATTGTATTTTACTTAAGATAATTAAATTTTGGTAATTACTGGGAATCTAGTTATGAAACGTGCATTAAGTTGCACCCTACTTTATTAAAGGAAATCTTCAAACATTCACATAATTGAACAAATATAAATTTAGGAAACTTATTAGAAACTTAACATGACCTAAACCCAAACCCAAAGATTAGCGGCTGCAGGTTTTCCTTATCATAAAAAAATTAACTAGATTCTAGATCTTTTACTTTTCAAAATGTATAGTCAACAAACCCAATGTGTTCCCACAAGTGGGGTTTGGGGAGGATAGAGTGAACGCATACCTTGCCCATACCTTTGAGAAGGTAGAGAGGTTGTTTTTTTTTTTTAAAAAAAAAAAACAGGTTGAGCAAACAATGAAAAAGAGGCAATAGCAATAAATAGAAACAAGATAATAAGATATTTAAGCAACAGCTAGTGATAGAAATCTAAAAAATAAGGGAAAGAAATGAATAATACTAATACTCCCTTAAAGTGAACGAGAACTCTTGCCAACTAACCAATCTTCGACCTTCACACCATTCTATCAAGAGTCATGTTCTTGATGAACTGGAGATGATTCATATATTGTCTAATCACCTCACTAAATACTTTTAAGGCCTACCTCTACTACTCCTCAAGCTACTATGACCAACCAATCAAACCTCCTAATCGTGACATTTGCATCTCTCCTCCTCACATGCCCAAACCATCTTAGGCTCACTTTTCACATCTAATCCTGCACCGGATCCACTTCTAACTTGTCCCGAATATCTTTATTCCTAATTTTATCTCTTCTCGTACACCATACATTCACCAAATATCCTCATCTCTCATCTCGTAAATTCTCGGTCGCCAACATTTCGCCTCATATAGAAGACTCGCCACTCGGTAGAGCCAACTTTTATGTTTAGGTGGTTTATTCTTATCACATAGAACACCGGATATTAGCCTCCATTTCATCACCCTGCCCCAATACGATGAGTGACATCCTCCTCAATCTACCCATTACCTTGGAACACTAACCCATGTACTTGAAACTTCCTCTCCTAGGGACAACATGTGTGTCAAGCGTCTCACGTCCACATCCCCTTCATAATACACGTCATTCAACTTGCACTTCAAGTAATCAATTTTTGTCATGCTCAACTTTTGACTCAAAAGTATGTCTCTAAAGCTCCAATATTGTGTTAAGTCCCCCTCGTGTCTCGTCAATCAGAACTATACCACGTGCAAATAAGATGCAACAAGGCACCAATCCTTGAATGTGATGCTTAAGTATATCCATAGCCAATGCAAATAAAGACGGACTAAGAGTACTGGAAACATTCCGAGTCACCTCCCATAGTCCAGAACCAAGTCTTAGCATCATCATACATATCCTTAATCACTCTAGAGTAAGTTAGGGAACACCTCTAACCTCCAAACACTTTTTACAGGCATCTAAGTTATTTTACTTCTGATATTTCCGGTATGTAAATTACATAAGCTTTTAACAGAAAAGTTCCTTATTTTCTATGAAAGGGAGACTTATAAACAAGATAACATCTTTTTTATTTGGACATTAACACAACATTTAATAAATTATTTTCCTTTTATCTACTACTTCACTATACATCATGGGATCTTCATTTATTGTTTAACTAAAATAGGACAATTCCATAGATAAACTAATTTTACATCTCCCCCACTTATCAAATTCACTGAAACTCACAGATGCTGGCAGAAAGAAACAGTAATGGGTCATATTGGAATTGCCATAAAGTTGAAAAAAAAGTGTTCTTGAAATCAAAATCTTTAAGATATCAAGTTTATTGCAAGCAAAATTTACAATAATAAAAGACTTTTTATCTATTTAGGAATCAAACATGTGAAGAATGAATCAAAGCAGAAGAAGCTAAGGGCGTACCAGATATATATATAAGTTGGGAGAGTCGCAATTTTTATTTTCTGTTCAATCTTCCTCTTCCGCCACAAATCACAATCTCTTCCATAAATACAAAATCAGTAACATTAAGTGGAAGAAGGTGAAAAGAATCGACTCTTCCGACTAGCTTTGGGTTTGGGATTTTCAGATCGGAGATATCAAGTCTGAAATTCCTTGCTTTTGAGGAGGGAAAAAAAGAGTCATTTCTTTCTGGTCTTATCGAACCAGACATAGAATATCTGAGATGGTTAGAGATTTCGAATCAAAGCATGGGTGTCTGCTATTAAGAAGGAGCACTAGATTGATTGAAGAGATCGAAATCAAAAGATTTGCCTTCTGAATCGAGCTTATCTAGTTTAAATTAGCACTCTGTCATTTGCAAACTACTGCATAGTAGCTAGGGTGTTATATATGTCAGTGCGGCTAGGAACTAGGGTTTCATCTATGCACACCTAAAAAATGGCGGCTGGTTATTTCTTATCATTTTAAAAAAAGTGAGAAGAAGTAGGTTTTATTCATATAAATACATATTTTAAGTAAAATAGGGTTCAAATTATGGCATGTAAAATTAGGAGTAGAGACGTCAAAATGGGCTTAGCCCATGGGGTTGGCCCAACCTAATCTGTTGTTGGGATAGAATTTTTCAAGTTTATTTAAAATTAAAAAATCAATTAACAAGACATATTTTAGTATCATATATACATATTTCTACCTTTAGTTTTATAAATTACATATAATACCACTTCTTAATAATTATATCATATATTTTGAAAAATTAAATCAAATACACAAACCTCTTATCAGTATGATATTTGAATAATTATTTCTTAACTAATGGAATACTAACAATTCAAATTTTACTTTCTCTCACATCACATCCACTGTTTGCATGTACTAAATTCAGAACTACTTCTTGATAATATTCATTCAACATTATTCAAGGAGGGAAATTAAGATTTTATTTTTGTTTTCGCTCAGATTCTAATGTATCTATATACGATTGTGACACGTATTTGATTTGATTATTTCATGTATCTAAGTATGTTTTTATATGTATTCTAGATGTTTCATATACATGTATCTAATATGATAAATAGTGTATCTAAGTATGTTTGCATCATGTATCTAAAGAAAAAATAAGATATAAAAAAACAACTTTCCATACCTAAACTAAATGTATCTAAGACTATTCAAATCTTTTATTACAGAGGAAAAAAATGAAATCAAACAATTGATGTATCCGACGCAAAAACTATTTCACCATCCAATAATTTTCTCTGTAGTTGTTACGCATAATGGATACAATCCAAAATAAGATTTGTATCTTTTTATTCCATAAACAACTTCATTCTAATTTTGTTCCAAATTTTAATTGGAGTCGAATTGTCTTTCACCATGTATCTGATCTGTAAAACATTACGACTAATTTCATAACACACACTATATCTTGTCATAATTACATTAGTACATAACTATAAGATGTGAAGCTAGCAATCTTCCCTATAAGATCCATATCTTGTCTAGAGTTACATTCTCCTTCCATAGAAACATGATCTGCAAAGAAGGTTGGATAACTGCAATAAGTCAAAAGCTAAAGTAATTTTTCAAAATTGAGTCCCAAACATTATGACTCCAATCGATTTGTAGTTCCATGGAAATACCTTCAACAAGATCATGGTAAGTCACATTATCCTTTGAGAAGTATTTCATCGATCTTTATGGGGATATTAATCATTTTTTAAAAATTATCAAACGCAAGAAACAAAATAAAAATTGTTGCCAAGAAGATAATTTTTGAATAAGAGAATTATTGTGGTTTTAGGATTTCGTTATTTTAGAAAGATTTGTTAGAATTGATATGCATGAATCTGCAAATCAGTATTAGTTATTAATTAAGCGTAATTAGTCCTTTATTTCAGTAAATCGGTTAAGTATATTTAATTCAAAATTACTAAAATATGTATCTCTTTAATTCAAATTGTCGGATACATGTATCTGGATATATGTATTCGACGGACAAAATATGATATACGGAAAATGGTCAAAAATATACTTAAACTATTCAAAAAGGTCCAAATATACTCCTCATCCACCTATTGGGTTAAAAATATCCGTCAGCGCGGTGTGTATTGGTTGGTTCGATTTAGTTTTATGTATTATCGTTCGATTTATCAGTTTTTGATTTTTAAATATGATAACCCAATAACAAACCAATAAGATATCCTTTATCAGTTTTTGATCATTTTCGATTTGATTTTCGATTTACCCAATAAAAAAATGTCCATAAATATTTTATGTCTTCTCACTTCTCTAAATGCTTTGGTATAGTGAAACAAGAAAGATAATGAGAAATTGCATCAATAAGAGAAAATATAGTACGAAGGCTATAATTACATGTTACCACCAAAACATAGTATGAAATATTTTATATTAGTTAAATTATGGACCTTTATAAACTTGCAAATGCTATAACCTACAATTACAAACTAAAATTAAGATAATATAGTCCAACAAGACTAAAACTAAAATCAAATAACTATAATTGCCAACCCCTTACTTTAATCTTTAGTTTGGAGTAAACAGTAAAAACTAGTAAAAAGGTCCAGTGTGAAATTGGTAGAGTACTAATAATTTGATATAATTATAGTGTCTAATTATATATTAAATTATTAATATTTAATAATTAGAAAGGGTAAAATAATAAATTATTATCGTCTTATTGAGTTATTGGGTATAGTAAAAACCGATACCGAATCAATAACCCAATAATATTTTTAATAAACCCATTAAAAACACAATAAACCAATACTATTTTTTTCAGTTCGATATTTTGCACACCCCCTACCCCTCAGTCCACCTTTTTGGTCTATTTTTACCCTTAAAACTTTTAATTTTTTTAAATCATTTTTATTATTATTTATTAGGTGGAATATTCTAACTGGGCTCTCTCTAGGATGATAAGAAGCAAAGGTCATTTTTTCAGCAGTATACGCAGTGGATCATTTATGTTGCTCACTTCGTTTTTGGTCTTCAGCTGCATCTCCGCAAACCGTTTCTTTTTTATGTAGAGATGATGTTCTGATTATTAAATAAGTTATATTTGTTATATACTAGGTCTAAGATCAGGTCTAACATGGCATATATATGTTATTTTCTGACTAATATATCATTGGAGCCTGGATATAAAATTATACACACCCTACTTATATGATGCATACAAAATACCAATAACATAATTGTATACAAATCATATGCAAGTTGTATATTTTGACCATATTGTATACAACAAAACTCGTACGCGAGTTGTATGTCTTGATTGAAATTGAGTGTTGAAATTGCTCGTCACATGATTCCATCCATTCCACCTCTGCAAAATTTCCTGTTCTAGTTTGTCTAATAGTCAAGCAGCTGAGTTCATGAATAACATAAGTTAGTAAGCTGGTAGCTTTTAATACAGCTTAATGTCACAGACATAGTCTTCTACAGAACACACGTGTGACAGTTGACAATTTGCTCACATTCTCGCGACACTTGCTCACAGTCATGCTATACCAAGTTAGTCTAAAAGTTTGGGAATCGCTAAGAGAACACAAGAGGATTGGTAGGAAAGATTGTAGAGAACTTTGATTTTTACCTTTGAACATGTATAGTTATATTGAGAGTATCTCTTGCAACATGAACAGAAATACTACTACGCATGACAAAAAAGCTTCAGAATGACACCTAATAAAGAACATAAAATAAAGTAACAATGTCAACTAGAGATAAATACCGAAAAATATAACTTAAAACATTAAAACATAGGAGGGATTCAAGCCACGATCAACGACCACCACTGGTACATTCACGGTCAAAGTAACTATCCTCACCACATTTGTAGCAACCACTGCCACGACCACCGCTATCGGAGTATTTACCACCTTCGTAGCCTTCACTCTAGCTACATTCCCTAGCAAAGCGACAAGACTTGCTGGTGAGAATGGTCACTTTGCCCTTGAATGTACTAGTGGTGGTGGTTGATCGTGGCTTGAATCCCTCTTATGCTTTTATCTTTTAAATTGTTATGTTTTTCGGTATTTATCTCTAGTTGAGATGGTTGCTTTATTTTCTACTCTTTATTAGTATCATTTTGAAGGTTTTTAGTAATGGAGAGCCATATTTTTATATGTATGGCAATCAGAGGCGTATCCAGAATTTCAGAAGGATATGTGCACTATTATGAAAAAATGTATCTAAGATATAAATAAGGTCGATTTGACCTTTAAGTTCTTAATACAAAACTGTTAAATTTTTAAATTATAGGTCCAACATACATAATACACCTAGTTTTAAATTTTAATAACACATGATTTAATTATATTAAAATTTAGCAGTGCTATTTTTTTAATTAGAAATTCCTGATGTAGCACACTTGAAAATTTTGAAAGACTAAACCAAAAACACAAAAGATAAAATGATTGAAATGCCAAAAGTGTTACCGATAACCACTTGGAGGAGTGTTACCAAAAAATAAAATAGATATAAGTTTATATCTTTGCTTAGAGAGGTGCACCCAATCATCATTGTATCATTATATGCTACTTTAAACGTGGATTCACACCTCTATATTTAATTATCTTTTGAAAAATATAACACTACTATATATGATCCAAAAAGGGGATCATGGGTTCACGTGAACCCACATAACCCCATCTAGATACGCCTCTGATGACAATGGATACTCTATGTACAACTATACAATATTTCAAAACAAAAAAATCAAAGTTCTCTACAATAAATTATTTCCTAGCAATCGTCTTGTGTTCTCACTTCCATTCTCTTAGCAATTCCTAAAGTTTTAGACTAACTTTGGCATAACAAGATTGTGAGCAAATTGTCAAGTGCCTCACATGTGCTTAGTAGAAATCTGTGACAATTTGGTATCAGAGTAAGGTTACGGCTAAGGTAATGAAATGATGGAGAAATCAATGTTGCGAATACCCAAGCTAAAGTCATTTAGGATGTTGTCTCCAAGAAGGGCTATGGCAAAATGAGGAATGCTTACAACAAATAGTCTTAATCATTCAGTATTCAAATCAAGAGACATCATATTAATCATTCAGATGTGCATTTAGATTCAGACGTCGAAAACAAATAAAATGTTAGTAGTCAGTGAAACGGGTTAAGTACCATGAGGTCACTGGTTCAAATGCTATCGGAGACAAAAACACTAGGTGTTTAACTTAAAAGCACTATGAATATAACAAATACAATTGCAAGACACCTAAAAAATATAGGAATACAAAAGTGGTGGACATAGAAAATATAGATAGGGGGATGTGAGAGAGAGATTAAACAACCTAAATGCACATATGAATACAACAAATACATTTGCATGATACCTCAATATATATATATATATATATATATATATATATATATATATATATATATATATATATATATATATATATATATATATATGTATGTAAAGAGAGAGAGAATGATGAGAATACAAAATACAAAAAGAGACAAAAATACTAAAAGGAAGAGTCGAGAAAATACAAAGAGATAGATGGAGATGTAATCAAAATACAAGAAAGAAGAGCCGGGGGGAGGGGGGTTATAGAGAGAGGGAGAGAGAAATAAAGGCGAGCGAGATTGAGGAAATAGGAGATTCCGTGTAGCAATCCAATTAGTAGCTATAAAGGGAAAAAGGACAAATATACCCCCGAACTATCGTAAATAGTACACATATATCCTCCATTTATTGGGACATTGGTTCCTCCACCGTCCAAAATCTAGAGAGTATATACCATTTATACTAACGGACATACACGTGTCATAATCTTATCCACTGATCCGATATTTATTAAATATCGGATCAAGCGATAAAATTATGTCATGTGTTCCTATTTAGTTTTCCGTTAGAGCGAAGGACATATATGCTCTAGTTTTTCTGACAACAGGGACACCAATGTCCCAAAAGTATAATAGAGGGTAGTTGCATACGATTTACTATAGTTCGGAGCTATATTTTTCCTTTTTTCCTTTTTCAAATTATCTTTCTGAAAACCACGTGACATTTTTGGAATTAAGCAAACAGTTTTTAGGACTATTTTTTTAACAAACTATGTAGTAAAAGGCCAAATATGCATCAGTTGTTAGACAACGAGGGTATATATGCATGACTTTTTTAACGAAGGGGTATATCCGCTCAAAATTGCATAGTTGAGGGGTATATTTTCCCTTTTCCCCTAATTTTTTTTTGTTAATCTCAAATAAATTTTCAAGATTGTGCTACCTAAATGTGAGGAGAGATCTTAAGCAAGGTATTAAAGAATTTTCCTTTCTAGATGAGAATCCAATTGTTGTTTTTGGTACATAACTTAGAGGGTGTTTGGATTGACTTAAAAGTTGGTCAAACCTACTTTTAAGTCAGTTTTTGACTTCTAGAATAATTTGGCAAATATAAAAATTAAAAAATAAGTTTTAAAAATAAATAAAGTTAACTTTCTCAACAAAAAAAAACTTAAAATAAGTAAAAAAAAATGACTTCAAATAAGTTAAGAAGTGTTTGGTAAGGTAAAAAATGACTTAAAATAAGTCCAAAATCAAAAGCAGGTCTCCCTCTACTTTTTATTTTTTAACTTAAAGGTCATTTCAGTTTGACTTTTTATTTATAACTTAAAAGCTACTTAATTTTAAGCTAACTCAAATGGGATCTTAGTCTTTAGATTTTGTTACCTAAATGTGAGGAGAATTTTTAAACAAGTTATTAAAAAAATTTCCCTCCAATTGTTGTTTTTGGTACATAAGTTAGTCTTTAGATTTTGTTACCTAAATGTGAGGATAGATCTTAAGCAAGTTATTTAAGAATTTTCCTTTCTAGATGAGAATCCGATTTTTGTTTTTGGTACATAAGTTAGTCTTTAGATTTTGTTACCTAAATGCAAGGAGAGATCTTAAGCAAATTATTAAAGGATTTTCCTTTTTTGACGAGAATCCAATTGTTGTTTCACTATTTACCCTGTATAAATAGTGCTTCCGTTGACTTCTTATCAATGCATTGAATCTCTATTCACTATTGATACTTCAAACACC
The DNA here is from genome assembly GCA_016801875.1 of Solanum sitiens. Classification (NCBI taxonomy): domain Eukaryota; kingdom Viridiplantae; phylum Streptophyta; class Magnoliopsida; order Solanales; family Solanaceae; genus Solanum; species Solanum sitiens. Next base: position 382,955 of record JABWTJ010000510.1, read on the forward strand.
TTCCCACACCCAGCAAACAGTCTCTCTTTCCAGACTCTCCCTACCCCGCCCAACTTCATAACCAAGAAAAATGTCAGAATATCTCCCAATAGAGATGATGGTCCTAATCTTCTCAAAGTTCCAACCCAAATCTCTCCTCCAATTAAGGTGTTTATCAAAATCATGGAATGAGCTAATTTCAAGCCCCGACTTCATATGGCTACATACACAACAATCGGTCATCCTAAAACCCCCTACACATTTATTCAAAAGGTATTTCAGCACAGGTCTCAAGAAGGAAAAAATTCGACTCTCTGATGTATCAAATTCTGACACCCCTTAATGCGATTAAGGTCGCCATTTAATGTCAATTTTCCAGATTATTTCTGTTGTAGGATCATTGGTATATGCAACGGTGTCCTCTGTATGTTAAATGATTTATTATACCATAGTAGTCCCATGGTACTTTGGAATCCTAGCATTTCCAGATGTCTTACCCTCCCAATGACTCCTCTAGGTTGTGACAACTCAGGGACTCACATGTTTGTCCTTGGGTTTGGCTTTGCTATTAAAACAAGAGTCTACAAGGTTGTGAGGATAGCCTATGCTCATGGTGATGGTCAATACTTGCTACAACCTAGGGTTGAGATTTATGCTCTTAGTTCAGGAATCTTGAAAGATTTTAATGGTTTTCTTCCAGATATTGGTATTGTAGAGTATTTCTGGACACAAGTTGAAATTTATGGGAAAGTCCACTGGACTGCATACAAGAGGAATGGGGAGAGAAAGGTGGAGAACTTGATTATGATGTTTGATTTCAACGAGGAGAATTTTCAGGAATTATCATTACCAAAAATTTTGGTTGATGAACCCCCTACGAACTTAAATGTTGCACAGCTGGGGAATTACTTGTTGTATATCAGTATGATACACGTGTTCGGAGCAGAAGTTGCTCTATTTGGGTAATGAAAAGGTATGGAGACACAGATTCATGGAGCAAAGAATATAATGTTGCACTAGGCGAGGGGAATTTGGGCATGGTACTAGCCGTTATTGATTGTCGTAAAATAATGTTGACAGACGTGAAAGGGATGTTAGCTTTGTATAATCCTGAGCTGCAAACAACGCAAAGAACCACTGTTGCTGGTACTATGTACTCTTTTTACTATGAGAATTACGAGAAAAGCCTTGTTTTGCTAGATAATGGGGAGTTACTGCCTCCAGTTGATTTAGCGTCTGAGGAGTCGACAGATGATGACGACAACGATGATGATGATGATAATGATGATCAAGTACTTGAACTCCTGAAGCATCATGTTATGCATGAGCGTGTCACAACTTTACTTGGAGCCTGAAATAGTAACGAACAAGTGTTATGAAGTTTAGGCATACTTATAGGGGAGATGGAATATTTGCCTTCTCAGTCCTTCCCAATTTATTTTAACATAGTTATTTGTTGTTTGGTCTATTTCAATTGTTATGATTATCATTGCGACTTTAATAAATCTGAGTGTTCCTCCAATTGTGGTTTCGTATTTGACTAGATCAAGTAATCTAAATGTTTAGAATCTTTTAATTATTTTTTATATGTTAACTAAATCTTCCAACCCAAGACCCTTCTCTCCCTAGGAGTCAATACAGGCCCTCTCCACCCTCCACCCTGCTGACTCAATCACCCAACAGCCCAACCTCAAGGTTGGAGGTGGAGAGCACTTTCCACTTGAGCTAGCTTTCTTGTCAGATGAAATTATTCAAAATTATTTGTGCTAGTCATTGCATTTTACTTAAGATAATCAAATCATGGTAATTGCTGGGAATCTATTTCTTGATTAGTTATGAACTTCTCAATCAAATATGAGATAAATCGCTACCAAAGTCTTAGGCTTTCTTCAATTGTTCACACAGAAACTGAAGAGATGCCAGATGTTTATTGATCATTCAGGATTATTCTATTGAAATACACGAGCAACATTTACCTGGGACAACAACTGTGTAGGCTGGCATATTTTTCGGTGAGAAAGTGTGTAAACCAGAATGTTTCGTTTCCTGGCATCGACTACCTTCAACTTTTTTAATCTCCTTTGCAACTGTCCAATGGTTAAGGTGGAAATGGGTGGAATTTAAAGGTGATTTGTGAGTTGTTGTATATCTGAGATGGTGAAGTAGGTCAGGGTCAGCCATGTAAGGTGAGAGAGAAAAGACAAGTGTTCTAAGCTTATGTTAAGAAAAAGAAGTGTACTAAGCCAAAAAAAGAATACTGAAGCACTCGTAATTTTGGTAGAAAACACGCATCTGTCTTGTCAGACATGGGTATTTACAAGATACACTTATACTTACCTAGCTGGTCACAGAGTAACATGTAGAGACATAATTACTGATGAAGCGTAGTTTATGCTTATAATTTAAAAGCCAGAACTTCATGTGCCATGAACTGTAGCTTATAGAATAGGTCATACGTCTCAAAAAGTTCAAACTAAATTACCTGGTTGGCATGTGATCTGCACCGTGAAAATGAACCTCTGCTCTGTTCTCTCTGTTACCAATAAGTAAAGTTCCCGTGATTTTGGTGTTGATATACCATCTCCCCTTCTCTGCATGAAAAACAACTTCATCATGAGCCGGGAATCCGTATTTGTTTTACACTTTTTAACCCATACCTTTTCTAATCAAGTAAGAGTATTTCATTCATAAACATGGCCATAAGTAGTCATATACAGGTTTTATACCAAAAGCTAAATAATCTACAAAACAATATGATTCTCTACAAACTTCACCAATCATCTATACAACAACGAACTTTCGGTGAACAGTCAAAGAAAACAACGGAATATATACTCCTCAACTAAGAGAAACTCGATTCTAGTCCTTCAAAAGCACTCTTACTTCTCTCCAAACAATCCATGTTAACGCAAGTGGAACCATGTTCCAAGCCCTTTGTTTTCTCCTCCCAATCTTTCTGCTGAATATCAACTCTTTCACAGTATTTGGCATTACCTATGAAGTATCAAACTACCTCAGACTCAACCGGCAATGTATAAGAAGATGATCCATGTCCTCGCGCACCTCCTTACACATATAACACCAACTGGCGCAGACAACAGTTCGCTCTCTAAAATTTTCCACTGTCAAATCAACCCTCAAGCAGCTAAGGTAGTGAAAACACACAATTTCATCGGCACCTTTGGTATCCATATTGCATTAAATGGAAAATCATAATCTACACATGCTTCGTAGATGATTAAATTTTTGCTTACAAGTAAACTTTATTTTTTGGAGCGTATATATTATTTTAGTTCAAACTAATGAATCAAATACCATTGATCCCTTAATCTGTAATGAATAATGAATGTTAACACCAGAAATAACAACTTAGCCGATAATGAAGAAATACGAGATTAGTAATGAATAAGTGTGCCGAGTGCTCAACAATACCACCAAAAAAAATTCAAAAAAGCAAAAGAAAGAGAGAAAAAACATCATTAAAAAAGTCTCCGGCACCGGCAATGTCGTTGGTACCGACTCTCTAGCGAGCACAGTACTGTTGAGTTGAGCTGAAAAAGAAATAAGGAAATGCGTGAAACTGTGAAGAAACCTTGTGTGGTCGTTGCTGCTACCGTTGTTGTTATTGTTGCTACTACTATGACGAAGAAAACTAGTCCGGAAGAAGATGGAGATGTGATAATCATCCCTCCGTTCTGTACATCAGCAAATCAGTCAAGATTGCAAGCTGGTTCACGTCGCATAACGCCGACGAATGATGATATGGCTAAGTTCCGGCAGCTTCCGAACGGAGATCTGTACACTGGAACATTTTTGGGAAAAGTTCCGCATGGTAATGTGAAGTATTTATGGTGGTAATGGTGGTCAGGTTATAAGGAGATCTTCTGTGACGATGAATGTGCGCAAAAGGAATGTTAATTTCACCGAGGATTTGTATATGGGAATCTGATGGTGAAGCAGGAGATATTATTTGTGACATTGTTGACAATAGAGAGGCTTCTTCTATGTTTGTTCCTAGGAATGATGAGGAGGAGGACGAGGATGATGATGATGAAGAGATTGAGAGTTCCGAAGGAGATGAAAGTGGGGATTTTCGGAAGAGTCCTTGCCACTCTGAAGTTGTGGAAATGAAGAAGACAGGGCAACCAATAACCAAGGGACATAAGAATTATGATTTGGTGGTTAGTCTTCTGCTAGGTATCAGGTATTCTACTCAGAAGCATGCCCCAATTACTCGAGAACCAAAGAATGGGGATTTTGATCCTAACAAGAAGTTCTCGACAAGGTTTCCACCTGAGGGTTCCAAACTCACACCACCCCATCAGGTTGTGAACTTCAAATGGAAGGACTACTGTCTTGTGGTTTTCAAGAATCATAGGGAGTTGTTTGGAATACATGCTAGCTATCTGTGTAAGTGATGCACTTAGGGAACTGTCTTCCCCTGGGAAAAGTGGCAGCAACTTGTATCTAACTCAAGATGACCGATTTATCATCAAAACTTTGAAGAAGTCCGAAGTTAAGGTGTTCACTAGAATGCTTCAAAGTTATTATCGGCATGTTCGTCAGTACCCAAGCTCCTTGGTGACAAAGTCTTTTTGGTGTACACTGTTTTAAAATAGTTAGATGTCAAAAGACACGTTTGTTGTTATGGGGAACCTGTTCTACTCTGAACGTGTGGTCCATAAGCGTTTTGATTTAAAGGGATCCTCGTATGGCCGTACAACTGATAAGCCAGGAGGAGAGGCCGATGAGACTACTACGCTTAAAGACCTCGATCTCAACTTTGTCTTTCAATTGCGACAATCTTGGTATAAAGAGCTTATAATAAGGCAAATTGATATAGATTTTCCAGTTTCTGGAAGCTGAGAATATCATGGATTACAGTCTTTTGATTGGTGTTCATATCTATAATTATAGTAACAACGGCGAGATGAATTTGTCACCTTCTGGCAAAGCTGATGCTCAAGATTATTGCTTATGTGATGCTGAAAGTCCTGATAAGGGACTGATCATTGACAAAAGGAATTCACCTATAAGTTCAGCTGCAAATGTGCCTGCAAGGGCGATGTGTGTGACAAGGAGTGGAAGTGAGTCAACTTCTGAACAGGGTGGCTGTGAGGCTAATAATGCTATCCTTTGCCTGGGCATCACTGACATTCTTCAAGATTATGATATCAGCAAAAGACTAGAACATGAATACAAGTCATTTCAGGTGGATCACACTTCTATATCTGCTGTTGATCCAAAGCTCTACTCTAAAAGATTTCGGGATTTTATAAGTAGAATCTTTAAAGTAGACGAAGGGTAAGGAGAATGGAAAGAGCATGTAGATAAGCATATGGATACGGGCAAGTGATATACAAGAAGAGACTGGAATTAGTTGAATCGGTTAACGCACTTGTTTGCTGATTATGTGATGACTGGTTATTGTGGAGATCTTGGCCATTGGTTAATTGTGAATGAATGGTCTGATGAAGTCGTTGATGCCCATTTTATTTTATTACCTCTCTTTTCCCTTCCTTTTGGTCACTCTCTAGTTGAGTTGAGTGAACATGAAGATTTTGATCAAATGTACAGCAAAGAAATCTTTTTTGGTAGTATTTGTAGTTATTGTGTTCCACGACAAAAATTAATGCTTAGTTTCCTTGTTTAATTTGTGTTAGCAATGACTTGTAGATTAATGGAAGTTGAAAAAGTGTGTTATCTATCAAAAAAAAAGAAAAAGAAAGAAGAATAAGTATGGCCCTCTAGCTCAACAACAATGTCTTCTGATTCATTTTAAAAAATTTAAATTCGCTAGTATTATTGTAGATGTTATCAACTTTTTTAAAAAATTGGTAACTTTTGTTGTAGATGTTATGAACTTCACTTTTTGTTGTTGATTTTGGATTCACTACTTTAAAGTTATGGTAAATTAAATGATACACAACAAGTAATCCCCAAGTTGTGCAACATTTAAATTCGTAGGCGGTTCACTAACCAAAATATCGGGTAATGATAATTCCTGAAAAATCTCCTAATTGAGATCAAACATCACAATCAAGTACTCCACCCTTCTCTCCCCATTCCTCTTGTATGCAGTCCATTGGGCTTCCCGCAAATTTCAACCTGTGTAGAGAAATACTCTACGACACAAATATCTAGAATAGAACCATCAAAATCCTTCGAGATTCCTCAACTAAGTCCATAAATCTCAACCCTAGGTGGCAGCAAGTATTGACCATCACCACGAGCATAGGCCATCCTCGTAACCTTGTAGTCTCTTGTTTTAATAGCAAAGTCAAACCCAAGGACAAACGTGTAAGTCCTTGAGTTATCACAGGAAAGAGGAGTCATTGCGAGGGTGAGAAATCTGGATAAGCTAGGATGTCAAAGTACCACACGACTTCTATATTCTAATAAATAATCTAACATACCGAGAACACCATTGCATATACCAATTATCCTACAATAGAAATAATCTAAAAATCTAACATTAAGAGGTGATCTTAATGGTACTACATTGTCAAAAGCTGATAAACACCTTAATTGGAGGAGAGATTTGGGTGGGAGCCTTGAGATTTTGATAATACATTTATTTAAAAGGTATTTCAGCACAGGTCTCAAGAGGGAAAAAATTCAATTCATTGATGTATCAGCTTTTGACAATGTAATACCATTAAGATCACCTCTTAATGCTGGATTGCCATATTTTTCTATTGTAGGATCATTGGTATATGCAATCTCTGTATGTTAAATGATTTATTATACCATAGTAGTCCCGTGGTACTTTGGAATCCTAGCATTTCTAGATGCGTCACCCTCCCAATGACTCCTCTAGGTTGTGACAACTCAGGGACTCACACGTTTGTCCTTGGGTTTGGCTTTGCTATTAAAACAAGAGACTACAAGTGTGTGAGGATGGCCTATGCTCATGGTGATGGTCAATATTTTCTGCCACCTAGGGTTGAGATTTATGGACTTAGTTGAGGAATCTGGATGGATTTTGATGGTTCTATTCCAGATATTTGTGTCGTAGAGTATTTCTGGACACGGGTTGAAATTTGTGGGAAAGTCTACTGGACTGCATACAAGAGGAATGGGGAGAGAAGGGTGGAGAACTTGACTGTGATGTTTGATCTCAATTAGGAGATTGTTCAAGAATTATCATTACCAGAAAGTTTGGTTAATGAACCGCCTATGATTAAATGTTGCCCAGCTTGGGTAATTACTTGTTGTGCATCAGTATGATACACATGTTTGGAGCAGCAGTTGCTCCATTAGGGTAATAAAAAGGTATGGAGACACAGATTCGTGGAGCAAAGAATATAATGTTGCCCTGGGCCAGGGAAATTTGGGCATGGTATTAGCCGTTACTGATTGTCGTAAAATATTGTTGACAGACATGACAGAGATGTTAGCTGTGTATAGTCCTGAGATGCAAACAACAGAACGAGTGTAGACCAGAATGTTCCTTTTTTTGGCATCGACTACCTTCAACTTTTTTCTCCTTTGCAAATGTCTGATGGTTAAGGTGCCAGAGGGTGCATTTTGTGTGTGTAATGAATAATGAATGTTAACACCATATATAACAACTTAGTCGATAATGAAGAAATATGATATTAGTAATTAAAAAGTGTGGCGCTCTAGCTCAGCAACAATGTCTTCTGATTCAATCAAATGTATTAAATTCACTAGTATTGTTGTAGATGATATCAATTTTTCTAAAAAAAATGGTAACTTTTGTTGTAGATGTTATGAACTTCACGATCTGTTGTTGATTTCGTATTCGCTACTTCAAAACTATGGTAAATTAAATGATACACAACAAGTAATTCCCCAAGCTGTGCAACATTTAAATTCGTAGGTAGTTCATTAACCAAAATTTTGGGTAATGATAATTCCCGAAAAATCTCTTAATTGAGATCATACATCACAATCAACTATTCCACCCTTCTCTCCCAATTCCTCTTGTATGCAGTTCAATGGACTTCCCCACAAATTTCAACCTGTGTAGAGAAATACTCTACGACACAAATATCTGGAATAGAACCATCAAAATCCATCGAGATTCCTCAACTAAGTCCATAAATCTAAACCCTAGGTTGCAGCAAGTATTGACCATCACCATAGGCCATCCTCACAAACTTGTAGTCTCTTGTTTTAATAGCAAAGTCAAACCCAAGGACAAACGTGCAAGTCCCTGAGTTATCACAGCAAAGAGGAGTCATTGCAAGGGTGAGACATCTGAATATGCAAGGATTCGAAAGTACCACACGACTTCTATATTCTAATAAATCATCTAACATACAAAGAACACCGTTGCATATACCAATGATCCTACAACAGAAATAATCTGGCAATCCAACATTAAGAGGTGATCTTAATGGTATAACATTGTCAAACTTTGATACATCAACGAGTTGAATTTTTCCCTCTCAAGACATGTGCTGACATACCTTTTAATAAAATGTATTATCAAAATCTCAAGGCTGCCACCCAAATTTCTCCTCCAATTATGGTGTTTATCAAAATCTTGGAATGCACTAATTTCAAGCCCCGACTTCATATGGCTACATACACAACAGTCGGTCCTCCTAAAAAACCCAATGTGTAGAGGTTTTTAGGAGGACCGACTGTTGTGTATGTAGCCATATGAAGTCATGGCTTGAAATTAGTGCATTCCAAGTTTTTAATAAACACCTTAATTGGAGGAGAGATTTGGGTGGGAGCCTTGACATTTTGATAACATTTTTAAAAGGTATTTCAACACAGGTCTAAAGAGGGGAAAAACTCTCTGATTTTGATAATGTAACACCATTAGATCAAACAACGATAAGAATCACTATTGTTGGTACTATGTACTCTTTTTACTATGAGATGCAAACAACGATAAGAATCACTATTGCTGGTACTATGTACTCTTTTTACTATGAGAATTACGAGGAAAGCCTTATTTTGCTAGATAAAGGGGAGTTACTGCCTCCAGTTGATTTATCATCTGAGGAGTCCACAGATGATGACGATGATGATGATAATGATGACGATGATCATCATCAAATACTTGAACTCCTGAAGCATCATGTTATGCATAAGCGTGTCACAACTTTGCTTGGAGACTGAAATAGAAACGAATAATTTTTTATGAAGTTTAGGCATACTTATAGGGGAGATGGAATATTTGCCTTCTTAGTCCTTCGCAATTTATTTTATCACAGTTATTTGTTGTTTGGTGTAATTCAATTGTTATGATTATTATTGTGATTTTAATAAATTTGAGTTTTACTCCAGTTGTGGTTTCGTATTTGACTAGATCAACTAATCAATGTTTAGAATGTGTAGGCCGGCATATTTTCCGGTGAGAAAGAGTGTAGACCAGAATGTTTCTTTTTCTGGCATCGACGACCTTCAACTTTTTTATCTCCTTAGCAACTGTCTGATGGTTAAGGTGGCAAAGGGTGGAATTTAATGGTGTTTGTGGGTGTGATTTGTGAGTTGTTGTATATATGAAATTGTGAAAAGATGGTGAAGTAGGTGAGGGTCAGCCATGGTAGGTGAGAGAGAATAGACGTGTTCTAAGTCAATGTTTAAAAAGAAGCATGTGTACTATGCAAAAAAAAGAACACTGACGCACTAATAATTTTTGTAGAAAACACGCATCTGTATTCACAAGATACACTTCTACTGAGTAGAAGTACCTAGTTGGTCACATAAGTAAAGAGCATCAACTTCTTGAAAAATGTAGAGATAGATGGTTTACTGGCAAAGCGTAATTTATGCTTATAATTTAAAAGTACAGAACTTAAGCTCATAGAATAGGTCATACATCTCAAAATACAAACAGAATTACCTGGTTGGCATGTATATGCACCGTGAAAATGAACCTCTGCTCTATTTTCTCTGTTACCAATAAGTGAAGTTTCCCGTGATTTTGGTGCTGATATACCATCTCCCCTTCTCTGCACGAAGAACAACTTCATCATGACCCAGCAATCTGTCTTTGTTTCACACTTTAACCCATACCTGTTTTTATCAAGATCGATCATAAATCTAGTTTTGAATATCAAAAATAGACTTTTTTTCCTTTTCTCGGTGTTGAAGTCCAACATCGGTTGGATTAGAGGGGAATACTAAATAATATAGTGCAAATGAGCAACAAATAGTAAAACACATAGAAGAATAATAAGTTATGTGAATACTAAATAATATTATTTATACTGTTTATACAGAGAAGTGGAGAGGAGGCTAGCCCCCTGCCCTTAAAAGGACACAAGCAAACATTTTAAAATTTCAAAAGTTTAAAATCCTTCGTTTTGTTTTGTTAACCATTGAAATTGAAAAAATTACAGCTTGATGGATTTTCTCAGTTCATTACATGTGCAAGCTTTTTCATTCCGAGATACACATTTAATTGCACTGTAACCAAAAGCAGACAGCCTGATCGATTTTCACAGTTCATAACATGTGCAAGCTTTTTCTTAACGAAAAAGCGCATTAAATTGAACCCTACTTTATTAAAGGAAGTCTTCAAACGTTCACATAATTGGACAAATATGAATTTAGGAAACTTATTAGCTACTAAACATGATCAAGATTCTAACCGTCTACTTTTACAATGTATAGGCAACAAACCCAATGTGTTCCCACCAGTGTTGTCTTTAAGCGCGCTTAACCCCAGAAGTGAGGCTCAAAACGTGTTGTGTGCTTCAGTGTCGTCATCAAGGTAAATGTTTCCTTGCCAATGAGCTTCGTATGAAGAAGTGACACTAAACAATTGATATTTCACTTTATCATAAAAAATTAAATTTCTTTGGTCATATATTTGATATTCATGTTTATAATTATTAATCTTGGACTAAACATAATATTTATATTATTTTCTTCCTTTGCACCTTTTTTCATTAAAGGTCACGCTTTATTTGCACTTAAAGCCTTCACGGACCTTAGAGCTTTTTTGCGTTTTTCGCCTTTGATAACACTGGTTTCCACAAGTGAGGTTTGGGGAGGATAGAGTGAACACATACCTTGCCCCTATCTTTGAGAAGGCAGAGAGGTTGTTTTCAGTTGACCTTGGCTTAGTGTTATCAAAGGTGAAAAATCGCCAAAAAGTTTTAAGGTTCGTGGGGACTTTAAACGCAAAGCGCAAATAAAGCATGGACTTTAATGAAAAAAGGCGCAAAGGGTAAAAAGGATACTAATATATATATGTTTTGTCCAAGACTAATAATTATAAACATGGACGACAAATATATGACAAAAAATTGATTTTTCTTAATGATAAAGTCAAATATCAATGATTTAGTTTCACTTCTTCATAAAGAAGTTCATTGTCAAGGAAATGTTTGCCTTAGAACCTTGAAGATGACACTGAAGCGCACATAAAGCGATGCAACGTGCTCAACATGTTTTGAGCCTCGCTTCAGGGCTTAAGCGCTCATAAAGCGCGCCTTTGATGAGCAAACAATGAAAAGGAGGCAATAGCAACAAATAGAATCAAGATAATATGATATAGAAACAAGAGGTAGGGATAGAAATTTAAAAAAGGGAAAGAAACGAATATAATGCTAATACTCCAGGAAAGTGAACAAAAATCTTGCCAACTAACTAACTTTCTAGCCTAATCCTCGACCTTCACACCCTACTATCAAGAGTAATGTACTCGATAAACTGGAGATGCCTCATATGTTGTCTAATCACCTCACCACAACACTTCTGAGGCCTACCTCTACCCCTCCTCAAGCTACTACGACCAAACTATCACACCTCCTAATCGTGACATTTGCACCTCTCCTCCGCACATGCCCAAACCATCTCAACCTCACTTTCCACATCTTATATTGCACGGGAGCCACCCTTAGCTTGTCCTGAATATCTTCATTATCTTCATTCCTAATCTTATTTCTCTTCGTACACCACGCGTCCACCCCAACATCCTCATCTCCGTTAGTCACATCTTCTGAACTTGAGAATTCTTGATCGGCCAACACTTTGCCTCATATAGCAGACTCAATCTAACCACCACTCGGTAGAGGTAACCGTTATATTTAGGTAGTACACTCTTATCACACAAAGATGTTAGCCTTCATTTCATAACCTTGCTCCAATACGATGAGTGACATCCTTATCAACCTCCAAACTACCTTGGATCACTGACCCATGTGGTTGAAATTCTCTCTTAAGGATGACATTTGTGTCAAACCTCGTGCCCACATCCCCTTAATAAGATATGTCATTCAACTTGCACTCCAAGTAATCAATTTTGGTCATTCTCAACTTAAAACCTTTCTACTCGAAAGCATGTCTCTAATCCTCCAATCTTGTTTTAAGTCTCCTTCGTGTATCGTCGATTAAAACTATGTCATGTGCAAATAACATGCACCAAGGCACCTATCTTTGAGTGTGACGCGTAAGTATATCAATAGCCAATGCAAATAAACATGGACTAAGAGTAGATATTTAGTACAACTCTATCACGACTAGGAAACGTTCTGAGTCACCTCCAATAGTACAAACCCAAGACTTAGCATCATCATACATATCTTTAATCACTCTAGTGTATGTTTGGGGAACACCACTAGCCTCCAAACACATTATACGTGCATCTTAGTTATTTGACTTCTGATTAAGACTTCTAGGTTGTCTAATAGTCAAGCAAAATAACATAAGTTAGTAAGCACCAAGTTTTTAATACAACATAATATCATTGACTTAAGTCTTCTACTAAGCCACGTAAGTCACTTGATAATTTGTTTACGTTCTTGTACCACTTGCTCATGATCTTACTACGTTAAGTCAGCCTAAAACTCTAAGAATTACTAAGAGAAGGGAAGAGAGAACGCAAGAGAATTGCTAGGAAAGATTGTATGGTAGAAAACTCTGATTTTTGCTTTGAAAACATGTATCGTATAGTTGTATAGAGAGAATCCATTGCAGCACGAACAAAACTACGCCTACCTATTTTCTAAAAAGCTTAAAAATAATACTAATAAAGAGTAGACAAAAATGCAACCATCTCAACAAGAGATAAATATCGAAAAACACAACTTAAAAGATAAAAGCATACGAACGATTCAAGTCACGATCAACGACCACCACTGGTGTTCACGAGCAAAGTGACCATTCTCGCCACATTTGTAGCAACCACCGCCACCGTCACCGCCTCAACCATCACCACCAGAGTATCTACCACCTTCGTTAGTGCCACCTTCACTTTGGCTACACTCCCTCGTAAAGTGGCAAGACTCGCCACACTTAAAATAGTCGCTTCCTCCTCCACAACTATCAGTGTCGCCATAAGTGTGGCGTGTCTGACCACTTTGCTAGGGAATGTAGCCTAGATGAAGATAGTGGTGGCGGAGGTGGTAGAGATTCTGGCGGTGTTGTTCAAGATGGTGGCGGTTGCGGCGGTTGCTACAAATATGGTAAGGATGGTCACTTTGCATGTGAATGCACTAGCGGTGGTCGTTGATCGTGGCTTGAATCACTCCTATGTTTTTATCTTTTCTAGTGTTATACTTTTTAGTATTTATCTCTAGTTGAAATGGTTGTTTTATTTTCTGCTTTTATTAGTATCGTTTGAAGTTTTTTAGTAATGGGGAGTCATTTTTTTTGAGATACATATATATATATATATATACTCTTTGTAGAGCTGACTATAAGAAAACATGTTTTTAAAATAAAAATCAAAGTTCTCCACAATACAATTTTTGCTAGCAATCCTATTGTGTTCTCTCTTCCATTCTCTTGGCGATTCCTAGAGTTTTAGGTTGACTTGGTATAACAAGATCATGAAAAAGTAGTGCAAGAACATGAGCAAATTGTCAAGTGTCACATGTGTGCTTAGTAGAAGCCTAAGTCCCCGACATTATGTTATATTAAAAACTTGGTGCTTACTAACTTATGTTATTCGGAAACTCAGTTGCTTGGATATTAGATAAACTAGAATAGGAAAGTTGGAGAGACGGAATGGATGAAATCATCCGGTATTCAGATCTAGAAACAACATCTTAATCATTCAGATGCATTCAAATTCATACGTCTAAATCTTAATGAAAACAAATGACATCTAAATGGTCAATAAAGTGGGTTTAGCACCATGAGGTCACATGTTCAAAGACTTGGTGAGACAAGAACACTACCAGTACAACAAATACAGTTGCATGACACCTCAAAAATATAGAAATATAGAAATATGGACATAAAGAACACAAAGGAGAGAGAGATGATACAACCTATATATAGAGAGAGAGAAAGAGAAAAGAGACGAGCGAGATTGGGCAAAGAGGCGAGAGAACTTTTTTCCCACTTAGCAATCCAAACAGTAGCTATAAACAGTAAATACTCAAACTAAAGCTATAGATCTAAAAAATGACAAGTCATTTTTTGAATTCTTTATTTTCAAGCCAAGTATATTTTTGGAATTAAGCAAACAGTTTTAGGATTATTTTTTTAAATAATTTGTTAAGGGAAAGGCCAAATATACATTTAGATTATGAGGGTATATATGCATCACTTTTTCAACGAAGGGTATATCCGCTCAAGCTTTCATAGTTGAGGGGTATATTTGCCCCTTTTTCCTAAAAAAATTATTTTTAAGCTCAAATAAATTATCATAATTTTGTTTCCTAAATGTGAGGAGAGATCTTAAGCAAGTTATTGAACAATTACCTTTCTAGATTAGAATCCAATTATTGTTTTTGGTACAAAATTTAGTCTTTACTCTATTTACCAGATATAAATGGTGCTTCCTCTAACTACTTAGCATCACATTGAAGCTCTATTCACTATTGATACTTCAAAACATGCCCAAACCCATCAAGCAATCTCTCTTTCTAGAGCTCTCTCTTTCCCACCCAACTTCGTAACCAAAGAAAAAATGTCAGAGATAATGGTTTAAATCTTCTTAAGGCTCCCACCCAAATCTCTCCTCCAATTAAGATGTTTATCAAAATTTTGGATGTACTACTTTCAACCCCCGACTCCATTTGACTACATATAGAACCGCCAGTCATTCTAAAAAAAACTACACATTTTTTCAAAAGGTATTTCAAAACAGGTCTCAAGAAGGAAAAAATCTAACTCGTGGATGTATTAGATCTTGACACTGTAATACCATTAAAATCATTTTTTAATAGCGAAGTACCAGATTATTTCTATTGTAGAATAATTGGTGTATGCGACGGTATTCTGTGTGTGTTAGATGACTTATTAGAATATAGAAGTTGTCTCGTACTTTGGAAACCTAGGATATACAGATGCCGCACCCTCCCAATGACTCCTCTTTGTTGTGATAACTCAAGGACTTACATGTTTGTCTTTGGGTTTGGCTTTGTTGTTAAAACAAGAGACTACAAGGTTGTCAGGATGGTCTATGCTCATGGTGATGATCAATACTTGATGCTACCTAAGGTCAAGATATATGCACTTAGTTCAGGAATCTAGAAGGATTTTGATGGTTTTATTCCAGGTATTGGTGTTGTACACAACTTTGGGAAACAAGTTGAAGTTCGTGGGAAAGTCCACTGGACTGCATACAAGAGGAATGAGGAGATATTTCACGAATTATCATTACCAAAAATTTTGGTTCATGAACCACCTACATAATTTGAATGTTGCACAAATTTTGGTTCAGTATGATACACGTGTTTGGTGCAGTAGTTACTCCATTTGGGTAATGAAAAGGTACGGAGACACATATTCATGGCGCAAAGAATATAATGTTGCACTGCGCCAGGGGAATTTGAGATAGTTCGACATGGTACTAGCTGTTACTGATTGTCGTAAATAATGTTATTGATATTACAGGGATGCTAGCTAAGTATAATCCTGAGATGGAAACAAAGGAAAGCTTCAATATTGCTGGTACTATGTACTCTTTTTATTATGAAAATTACGAAGAAAGCTTTGTTTTTCTAGATAAAGGTGAGTTGAAGAGAAGTCGACAGATGACGATGACGATGATACTCAAATACGTGAAACTCCTGAAGCATCATTTTATGCATCGGCGTGTCAAAGCTTTTCTTGGAGCCAGAAATAATAACGAACAAATGTTGTGATGTTTAGGCATACTTATATTTCAAGTGTTATGATTATTATTGCGACTTTGATCAATTTGAGTGTTCCTTCAGTTGTGGTTCTGTATTTGACTAGATCAACATAATCTTTTAATTATTTTTTATATGGGAACCTAAATCTACCAACCTCAGACCCCTCTGTCCCTAGGAGTCAATACTGGTCCTCTCCACCTTGTTACCTTGGTGACTCAATCCCCCAACCTCAAGGTTAGAGGTGGAGAGTTCTGTCCACTTGAGCTAGCCTTTCTGGTCAGATGAAATGCTTCAAAATTAAATGTGCTAATTATTGCATTTTACTTAAGATTATCAAATTTTGGTAATTACTGGGAATCTATTTATGAAACGCGCATTAAGTTGCACTCTACTTTATTAAAGGAAATCTTCAAACATTTACATAATTGA
This sequence comes from Solanum sitiens, assembly GCA_016801875.1. Classification (NCBI taxonomy): domain Eukaryota; kingdom Viridiplantae; phylum Streptophyta; class Magnoliopsida; order Solanales; family Solanaceae; genus Solanum; species Solanum sitiens. Next base: position 399,388 of record JABWTJ010000510.1, read on the forward strand.
ACAAATATAAATTTAGGAAACTTATTAGCAACTTAACATGACCTAGACCCAAACCCAAAGATTAGCGGCTGCATGTTTCCTTTGTAATAAAAAAATTATCTATATTCTAGATCATCTACTTTTCACCATATATAGGCAACAAACCCAATGTGTTTCCACAAGTGGAGTTTGGGGAGGATAGAGTGAACGCATACCATGCCCCTACCTTTGAGAAGATAGAGATGTTGTTTTAAAAAAAAGAAAAATTGGTTGAGCAAACAATAAAAAAGAGGCAATAGCAATAAATAGAAACAAGATAATAAGATATTGAAGCAACAGCTAGTGATAGAAATCTTAAAAATAAGGGAAAGAAACGAATGATACTAATACTCCGGGAAAGTGAACGAGAACTCTTGCCAACTAACTAATCTTCGACCTTCACACCATTCTATCAAGAGTCATGTTCTTGATGAACTGGAGATGCTTCATATATTGTCTAATCACCTCACTTAATACTTTTAAGGCCTACCTCTACTACTCCTCAAGCTACTATGACCAACCAATCACACCTCCTAATCGTGACATTTGCATCTCTCCTCCTCACATGCCCAAACCATCTCAGGCTTACTTTCCACATCTTATCCAGCACCGGATCCACTCCTAACTTGTCTCGAATATCTTTGTTCCTAATTTTATCTCTCTTCGTACACCACACATTCACCAAATATCCTCATCTCTGTCTCAAGAATTCTCGGCCGACCAATATTTTGCCTCATATAGCAGACTCACCACTCGGTAGAGCTAACTTTTATGTTTAGGTAGTACATTCTTATCACATAGAACACCGGATGTTAGCCTCCATTTCATCACCCTGCCCCAATACGATGAGTGACATCCTCGTAAATCTACCCATTACCTTGGAACACCAACCCATGTACTTGAAACTTCCTCTCCTAGGGACGACATGTGTGTCAAGCGTCTCACGTCCACATCCCCTTCATAATACACGTCATTCAACTTGCACTCCAAGTAATCAATTTTGGTAATGCTCAACTTTGACTCAAAAGTATGTCTCTAAACCTCCAATATTGTGTTAAGTCCCCCTGGTGTCTCGTCAATCAGAACTATGCCACGTGCAAATAACATGCAACAAGGCACCAATCCTTGAATGTGACGCTTAAGTATATCCATAGCCAATGCAAATAAAGACGGATTAAGAGTATTGGAAACATTCCGAGTCATCTCCCATAGTCCAGAACCAAGTCTTAGCGTCATCATACATATCCTTAATCACTCTAGAGTAAATTAGGGAACACCACTAACCTCCAAACACATTTTACAGGCATTTAAGTTATTTTACTTCTGATACTTCCGGCATGTAATTCCATAAGATTTTAACAGAAAAGTTCCTTATTTTCTATTAAAGGGAGACTTATAAACAAGATAACATCTTTTCTTTGTTATTTGGACAGTAACACAGCATTTGATAAATTCTTTTCCTTTTATCTACTACTTCACCATACATCAGGGGATCTTTTCACTAAAATAAGACAATTCCATAGATAAACTAATTTTCCATCTCCCCCACTTATCAAAATTCACTAAAAACTCACAGATGCTGGCAGAAAGAAACAGTAATGGGTCATATTGGAATTGCTATAAAGTTGGGAAAAAAGTGTTCTTGAAATCAAAAGCTTTAAGATATAAGGTTTTTTGCTAGCAAAATTAACAATAATAAAAGACTTTTTATCAAATATGTGGAGAATAAAAGAAAGCAGAAGAAGCAAAGGGCGTACCGTATTTATATATATATATATATATATATATATATATATATAAGTTTGGAGAGTTGTAATTTTTATTTTCTGTTCAATCTTCCTCTTCCGCCACAAATCACAATCTCTTCCATAAATACAAAATCAGTAACAGTAAGTGGAAGAAGGTGAAAAGAATTGACCCTTCTGACTGGCTTGATAGTTTGGGTCTGGGATTTTCAGATCGGAGATATCAAGTTCGAAATTCCTTGCTTTTGAGGAGGAAAAAAAAGAATCATTTCTTTCTGGTCCTATCGAACCAGACATTGAATATCTGAGATGGCTAGGGGTTTCGAATCAAAGAATGAGTGTTTGCTATTAAGAGGGAGCAGTAGATTGATTGAAGAGATCGAACGCAAAAGATTTGCCTTCTGAATCGAGCTTATCTAGTGTAAATTAGCTCTATGTCATATGCAAACCAGTGCATAGCAGCTAGGGTTTTATCTATGCCACTACGGCATAAGAGCTAGGGTTTTATCTATGCACACCAAAAGAATGGCGGCTGGTTATTTCTTATCATTAAAAAAAAGGTGAGAAGAAGTAGGTTTTATTCACTTAAATACATACTTTAAGTAATATAGGGTTCAAATTATGGCATGTAAAATTAGGAGTAGAGACGTCAAAATGGGCTTAGCTCATGAGGTTGGCCCAACCTAATTTGTTGTTGGGAAAGGATTTTTCAAGTTCATTTAAAATTAAAAAATCAATTAACAAGACATATTTTAGTATCATATATACATATTTTACCTTTAGTTTTAAAAATTACATATAATACCACTTTTTAATAATTATATCATATATTTTGAAAAATTAAATACACAAATCTCTTATCAGTATGATATTTGAATATGTTTCTTAACTAATGGAATACTAACAATTCAAATTTTACTTTCTCTCACATCACATCCACTGTTTGCATGTACTAAATTCAGAACTACTTCTTGATAATATTCATTCAACATTATTCAAAGAGGTAAATTAAGATTTTATTCCGTTTTTCGCTCATATTCTAATGTATCTATATACGATTGTGACACGTATTTGATTTGATTATTTCATGTATCTAAGTATGTTTTTATATGTATTCTATAGATGTTTCATATACATGTCTCTAATATGATAAATAGTGTATCTGAAACTGTCAAAAATTATATTTTCTTAGCAAAAAAATAATATATTACAATGTAATAGTTTGCATCATGTATCTAAAGAAAACAAAGATATAAAAAAACAACTTTCCATACCTAAACTAAATGTATCTAAGACTATTCAAATCTTTTATTACAGAGGAAAAAAATGAAATCAAACAATTGATGTATCCGACTCAAAAACTATTTCACCATCCAATAATTTTCTCTGTAGTTGTTACGCATAATGGATACAATCCAAAATCAGATTTGTATCTTTTTATTTCATAAACAACTTCATTCTAATTTTGTTCCAAATTTTAATTGGAGTCGAATTGTCTTTCACCATGTATCTGATCTGTAAAACATTACGACTAATTTTATAACACACACTATATCTTGTCATAATTACATTAGTACATAACTATAAGATGTGAAGCTAGCAATCTTCCCTATAAGATCCATATCTTGTCTAGAATTACATTCTCCTTCCATAGAAACAATGATTTGCAAAGAAGGTTGGATAACTGCAATAAGTCAAAAGCTAAAGTAATTTTTCAAAATTGAGTCCCAAACATTATGACTACAATCGATTTGTAGTTCCATGGAAATACCTTCAACAAGATCATGGTAAGTCACATTATCCTTGAGAAGTATTTCATCGATCTTTATGGGGATATTGATCATTTTTTAAAAATTATCAAACGCAAGAAACAAAATAAAAATTGTTGCCAAGAAGATAATTTTTCAATAAGAGAATTATTGTGGTTTTAGGATTTCGTTTTTTTAGAAAGATTTGTTAGAATTGATATGCATGAATCTGCAAATCAGTATTCGTTATTAATTAAGCGTAATTACTCCTTTATATCAGTAAATCGGTTAAGTATATTTAATTCAAAATTACTAAAATATGTATCTCTTTAATTCAAATTGTCGGATACATGTATCTGGATATATGTATTCGACGAACAAAATATGATATACGGAAAATGGTCAAAAATATCCTTAAACTATTCGAAAAGGTCCAAATATACTCCTCATCCACCTATTGGGTTAAAAATATCCCTCAGCGGGGGGGTGTATTGGTCGGTTCGATTTAGTTTTATGTATTATCGTTCGATTTATCAGATTTTGATTTTTAAATATGATAACCCAATAACAAACCAATAAGATATCCTTTATCAGTTTTTGATCATTTTCGATTTGATTTTCGATTTACCCAATAAGAAAATGTCCATAAAATATTTTATGTCTTCTCACTTCTCTAAATGCTTTGGTATAGTGAAACAAGAAAGATAATGAGAAATTGCATCAATAAGAGAAAATATAGTACGAACGCTATAATTACATGTTACCATCAAAACATAGTATGAAATCTTTTATGTTCGTTAAATTACGGACCTTTATAAACTTACAAATGCCACAACCTACAATTACAAACTAAAACTAAAATAATATAGTCCAACAAGACTAAAACTAAAATCATATAACTATAATTGTCAACCCCTTACTTTAATCTTTAGTTTTTGAGTAAACAGTAAAAACTAGTAAAATGGTCCAGTGTGAAATTGGTAGAGTACTAATAATTTGATATAATTATAGTGTCTAATTATATATTAAATTATTAATATTTAATAATTAGAAAGGGTAAAATAATAAATTATTATCGGCTTATTGGGTTATTGGGTATAGTAAAAACCAATACCAAAGCAATAACACAATAATTCTTTTAATAAACCAATTAAAAACTCAATAACCCAATAAAAAAAATTTCAGTTCGATATTTTGCACACCCCTACCCCTCAGTCCACCTTTTTGGTCTAATTTTAACCTTAAAACTTTTAATTTTTTTAATTATTTTTATTATTATTTATTAGGTGGCATATTCTAACTGGGCTCTCTCTGGGATGATAAGAAGCAAAGGTCATATTTTCAGCAGTATACGCAGTGGATCATTTATGTTGCTCACTTCGTCTTTGGTCTTCAGCTGCATCTTCGCAAACCGTTTCTTTTTTATGTAGAGATGATGTTCTGATTATTAAATAAGATATATTTGTTATATAATAGGTCTAAGATCAGGTCTAACATGGCATATATATGTTATTTTTCTGACTAATATATCATTGGAACCTGGATATAAAATGATATACACCCTACATATATGATGCATACAAAATACCAATAACATAATTGTATACAAATCGTATGTAAGTTGTATATTTTGACCATATTGTATACAACAAAACTCGTACGCAAGTTGTATGTCTTGATTGAAATTGAGTGTTGAAATTGCTCGTCACATGATTCCATCCATTCCACCTTTGCAAAATTTCCTGTTCTAGTTTGTCTAATAGTCAAGCAGCTGAGTTCCTGAATAACATAAGTTAGTAAGCTGGTAGCTTTTAATACAGCTTAATGTCACAAACTTAGTCTTCTACAGAACACACGTGCGACACTTGACAATTTGCTCACATTCTCGCGACACTTGCTCATGGTAATGCTATACCAAGTTAGCCTAAAAGTTTGGGAATCCCTAAGAGAACACAAGAGGATTGCTAGGAAAGATTGTATTGTAGAGAACTTTGATTTTTGCCTGTGAGAGTACCTATTGCAACATGAATAGAAATACTACTATGCACAACAAAAAAGCTTCAGAATGATACCTAATAAAGAACATAAAATAAAGTAACAATCTCAACTAGAGATAAATACCGAAAAACATAATTTTAAAGATTAAAACATAGGAGGGATTCAAGCCACGATCAACAACCACCACTGGTGCATTCACGGGCAAAGTAACTATCTTCACCACATTTGTAGCAACCACTGCCACGACCACCACCATCGGAGTATTTACCACCTTCGCCGCCTTCACTCTAGCTACATTCCCTAGCAAAGCGACAAGACTTGCTGGTGAGAATGGTCACTTTACCCATGAATGTATTAGTGGTGGTGGTTGATCGTGGCTTGAATCCCTCTTATGCTTTTATTTTTCAAATTGTTATGTTTTTCGGTATTTATCTCTAGTTGAGATGGTTGCTTTATTTTCTACTCTTTATTAGTATCATTTTGAAGCTTTCTAGTAATGGGGAGCCGTATTTTTATACGTATGGCAATCAGAGGCGTATCCAGAATTTCAGAAGGATGTGTGCACTATTACGAAAAAATGTATCTAAGATATAAATAAGGTCGATTTGACCTTTAAGTTCTTAATACAAAACTGTTAAATTTTTAAATTATAGGTCCAACATACATAATACACCTAGTTTTAAATTTTAATAACACATGATTTAATTATATTAAAATTTAGCAGTGCTATTTTTTTAATTAGAAATTCCTGATGTAGCACACTTGAAAATTTTGAAAGACTAAACCAAAAACACAAAAGATAAAATGATTGAAATGCCAAAAGTGTTACCGATAACCACTTGGAGGAGTGTTACCAAAAAATAAGATAGATATAAGTTTATATCTTTGCTTAGAGAGGTGCACCCAATCATCATTGTATCATTATATGCTACTTTAAACGTGGATTCACACCTCTATATTTAATTATCTTTTGAAAAATATAACACTACTATATATGATCCAAAAAGGGGATCATGGGTTCACGTGAACCCACATAACCCCATCTAGATACGCCTCTGATGACAATGGATACTCTATGTACAACTATACAATATTTCAAAACAAAAAAATCAAAGTTCTCTACAATAAATTATTTCCTAGCAATCGTCTTGTGTTCTCACTTCCATTCTCTTAGCAATTCCTAAAGTTTTAGACTAACTTTGGCATAACAAGATTGTGAGCAAATTGTCAAGTGCCTCACATGTGCTTAGTAGAAATCTGTGACAATTTGGTATCAGAGTAAGGTTACGGCTAAGGTAATGAAATGATGGAGAAATCAATGTTGCGAATACCCAAGCCAAAGTCATTTAGGATGTTGTCTCCAAGAAGGGCTATGGCAAAATGAGGAATGCTTACAACAAATAGTCTTAATCATTCAGTATTCAAATCAAGAGACATCATATTAATCATTCAGATGTGCATTTAGATTCAGACGTCGAAAACAAATAAAATGTTAGTAGTCAGTGAAACGGGTTAAGTACCATGAGGTCACTGGTTCAAATGCTATCGGAGACAAAAACACTAGGTGTTTAACTTAAAAGCACTATGAATATAACAAATACAATTGCAAGACACCTAAAAAATATAGGAATACAAAAGTGGTGGACATAGAAAATATAGATAGGGGGATGTGAGAGAGAGATTAAACAACCTAAATGCACATATGAATACAACAAATACATTTGCATGATACCTCAATATATATATATCTATATCTATATATATATATATATATATAGAGAGAGAGAGAGAGAGAGAGAGAGAGAGAGAGCGAGAGAGAGAGAGAGAGAGAATGATGAGAATACAAAATACAAAGAGAGACAAAAATACTAAGAGGAAGATTTGAGAAAATACAAAGAGATAGATGGAGAGGTAATCAAAATACAAAGAACAAGAGGGGGGGGGTTATAGAGAGAGGGAGAGAGAAAGAAAGGCGAGCAAGATTGAGGAAATGGAGATTCCGTGTAGCAATCCAATTAGTAGCTATGAATTGTAAATACTCAAACTAAAGTTATAGATCTCTAAGACGATAAGTCATTATTAAAGGGAAAAAGACAAATATACCCCCAAACTATCATAAATAGTACACATATATCCTTCATTTTTTGGGACATTGGTGCCTCCACCGTCCAAAAACTAGAGCGTATATACCATTTATACTAACGTACATACACGTGTCATAATCTTATCCACTGATCCGACATTTATTAAATATCGGATCAATGGATAAAATTGTGTCATGTGTCCCTAGTTAATCTTCCATTAGAGTGAAGGGCATATATGCTCTAGTTTTTTGACAATAGGGACACCAATGTCCCAAAAGTATGACAGAGGGTAGTTGCATACGATTTACTATAGTTCGGAGCTATATTTGTCCTTTTTTCCTTTTTTAAATTCTCTTTCTGAAAACCACGTGACATTTTTGGAATTAAGCAAACAGTTTTTAGGATTATTTTTTCACAATATCTGTAGGAAAAGGCCAAATATGCATCATTTGTTAGACAACGAAGATATATATGCTTCACTTTTTTAACGAAGGGGTATATCCACTCAAAATTGCATAGTTGAGAGGTATATTTTCCCTTTTCCCCTAATTTTTTTATTGTTAATCTCAAATAAATTTTCAAGATTGTGTTACCTAAATGTGAGGAGAGATCTTAAGCAAGTTATTAAAGAATTTTCCTTTCTAGATGAGAATCCACTTGTTGTTTTTGGTACATAAGTTAGAGGGTGTTTGGATTGACTTAAAAGCTTATCAAACCTACTTTTAAGTCAGTTTTTGACTTCTCGAATTGTTTGGCAAATACAAAAATTAAAAAATAACTTAAAATAAATAAATAAAAAATGACTTCAAATAAGTTAAGAAGTGTTTGGTAAGGTCAAAAATGACTTCAAATAAGTCCAAAACCAAAAGTACGTCCCTCTACTTTTTATTTTTTAACTTAAAAGTCATTTCAGTTTGACATTTTATTTATAATTTTAAAGCTACTTCTTTTAAGCTAACTTTAATGGGCTCTTAGTCTTTAGATTTTGTTACCTAAATGTGAGGAGAGATTTTAAACAAGTTATTAAAAAAATTTCCCTCCAATTGTTGTTTTTCGTACATAAGTTAGTCTTTAGATTTTGTTACCTAAATGTGAGGATAGATCTTAAGCAAGTTATTTAAGAATTTTCCTTTCTATATGAGAATCCAATTGTTGTTTTGGTACATAAGTTAGTCTTTAGATTTTGTTACCTAAATGCACGGAGAGATCTTAAGCAAATTATTAAAGGATTTTCCTTTTTTGACAAGAATCCAATTGTTGTTTCACTATTTACCCTGTATAACTAGTGCTTTCGCTGACTTCTTATCAATGCATTGAATCTCTATTCACTATTGATACTACAAACACCTGCCCACACCCAGCAAGCAGTCTCTCTTTCCAGACTCTCCCTACCCCGCCCAACTTCATAACCAAGAAAAATGTCAGAATATCTCCCAATAGAGATGATGGTCCTAATCTTCTCAAAGCTCCAACCCAAATCTATCCTCCAATTAAGGTGTTTATCAAAATCATGGAATGAGCTAATTTCAAGCCCCGACTTCATATGGCTACATACACAACAATCGGTCATCCTAAAAAACCCTACACATTTATTCAAAAGGTATTTCAGCACAGGTCTCAAGAAGGAAAAAATTTGACTCGCTGATGTATCAAATTCTGATACCCCTGTAATGCGATTAAGGTCTCCATTTAATGTCGATTTGCTAGATTATTTCTATTGTAGGATCATTGGTATATGCAACGGTGTCCTCTGTATGTTAAATGATTTATTATACCATAGTAGTCCCGTGGTACTTTGGAATCCTAGCATTTCCAGATGCCTCACCCTCAATCACCCAACGGCCCAACCTCAAGGTTGGAGGTGGAGATACAAGAAGAGACTGGAATTAGTTGAATCGGTTAACACACTTGTTTGATGATTATGTGATGACTGGTTATTGTGGACATCTTGGCCATTGGCTAAGTGTGAATGAATGGTCTGATGAAGTCGTTGATGCCCATTTTATTTTATTACCTTTCCCTCCCTTGCTATATATGTCAAGGATGATCAAGCTAGGTAAGTTATATATATCATTTTTTATTTTTTTTCTCTTTTCCCTTCCTTTTGGTCACTCTCTAGTTGAGTTGAGTGAACATGAAGATTTTGATCAAATGTACAGCAAAGAAATCTTTTTTGGTAGTATTTGCAGTTACTGTGTTCCACGACAAAAATTAATGCTTAGTTTCCTTGTTTAATTTGTGTTAGCAATGACTTGTAGATTAATGGAAGTTGAAAAAGTGTGTTATCTATCAAAAAAAATAAAAAGAAAGAAGAATAAGTATGGCCCTCTAGCTCAACAACAATGTCTTCAGATTCATTAAAAAAATTTAAATTCACTAGTATTGTTGTAGATGTTATCAACTTTTTAAAAAAATTGGTAACTTTTGCTGTAGATGTTATGAACTTCACTTTTTGTTGTTGATTTTGGATTCACTACTTTAAAATTATGGTAAATTAAATGATACACAACAATTAATCCCCAAGTTGTGCAACATTTAAATTCGTAGGCGGTTCATTAACCAAAATATCGGGTAATGATAATTTCTGAAAAATCTCCTAATTGAGATCAAACATCGCAATCAAGTACTCCACCCTTCTCTCCCCATTCCTCTTGTATGGAGTCCATTGGACTTTCCCGCAAATTTCAACCTGTGTAGAGAAATACTCTACGACACAAATATCTGGAATAGAACCATCAAAATCCTTCGAGATTCCTCAACTAAGTCCATAAATCTCAACCCTAGGTGGCAGCAAGTATTGTCCTCTGTATTTTAAATGATTTATTATACCATAGTAGTCCCGTGGTACTTTGGAATCCTAGCATTTCCAGATGCCTCAACCTCCCAATGACTCCTCTAGGTTGTGACAACTTAGGGACTCACACGTTTGTCCTTGGGTTTGGCTTTGCTATTAAAACAAGAGACTACAAGGTTGTGAGGATGGCCTATGCTCATGGTGATGGTAAATACTTGCTGCCACCTAGGGTTGAAATTTTTGCACTTAGTTCAGGAATCTGGAAGGATTTTGATGGTTTTATTCCAGATATTTGTGTCGTAGAGTATTTCTGGACACATGTTGAAATTTGAGGGGAAGTCCACTCGACTGCATACAAGAGGAATGGGGAGAGAAGGGTGGAGAACTTGACTGTGATGTTTGATCTCAATTAGGAGATTTTTCAAGAATTATCATTACCAGAAATTTTGGTTAATGAACCGCCTACGAATTTAAATGTTGCACAGCTTGGGGAATTACTTGTCGTGTATAAGCATGATACACGTGTTTGGAGCAGCGGTTGCTCCATTTGGATAATGAAAAGGTATGGAGACACAGATTCACGGAGCAAAGAACATAATGTTGCACTGGGCCAGGGGAATTTGCGCATGGTAATAGCTGTTTCTGATTGTCATAAAATACTGTTGACATACATGAAAGGGATGTTAGCTGTGTATAACACTGAGATGCAAACAACGATAAGAATCACTATTGCTGGTACTATGTACTCTTTTTACTATGAGAATTACGAGGAAACTCTTGTTTTGCTAGATAAAGGGGAGTTACTGCCTCTAGTTGATTTAGCATCTGAGGAGTCCATAGATGATGACGACGATGATGATGATAATGATGACGATGATCATCATCAAATACTTGAACTCCTGAAGCATCATGTTATGCATACGCGTGTCACAACTTTGCACGGAGACTGAAATAGAAACGAACAATTTTTTATGAAGTTTAGGCATACTTATAGGGGAGATGGAATATTTGCCTTCTCAGTCCTTCGCAATTTATTTTATCACAGTTATTTGTTGTTTGGTGTAATTCAATTGTTATGATTATTATTGTGATTTTAATAAATTTGAGTTTTTCTCTAGTTGTGGTTTCGTATTTGGCTAGATCAACTAATCAATGTTTAGAATGTGTAGGCCGGCATATTTTCCGGTGAGAAAGAGTGTAGACCAGAATGTTTCTTTTTCTGGCATCGACGACCTTCAACTTTTTTATCTCCTTTCCAACTGTCTGATAGTTAAGGTGGCATGGTAGGTGAAGTAGGTGAGGTTCAGCCATGGTAGGTGAGAGAGAAAAGACGTGTTCTAAGCCAATGTTTAAAAAGAAGCATGTGTACTATGCAAAAAAATGAACATTGACGCACTAATAATTTTTGTAAAAAACACACATCTGTATTCACAAGATACACTTCTACTGAGTAGAAGTACCTAGTTGGTCACAGAAGTAAAGAGCATCAACTTCTTGAAAAATGTAGAGATAGATGTTTACTGGCAAAGCGTCATTTATGCTTATAATTTAAAAGTACAGAACTTAAGCTCATAGAATAGGTAATACATCTCAAAATACAAACTGAATTACCTGGTTGCCATGTGATATGCACCGTGAAAATGAACCTCTGCTCTGTTTTCTCTGTTACCAATAAGTGAAGTTTCCCGTGATTTTGGTGCTGATATAACATCTCCCCTTCTCTGCACGAAGAACAACTTCATCATGACCCAGGAATCTGTCTTTGTTTTACACTTTAACCCATACCTGTTTTTATCAAGTAAGATCATAAATCTAGTTTTTTGAATATCAAAAATAAACTTTTTTCCTTTTCTCGGTGTTGAAGTCCAACATCGGTTGGATTAGAGGGGAATACTAAATAATATAGTGCAAATGAGCAATAAATAGTAAAACACATCGAAGAATAATAAGTTATCTGAATACTAAATAATATTATTTATACTGTTGATACAGAGAAGTGGAGAGGAGGCTAGCGCCCCTGCCCTTAAAAGGACACAAGCAAACATTTTAAAATTTCAAAAGTTAAAAATCCTTCGTTTTGTTTTGTTAACCATTGAAATTGAAAAAATTACAGCTTGATGGATTTTCTCAGTTCACTACATGTGCAAGCTATTTCCTTCCGAGATGCACATTTAATTGCACCGTAACCAAAAGTAGACAGCCTGATCGATTTTCACAGTTCATAATATGTGCAAGCTTTTTCTTAACGAAAAAGCGCATTAAATTGAACCCTACTTTATTAAAGGAAGTCTTCAAACGTTCACATACTTGGACAACTATGAATTTAGGAAACTTATTAGCTACTAAACATGATCAAGATTCTAACCGTCTACTTTTACAATGTATAGGCAACAAACCCAATGTGTCCCACCAGTGTTATCTTTAAGTGCGCTTAACCCCAGAAGCGAGGCTCAAAACGTGTTGTGTGCTTCAGTGTCGTCATCAAGGTAAATGTTTCCTTGTCAATGAGCTTCGTATGAAGAAGTGACACTAAATAATTGATATTTCACTTTATCATAAAAAAAAATCAATTTCTTTGGTCATATATTTGATATTCATGTTTATAATTATTAGTCTTGGACTAAACATAATATTTATATTCTTTTCTTCCTTTGCACCTTTTTTCATTAAAGGTCACGCTTTATTTGCGCTTTGCGCTTAAAGCCTTCACGGACCTTAGAGCTTTTTTGCATTTTTCGCCTTTGATAACACTGGTTTCCATAAGTGAGGTTTGGGGAGGATAGAGTGAACTTGGCTCAGTGTTATCAAAGGTGAAAAGCGCAAAAAGGTTTTAAGGTCCGTGGGGGCTTTAAACGCATAGCGCAAATAAAGCGTGGACTTTAATGAAAAAAGGCGCAAAGGGCAAAAAGAATACAAATATATATATGTTTAGTCCAAGACTAATAATTATAAACATGATGACAAATATATGACAAAAAATTGATTTTTTTAATGATAAAGTGAAATATCAATGATTTAGTTTCGCTTCTTCATAAAGAAGTTCATTGTCAAGAAAATGTTTGCCTTAGAACCTTGAAGACGACACTGAAGCGCACATAAAGCGATGCAACGTGCTCAACACGTTTTGGGCCTCGCTTCAGGGCTTAAGTGCTCATAAAGCGCGCCTTTGATGAGCAAACAATGAAAAGAAGGCAATAGTAACAAATAGAATCAAGATAATAGATATAGAAAACAAGAGGTGGTGATAGAAATTTAAAAAAGGGGAAAGAAACGAATATAATGCTAATACTCCAGGAAAGTGAACAAAAGTCTTACCAACTAACCTTCTAGCCTAATCCTCGACCTTCACACCCTACTATCAAGAGTAATGTACTCGATAAAATCGAGATGCTTTATATGTTGTCTAATCACCTCACCACAACACTTTTGAGGCCTACCTCTACCCCTCCTCAAGCTACTACGACCAAACTATCACACCTCCTAACCGTGACATTTGTACCTCTCCTCCACACATGCCCAAACCATCTCAACCTCACTTTCCACATCTTATCTTGCACGGGAGCCACCCCTAGCTTGTCCTGAATATCTTCATTATCTTCATTCCTAATCTTATTTCTCTTCGTACACCACGGGTCCACCCCAAAATCCTCATCTCCATTAGTCACATCTTCTGAACTTGAGAATTATTGATCGGCCAACACTTGGCCTCATATAGCAGACTCAATCTAACCACCACTCTGTAGAGGTAACCGTTATATTTAGGTAGTACACTCTTATCACACAAAGATGTTAGCCTTCATTTCATCACCTTGCCCCAATACGATGAGTGACATCCTTATCAACCTGCAAATTACCTTGGATCACTACCCATATGGTTGAAACTCTCTCTTAAGGATGACATTTGTGTCAAGCCTCGTGCCCACATCCCCTTCAGAAGATATGCTATTCAACTTGCACTCCAAGTAATCAATTTTGGTCATGCTCAACTTAAAACCTTTATACTCGAAAGCATGTCTCTAAACCTCCAATCTTGTTTTAAGTCTCCTTCGTGTATCGTCAATTAAAACTATGTCATGTGCAAATAACATGCACCAAGGCACCTATCTTTGAGTGTGACGCGTAAGTATATCAATAGCCAATGCAAATAAACATGGACTAAGAGTAGATTTTAGTACAACTCAATCACGACTAGGAAACGTTCCGAGTCACCTCCAATAGTACAAACCCAAGACTTAGCATCATTATACATATCTTTAATCACTCTAGTGTATGTTTGGGGAACACCTCTAGCCTCCAAACACATTATACGTGCATCTTAGTTATTTGACTTCTGATTAAGACTTCTAGGTTGTCTAATAAGCAAGCAAAATAACATAAGTTAGTAAGCACCAAGTTTTTAATACAACATAATATCATTGACTTAAGTCTTCTACTAAGCCACGTAAGTCACTTGATAATTTGTTCACGTTCTTGTACCACTTGCTCATGATCTTGCTACGCTAAGTCAGCCTAAAACTCTAAGAATTACTAAGAGAAGGGAAGAGAAAACACAAGAGAATTGCTAGGAAAGATTGTATGGTAGAAAACTCTGATTTTTGCTTTGAAAACATGTATCGTATAGTTGTATAGAGAGAATCCATTGCAGCACGAACAAAACTACGCCTACCTATTTTCTAAAAAGCTTAAAAATAATACTAATAAAGAGTAGACAATAATGCAACCATCTCAACAAGAGATAAATATCGAAAAACACAACAACTTAAAAGATAAAAGCATAAGAACGATTCAAGTCACGATCAACGACCACCACTGGTATTCACGAGCAAAGTGACCATCCTCGCCACATTTGTAGCAACCGCCGCCACCGCAACCGCCTCAACCATCACCACCAGAGTATCTACCACCTTCGTTACTGCCACCATCACTTTGGCTACACTCCCTCGTAAAGTGGCAAGACTCGCCACACTTCAACTAGTCGCTTCCTCCTCCACAACTATCAGTGTCGCCGTAAGTGTGGCGTGTCTGACCACTTTGCTAGGGAATGTAGCCAAGATGAAGATGGTGGTGGCGGAGGTGGTAGAGATTCTGGCTGTGTTGGTCAAGATGGTGGCGGTGGCGGCGGTTGCTACAAATATGGTAAGGATGGGCACTTTGCACGTGAATGCACTAGTGGTGGTCATTGATCGTGGCTTGAATCATTCCTATGCTTTATCTTTTATGGTGTTATATTTTTTGGTATTTATCTCTAGTTGAAATGGTTGTTTTATTTTTTGCTTTTATTAGTATCATTTGAAGTTTTTTAGTAATGGGGAGTCATTTTATATATATATATATATATATATATATATATATGTTCGTGTTGCAACAGATACTCTTTGTACAACTATCTATAGAAAACATGTTTTCAAAATAAAAATCAAAGTTCTCCACAATACAATTTTTGCAAGCAATCCTACTGTGTTCTCTCTTCCATTCTCTTGGCGATTCCTAGAGTTTTAGGTTGACTTGGTATAACAAGATCATGAACAAGTAGTGAAAGAACATGAGCAAATTGTCAAGTGTCACAGGTGTGCTTAGTAGAAGGCTAAGTCCCCGACATTATGTTGTATTAAAAACTTGGTGCTTACTAACTTATGTTATTCGGAAACTCAGTTGCTTGGCTATTAGATAAACTAGAATAGGAAAGTTGGAGAGACGGAATGGATGGAATCATCCAGTATTAAGATCTAGAAACAACATATTAATCATTCAGATGCATTCAAATTCATACGTCAAACAAATGACATCTAAATGGTCAATAAAGTGGGCTTAGCACCATGAGGTCACATGTTCAAAGACTTGGTGAGACAAGAACACTACCAGTACAACAACTACAGTTGCATGACACCTCAAAAATATAGAAATACAGAAAGGTGGACATAAAGAACACAAAGAAGGAGAGAGAGAGAGAGAGGATACAACCTATATATAGAGAGAGAGAGAGAGAAGAGAGACGAGCGAGATTGGGCAAAGAGGCGAGAGAACTCTTTTCCCACTTAGCAATCCAAACATTAGCTATAAACAGTAAATACTCAAACTAAAGCTATAGATCTCAAAAATGACAAGTCATTTTTTGAATTCTCTATTTTGAAGCCAAGTATATTTTTGGAATTAAGCAAATAGTTTTAGGAACAATCAAAGTTCTCCACAAGACAATTTTTGCTAGCAATCCTATTGTGTTCTCTCTTCCATTCTCTTGGCGATTCCTAGATTTTTAGGTTGACTTGGTATAACAAGATCATGAACAAGTAGTGAAAGAACATGAGCAAATTGTCAAGTGTCACAGGTGTGCTTAGTAGAAGGCTAAGTCCCCGACATTATGTTGTATTAAAAACTTGGTGCTTACTAACTTATGTTATTCAGAAACTCAGTTGCTTGGCTATTAGATAAACTAGAATAGGAAAGTTGGAGAGACGGAATGGATGGAATCATCTGGTATTCAGATCTAGAAACAACATCTTAATCAGATGCATTCAAATTCATACGTCTAAATCATAATGAAAACAAATGACATCTAACTGGTCAATAAAGTGGGTTTAGCACCATGAGGTCACATGTTCAAAGACTTGGTGACACAAGAACACTACCATTACAACAAATACAGTTGCATGACACCTCAAAAATATAGAAATACAGAAAGGTGGACATAAAGAACACAAAGGAGATAGAGAGAGGATACAACCTAGAGAGAGAGAGAGAGAGAGAAAGAAAAGAGAGACGAGCGAGATTGGGCAAAGAGGCGAGAGAAATTTTTTCCCACTTAGCAATCCAAACAGTAAATACTCAAACTAAAGATATAGATCTCAAAAATGACAAGTCATTTTTTGAATTCTCTATTTTGAAGCCAAGTATATTTTTGGAATTAAGCAAACAGTTTTAGGATTATTCTTTTAAATAATTTGTTAAGGAAAAGTCCAAATATGCATTTAGATTATGAGGGTATATATGCATCACTTTTTCAACGAAGGGTATATTCGCTCAAACTTGCATAGTTGAGGGGTACATTTGCCCCTTTTTCCTAAAATAATTATTGTTAAGCTCAAATAAATTATCATGATTTTGTTTCCTAAATGTGAGGAGAGATCTTAAGCGAGTTACTGAACAATTACCTTTCTAGATTAGAATCCAATTATTGTTTTTGGTACAAAATTTATTCTTTTGTCTATTTACCCGATATAAATGGTGCTTCCTCTACCTACATAGTATCGCGCTGAAGCTCTATTTACTATTGATACTTTAAAACATGGCCAAACCCATCAAGCAATCTCTCTTTCTAGAGCTCTCCCTTTCCCACCCAACTTCGTAGCCAAAGAAAAATGTCAGATATGATGGTTTAAATCTTCTTAAGGCTCCCACCCAAATCTCTCCTCCAATTAAGATGTTTATCAAAATTTTGGATGTACTAATTTCAAGCCCCAACTCCATTTGACTACATACAGAACCACCAGTCGTTCTAAAAAACCCTACTCATTCTTTCAAAAGGTATTTCAAAACAGGTCTCAAGAAGGAAAAAATCTAACTCGCGGGTGTATTAGATCTTGACACTGTAATACCATTAAAATCATTTTTTAATGGCGAAGTACCAGATTATTTCTATTGTAGGATAATTGGTGTATGCAACGATATTCTGTGTGTTAGATGACTTATTAGAATATAGAAGTTGTCTCGTACTTTGGAACCCTAGGATATACACGGATATACAGATGCCTCACCCTCCCAATGACTCCTCTTTGTTGTGACAACTCAAGGACTTACATGTTTGTCTTTGGGTTTGGGTTTGTTGTTAAAACAAGAGACTACAAGGTTGTGAGGATGGCCTATACTCATGGTGATGGTCAATACTTGCTGCCACCTAGGGTCAAGATATATGCACTTAGTTCAGGAATCTAGAAGATATTTTATTGGTTTTATTCCAGGTATTGGTGTGGTTAAAAACTTTTGGAAACAAGTTGAAGTTTGTGGGAAAGTTCACTGGACTGCATACAAGAGGAATGGGGAGAGAAGGGTGGAGATGATTATGATGTTTGATCTCAATGAGGAGATATTTCACGAATTATCATTACCAAAAATTTTGGTTCATGAACCACCTACAAATTTGAATGTTGCACAACTTGAGGAATTACTTGTTGTGTATCAGTATGATACACGTGTTTGGTGCAGTAGTTACTCCATTTGGGTAATGAAAAGGTATGGAGACACATATTCATGGAGCAAAGAATATAATGTTGCAATGCGCCAGGGGAATTTGAGCTAGTTAGGCATGGTACTAGCTGTTATTGATTGTCGTAAAATATTGTTATTGATATAACAGGGATGCTAGCTAAGTATAACCCTGAGATGGAAACAAAGGAAAGCTTCAATATTGCTGGTACTATGTACTCTTTTTATTATGACAATTACGAAGAAAGCCTTGTTTTGCTAGATAAAGGTGAGTGAGAAGTCGACAGATGACGATGATGATGATACTCAAATACTTGAACTCCTGAAGCATCATTTTATGCATCGGCGTGTCAAAGCTTTTCTTGGAGCTAGAAATAATAACGAACAAATGTTGTGATATTTAGGCATACTTATATTTAAAGTGTTATGATTATTATTGTGACTTTAATCAATTTGAGTGTTCCTTCAATTTTGGTTCTGTATTTTACTAGATCAACAGAATTTTTTAATTATTTTTTATATGGTAACCTAAATCTACCAACCTCTGACCCCTCTGTCCCTAGGAGTCAATACTGGTCCTCTCCACCTTGTTACCTTGGTGACTCAATCCCCCAACCTCAAGGTTGGAGGTGGAGAGTTCTGTCCACTTGATCTAGCCTTTCTGGTCAGATGAAATACTTCAAAATTAATCATTGCATTTTACTTAAGACAATCAAATTTTTGTAATTACTGGGAATCTATTTATGAAATGCACATTAAGTTGCACCCTACTTTATTAAAGGAAATCTTCAAACATTCACATAATTGAACAAATATAAATTTAGGAAACTTATTAGCAACTTAACATGACCTAGACCCAAACCCAAAGATTAGCGGCTGCATGTTTCCTTTGTAATAAAAAAATTATCTATATTCTAGATCATTTACTTTTCACAATGTATAGGCAACAAACCCAATGTGTTCCCACAAGTGGGGTTTGGGGAGGATAGAGTGAACGCATACCTTGCCCCTACCTTTGAGAAGGTAGAGAGGTTGTTTTAAAAAAAAAAAAAACTGGTTGAGCAAACAATGAAAAAGAGGCAATAGCAATAAATAGAAACAAGATAATAAGATATTGAAGCAACAGCTAGTGATAGAAATCTAAAAAATAAGGGAAAGAAATGAAAAATACTAAGACTCCCTTAAAATGAACGAGAACTCTTGCCAACTAACTAATCTTCAACCTTCACACCATTCTATCAAGAGTCATGTTCTTGATGAACTGGAGATGATTCATATATTGTCTAATCACCTCACTAAATACTTTTAAGGCCTACCTCTACTACTCCTCAAGCTACTATGACCAACCAATCAAACCTCCTAATCGTGACATTTGCATCTCTCCTCCTCACATGCCCAAACCATCTCAGGCTCACTTTTCACATCTTATCCTGCACCGGATCCACTTCTAACTTGTCCCGAATATCTTTATTCCTAATTTTATCTCTTCTCGTACACCATACATTCACCAAATATCCTCATCTCTCATCTCGCGAATTCTCGGTCGCCAACATTTCGCCTCATATAGAAGACTCGCCACTCGGTAGAGCTAACTTTTATGTTTAGGTGGTACATTTTTATCACACAGAACACCGGATGTTAGCCTCCATTTCATCACCCTACCCCAATACGATGAGTGACATCCTCGTCAATCTACCCATTTCCTTGGAACACTAACCCATGTGCTTGAAACTTCCTCTCCTAGGGACAACATGTGTGTCAAGCGTCTCACGTCCACATCCCCTTCATAATACACGTCATTCAACTTGCACTCCAAGTAATCAATTTTGGTCATGCTCAACTTTTGAGTCAAAAGTATGTCTCTAAACCTCCAATATTGTGTTAAGTCCCCCTCGTGTCTCGTCAATCAGAACTATGCCACGTACAAATAACATTCAACAAGGCACCAATCCTTGAATGTGATGCTTAAGTATATCCATAGCCAATGCAAATAAAGACGGTCTAAGAGTACTGGAAACGTTTTGAGTCACCTCCCATAGTCCAGAACCAAGTCTTAGCATCATCATACATATCCTTAATCACTCTAGAGTAAGTTAGGGAACACCTCTAACCTCCAAACACATTTTACAGGCATCTAAGTTATTTTACTTCTGATATTTCCGGTATGTAAATTACATAAGCTTTTAACAGAAAAGTTCCTTATTTTCTATTAAAGGGAGACTTATAAACAAGATAACATCTTTTTTATTTGGACATTAGCACAACATTTAATAAATTCTTTTCCTTTTATCTACTACTTCACTATACATCAGGGGATCTTCATTTATTGTTTAACTAAAATAGGACAATTCCATAGATAAACTAATTTTACACCCATTCCATCTCCCCCACTTATCAAATTCACTGAAAACTCACAGATGCTGGCAGAAAGAAACAGTAATGGGTCATATTGGAATTGCCATAAAGTTGAAAAAGAAGTGTTCTTGAAATAAAAATCTTCAAGATATCAGGTTTTTTGCTAGCAAATTAACAATAATAAAAGACTTTTTATCTATTTAGGGATCAAATATGTGAAGAATAAAAGAAAGCAGAAGAAGCAAAGGGCATACCGTATATATATATATATATATATATATATATATATATATATATATAAGTTGGGAGAACCGCAATTTTTATTTTCTGTTCAATCTTCCTCTTCCGCCACAAATCACAATCTCTTCCATAAATACAAAATCAGTAACAGTAAGTGGAAGAAGGTGAAATGAATTGACCCTTCCGACTGGCTTGGTAGTTTGGGTTTGGGATTTTCACATCGGAGATATCAAGTTCGAAATTCCTTGCTTTTGAGGAGGGATAAAAAGAGTCATTTCTTTCTGGTCCTATCGAACCAGACATTGAATATCTGAGATGGTTAGGGATTTCGAATCAAAGAATGGGTGTCTGCTATTAAGAAAGAGCACTAGATTGATTGAAGAGATCGAAATCAAAAGATTTGCCTACTGAATCGAGCTTATCTAGTGTAAATTAGCGCTATGTCATTTGCAAACTACTGCATAGTAGCTAGGGTTTTATCTATGTCAGTGCGGCTAGGAACTAGGGTTTCATCTATGCACACCTAAAGAATGGCGGCTGGTTATTTCTTATCATTTAATAAAAAGTGAGAAGAAGTAGGTTTTATTCAGATAAATACATATTTTAAGTAAAATAGGGTTCAAATTATGGCATGTAAAATTAGGAGTAGAGACGTCAAAATGGGCTTAGCCCATGGGGTTGGCCCAACCTAATCTGTTGTTGGGACAGAATTTTTCAAGTTCATTTAAAATTAAAAAATCAATTAACAAGACATATTTTAGTATCATATATACATATTTTACATTTAGTTTTAAAAATTACATATAATACCACTTTTTAATAATTATATCATATATCTTGAAAAATTAAATCAAATACACAAATCTCTTATCAGTATGATATTTGAATAATTATTTCTTAACTAATGGAATACTAACAATTCAAATTTTACTTTCTCTCACATCAATCCACTGTTTGCATGTACTAAATTCAGAACTACTTCCTGATAATATTCATTCAACATTATTCAAAGAGGTAAATTAAGATTTTATTCTATTTTTCGCTCATATTCTAATGTATCTTTATATGATTGTGACACGTATTTGATTTGATTATTTCATGTATCTAAGTATGTTTTTATATGTATTCTATAGATGTTTCATATACATGTCTCTAATATGATAAATAGTGTATCTGAAACTGTCAAAAATTATATTTTCTTAGCAAAAAATTAATATATTACAATGTAATAGTTTGCATCATATATCTAAAGAAAACAAAGATATAAAAAAACAACTTTCCATACCTAAACTAAATGTATCTAAGACTATTCAAATCTTTTATTACAGAGGAAAAAAATGAAATCAAACAATTGATGTATCCGACTCAAAAACTATTTCACCATCCAATAATTTTCTCTGTAGTTGCTACGTATAATGGATACAATCCAAAATCAGATTTGTGTCTTTTTATTCCATAAACAACTTCATTCTCATTTCGTTCCAAAATTTATTTGGAGTCGAATTATCTTTTACCATGTATCTGATCTCTAAAACATTACGACTTATTTCATATCACACACTATATCTTGTCATAATTACATTAGTACATAACTATAAGATGTGAAGCTAGCAATCTTCCCTATAAGATCCATATCTTGTCTAGAGTTACATTCTACTTCCATAGAAACATGATTTGCAAAGAAGGTTGGATAACTGCAATAAGTCAAAAGCTAAAGTAATTTTTCAAAATTGAGTCCCAAACATTATGACTACAATCGATTTGTAGTTCCATGGAAATACCTTCAACAAGATCATGGTAAGTCACATTATCCTTGAGAAGTATTTCATCGATCTTTATGGGGATATTGATCATTTTTTAAAAATTATCAAACGCAAGAAACAAAATAAAAATTGTTGCCAAGAAGATAATTTTTCAATAAGAGAATTATTGTGGTTTTAGGATTTCGTTTTTTTAGAAAGATTTGTTAGAATTGATATGCATGAATCTGCAAATCAGTATTAGTTATTAATTAAGCGTAATTACTCCTTTATTTCAGTAAATCAGTTAAGTATATTTAATTCAAAATTACTAAAATATGTATCTCTTTAATTCAAATTGTCAGATACACGTATCTGGATATATGTATTCGACGGACAAAATATGATATACGGAAAATGGTCAAAATATCCTTAAACTATTCGAAAAGGTCCAAATATACTCCTCATTCACCTATTGGGTTAAAAATATCCCTCAGCGGGGGGTGTATTGGTCGGTTCGATTTAGTTTTATGTATTATCGTTCGATTTATCAGTTTTTGATTTTTAAATATGATAACCCAATAACAAACCAATAAGATATCCTTTATCAGTTTTTGATCATTTTCGATTCGATTTTCGATTTACCCAATAAGAAAATGTCCATAAAATATTTTATGTCTTCTCACTTCTCTAAATGCTTTGGTATAGTGAAACAAGAAAGATAATGAGAAATTGCATCAATAAGAGAAAATATAGTACGAAGGCTATAATTACATGTTACCATCAAAACATAGTATGAAATATTTTATGTTCGTTAAATTATGGACCTTTATAAACTTACAAATGCCACAACCTACAATTACAAACTAAAACTAAAATAATATAGTCCAACAAGACTAAAACTAAAATCAAATAACTATAATTGTCAATCCCTTACTTTAATCTTTAGTTTTTGAGTAAACAGTAAAAACTAGTAAAATGGTCCAGTGTGAAATTGGTAGAGTACTAATAACTGGATATAATTATAGTGTCTAATTATATATTAAATTATTAATATTAAATAATTAGAAAGGACA
Organism: Solanum sitiens; assembly: GCA_016801875.1. Taxonomy (NCBI): domain Eukaryota; kingdom Viridiplantae; phylum Streptophyta; class Magnoliopsida; order Solanales; family Solanaceae; genus Solanum; species Solanum sitiens. Next base: position 423,384 of record JABWTJ010000510.1, read on the forward strand.
AAATAATAAATTATTATCGTCTTATTGGGTGATTGGGTATAGTAAAAACCGATACCAAACCAATAACACAATAAATATTTTTATTATTATTTATTAGGTGGCATATTCTAACTGGGCTCTCTCTGGGATGATAAGAAGCAAAGGTCATATTTTCAGCAGTATACGCAGTGGATCATTTATGTTGCTCACTTCGTCTTTGGTCTTTAGCTGCATCTTCGCAAACCGTTTCTTTTTTATGTAGAGATGATGTTATGATTATTAAATAAGTTATATTTGTTATATAATAGGTCTAAGATCAGGTCTAACATGGCATATATATGTTATTTTTCTGACTAATATATCATTGGAACCTGGATATAAAATGATATACACCCTACATATATGATGCATACAAAATACCAATAACATAATTGTATACAAATCATATGCAAGTTGTATATTTTGACCATATTGTATACAACAAAACTCGTACGCAAGTTGTATGTCTTGATTGAAATTGAGTGTTGAAATTGCTCGTCACATGATTCCATCCATTCCACCTCTGCAAAATTTCCTGTTCTAGTTTGTCTAATAGTCAAGCAGCTGATTTCCTGAATAACATAAGTTAGTAAGCTGGTAGCTTTTAATACAGCTTAATGTCACAGACTTAGTCTTCTACAGAACACGCGTGCGACACTTGACAATTTGCTCACATTCTCACGACACTTGCTCACGGTCATGCTATATCAAGTTAGCCTAAAAGTTTGGGAATCCCTAAGAGAACACAAGAGGATTGCTAGGAAAAATTGTATTGTAGAGAACTTTGATTTTTGCCTGTGAACATGTATAGTTATATTGAGAGTATCTATTGCAACATCAACAGAAATACTACTACGCACAACAAAAAAGCTTCAGAATGATACCTAATAAAGAACATAAAATAAAGTAACAATCTAACTAGAGATAAATACCGAAAAACATAATTTAAAAGATTAAAACATAGGAGGGATTCAAGCCACGATCAACGACCACCACTGGTGCATTCACGGGCAAAGTAACTATCATCACCACATTTGTAGCAACCACTGCCACGACCACCACCATCGGAGTATTTACCACCTTCGCCGCCTTCACTCTAGCTACATTCCCTAGCAAAGCGACAAGACTTGCTGGTGAGAATGGTCACTTTGCCCATGAATGTACTAGTGGTGGTGGTTGATCGTGGCTTGAATCCCTCTTATGCTTTTATTTTTTAAATTGTTATGTTTTTCGGTATTTATCTCTAGTTGAGATGGTTGCTTTATTTTCTACTCTTTATTAGTATCATTTTGAAGCTTTTTAGTAATGGGGAGCCATATTTTTATACGTATGACAATCAGAGGCGTATCCAGAATTTCAGAAGAATGTGTGCACTATTACGAAAAAATGTATCTAAGATATAAATTAGATCGATTTTGACCTTTAAGTTCTTGATACAAAACTGTTAAATTTTTAAATTATAGGTCCAACATACATAATACACCTAGTTTTAAATTTTAATAACACATGATTTAATTATATTAAAATTTAGCAGTGCTATTTTTTTAATTAGAAATTCCTGATGTAGCACACATGAAAATTTTGAAAGATTAAAGCAAAAACACAAAAGATAAAATGATGGAAATGCCAAAATTGTTACCGATAACCACTTGGAGGAGTGTTACCAAAAAATAAGATAGATATAAGTTTATATCTTTGCTTAGAGAGGTGCACCCAATCATCATTGTATCATTATATGCTACTTTAAACGTGGATTCACACCTCTATATTTAATTATCTTTTAAAAAATATAACACTACTATATATGATGCAAAAAGGGGAGCATGGATTCACGTGAACCCACATAACCCCATCTAGATACGCCTCTGATGACAATGGATACTCTATGTACAACTATACAATATTTTCAAAACAAAAAAATCAAAGGTCTCTACAATAAATTTTTTCCTAGCAATCGTCTTGTGTTCTCACTTCCATTCTCTTAGGAATTCCTAGAGTTTTAGACTAACTTTGGCATAACAAGATTGTGAGCAAATTGTCAAGTGCCTCACATGTGCTTAGTAGAAATCTGTGACAATTTGGTATCAGAGTAAGGTTACGGCTAAGGTAATGAAATGATGGAGAAATCAATGTTGCGAATACCCAAGCCAAAGTCATTTAGGATGTTGTCTCCAAGAAGGGCTATGGCAAAATGAGGAATACTTACAACAAATAGTCTTAATCATTCAGTATTAAAATCAAGAGACATCATATTAATCATTCAGATGTGCATTTAGATTCAGACGTCGAAAACAAATAAAATGTTAGTAGTCAGTGAAACGGGTTAAGTACCATGAGTCACTGGTTCAAATGCTATCGGAGACAAAAACACTAGGTGTTTAACTTAAAAGCACTATGAATATAACAAATACAGTCGCAAGACACCTAAAAAATATAGGAATACAAAAGTGGTGGACATAGAAAATATAGATAGGGGGATGTGAGAGAGAGATTAAACAACCTAAATGCACATATGAATACAACAAATACATTTTCATGATACCTCAATATATATATATATATATATATAGATAGATAGATAGATAGATAGATAGATAGATAGATATATAGAGAGAGAGAGAATGATGAGAATACAAAATACAAAGAGAGGCAAAAATACTAAGAGGAAGATTCGAGAAAATACAAAGAGATAGATGGAGAGGTAATCAAAATACAAAGAACAAGAGTGGGGGGGGGGGTTTATAGAGAGAGGGAGAGAGAAAGAAAGGCGAGCGATATTGAGGAAATGGAGATTCCGTGTAGCAATCCAATTAGTAGCTATGAATTGTAAATACTCAAACTAAAGTTATAGATCTCTAAGACGATAAGTCATTATTAAAGGGAAAAAGGACAAATATACCCCCGAACTATCATAAATAGTACACATCTATCCTTCACTTTTTGGGACATTGGTGCCTCCACCGTCCAAAAACTAGAGTGTATATACCATTTATACTAACGGACATACACGTGTCATAATCTTATCCACTGACCCGACATTTATTAAATATCGAATCAATGGATAAAATTGTGTCATGTGTCCCTATTTAGTCTTCCATTAGAGTGAAGGGCATATATGCTCTAGTTTTTTGACAATAGGGACACCAATGTCCCAAAAGTATGACAGAGGGTAGTTGCATACGATTTACTATAGTTCGGAGCTATATTTGTCCTTTTTTCCTTTTTCAAATTCTCTTTCTGAAAACCACGTGACATTTTTGGAATTAAGCAAACAGTTTTTTAGGATTATTTTTTTAACAATCTGTGCAGGAAAAGGCCAAATATGCATCATTTGGTAGACAACGAGGGTATATATGCTTCACTTTTTTAACGAAGGGGTATATCCGCTGAAAATTGCACAGTTGAGGGGTATATTTTCCCTTTTCCCCTAATTTGTTTTATTGTTAATCTCAAATAAATTTTCAAGCTTGTGTTACCTAAATGTGAGGAGAGATCTTAAGCAAGTTATTAAAGAATTTTCCTTTCTAGATGAGAATTCAATTGATGTTTTTGGTACATAAGTTAGAGGGTGTTTGGATTGACTTAAAAGTTGATCAAACCTACTTTTAAGTCAGTTTTTGACTTCTCGAATTGTTTGGCAAATACAAAAATTAAAAATAGCTTAAAATAAATAAATAAAAAATGACTTCAAATAAGTTAAGAAATGTTTGGTAAGGTCAAAAATGACTTCAAATAAGTCCAAAACCAAAAGTACCTCCCTCTACTTTTTATTTTTTAACTTAAAGGTCATTTCAGTTTGACTTTTTATTTATAATTTAAAAGCTACTTCTTTTAAGCTAACTTTAATGGGCTCTTAGTCTTTAGATTTTGTTACCTAAATGTGAGGAGAGATTTTAAACAAGTTATTAAAAAAAATTCCCTCCAATTGTTGTTTTTCGTACATAAGTTAGTCTTTAGATTTTGTTACCTAAATGTGAGGATAGATCTTAAGCAAGTTATTTAAGAATTTTCCTTTCTATATGAGAATCCAATTGTTGTTTTTGGTACATAAGTTAGTCTTTAGATTTTGTTACCTAAATGCAAGGAGAGATCTTAAGCAAATTATTAAAGGATTTTCCTTTTTTGACGAGAATCCAATTGTTGTTTCACTATTTACCCTGTATAAATAGTGCTTTCGCTGACTTCTTATCAATGCATTGAATCTCTATTCACTATTGATACTACAAACACCTGCCCACACCCAGCAAGCAGTCTCTCTTTCCAGACTCTCCCTACCCCGCCCAACTTCATAACCAAGAAAAATGTTGGAATATCTCCCAATAGAGATGATGGTCCTAATCTTCTCAAAGCTCCAACCCAAATCTCTCCTCCAATTAAGGTGTTTATCAAAATCATGGAATGAGCTAATTTCAAGCCCCGACTTCATATGGCTACATACACAACAATCGGTCATCCTAAAAAAAACCTACACATTTATTCAAAAGGTATTTCAGCACAGGTCTCAAGAAGGAAAAAATTTGACTCGATGATGTATCAAATTCTGACACCCCTGTAATGCGATTAAGGTCTCCATTTAATGTCGATTTGCTAGATTATTTCTATTGTAGGATCATTGGTATATGCAACGGTGTCCTCTGTATGTTAAATGATTTATTATACCATAGTAGTCCCGTGGTACTTTGGAATCCTAGCATTTCCAGATGCCTCACCGTCAATCACCCAACGGCTCAACCTCAAGGTTGGAGGTGGAGATACAAGAAGAGACTGGAATTAGTTGAATCGGTTAACACACATGTTTGCTGATTATGTGATGACTGGTTATTGTGGACATCTTGGCCATTGGTTAAGTGTGAATGAATGGTCTGATGAAGTCGTTGATGCCCATTTTATTTTATTACCTTTCCCTCCCTTGCTATATATGTCAAGAATGATCAAGCTACAGTAAGTTATATATATCATTTTTTATTTTTTTTCTCTTTTCCCTTCCTTTTGGTCACTCTCTAGTTGAGTTGAGTGAACATGAAGATTTTGATCAAATGTACAGCAAAGAAATCTTTTTTGGTAGTATTTGCAGTTACTGTGTTCCACGACAAAAATTAATGCTTAGTTTCCTTGTTTAATTTGTGTTAGCAATGACTTGTAGATTAATGGAAGTTGAAAAAGTGTGTTATCTATCAAAAAAAAGAAAAAGAAAGAAGAATAAGTATGGCCCTGTAGCTCAACAACAATGTTTTCAGATTCATTAAAAAAATTTAAATTCACTAGTATTGTTGTAGATGTTATCAACTTTTTAAAAAAAATTGGTAATTTTTGTTGTAGATGTTATGAACTTCACTTTTTGTTGTTGATTTTGGATTCACTACTTTAAAATTATGGTAAATTAAATGATACACAACAATTAATCCCCAAGTTGTGCAACATTTAAATTCGTAGGCGGTTCATTAACCAAAATATCGGGTAATGATAATTTCTGAAAAATCTCCTAATTGAGATCAAACATCGCAATCAAGTACTCCACCCTTCTCTCCCCATTCCTCTTGTATGGAGTCCATTGGACTTTCCCGCAAATTTCAACCTGTGTAGAGAAATACTCTACGACACAAATATCTGGAATAGAACCATCAAAATCCTTCGAGATTCCTCAACTAAGTCCATAAATCTCAACCCTAGGTGGCAGCAAGTATTGTCCTCTGTATGTTAAATGATTTATTATACCATAGTAGTCCCATGGTACTTTGGAATCCTAGCATTTCCAGATGCCTCAACCTCCCAATGACTCCTCTAGGTTGTGACAACTTAGGAACTCACACGTTTGTCCTTGGGTTTGGGTTTGCTATTAAAACAAGAGACTACAAGGTTGTGAGGATGGCCTATGCTCATGGTGATGGTAAATACTTGCTGCCACCTAGGGTTGAAATTTTTGCACTTAGTTCAGGAATCTGGAAGGATTTTGATGGTTTTATTCCAGATATTTGTGTCATAGAGTATTTCTGGACACAGGTTGAAATTTGAGGGGAAGTCCACTCGACTGCATACAAGAGGAATGGGGAGAGAAGGGTGGAGAACTTGACTGTGATGTTTGATCTCAATTAGGAGATTTTTCAAGAATTATCATTACCAGAAATTTTGGTTAATGAACCGCCTACGAATTTAAATGTTGCACAGCTTGGGGAATTACTTGTCGTGTATCAGTATGATACACGTGTTTGGAGCAGCGGTTGCTCCATTTGGGTAATGAAAAGGTATGGAGACACAGATTCACGGAGCAAAGAACATAATGTTGCACTGGGCCAGGGGAATTTGCGCATGGTAATAGCTGTTTCTGATTGTCATAAAATACTTTTGACATACATGAAAGGGATGTTAGCTGTGTATAATACTGAGATGCAAACAACGATAAGAATCACTATTGCTGGTACTATGTACTCTTTTTACTATGAGAATTACGAGGAAACTCTTGTTTTGCTAGATAAAGGGGAGTTACTGCCTCTAGTTGATTTAGCATCTGAGGAGTCCATAGATGATGACGACTATGATGATGATAATGATGACGATGATCATCATCAAATACTTGAACTGCTGAAGCATCATGTTATGCATACGCGTGTCACAACTTTGCACGGAGACTGAAATAGAAACGAACAATTTTTTATGAAGTTTAGGCATACTTATAGGGGAGATGGAATATTTGCCTTCTCAGTCCTTCGCAATTTATTTTATCACAGTTATTTGTTGTTTGGTGTAATTCAATTGTTATGATTATTATTGTGATTTTAATAAATTTGAGTTTTTCTCTAGTTGTGGTTTCGTATTTGGCTAGATCAACTAATCAATGTTTAGAATGTGTAGGCCGGCATATTTTCCGGTGAGAAAGAGTGTAGACCAGAATGTTTATTTTTCTGGCATCGACGACCTTCAACTTTTTTATCTCCTTTGCAACTGTCTGATAGTTAAGGTGGCAGCGGGTGGAATTTAATGGTGTTTGTGGGTGTGATTTGTGAGTTGTTGTATATATGAAATTGTGAAAAGATGGTGAAGTAGGTGAGGGTCAGCCATGGTAGGTGAGAGAGAAAAGACGTGTTCTAAGCCAATGTTTAAAAAGAAGCATGTGTACTATGCAAAAAAATGAACACTGACGCACTAATAATTTTTGTAGAAAACACACATCTGTATTCACAAGATACACTTCTACTGAGTAGAAGTACCTAGTTGGTCACATAAGTAAAGAGCATCAACTTCTTGAAAAATGTAGAGATAGATGTTTACTGGCAAAGCGTCATTTATGCTTATAATTTAAAAGTACAGAACTTAAGCTCATAGAATAGGTCATACATCTCAAAATACAAACTGAATTACCTAGTTGGCATGTGATATGCACCGTGAAAATGAACCTCTGCTATGTTTTCTCTGTTACCAATAAGTGAAGTTTCCCGTGATTTTGGTGTTGATATAACATCTCCCCTTCTCTGCACGAAGAACAACTTCATCATGACCCAGGAATCTGTCTTTGTTTTACACTTTAACCCATACCTGTTTTTATCAAGTAAGATCATAAATCTAGTTTTTTGAATATCAAAAATAAACTTTTTTCCTTTTCTCGGTGTTGAAGTCCAACATAGGTTGGATTAGAGGGGAATACTAAATATAGTGCAAATGAGCAATAAATAGTAAAACACATCGAAGAATAATAAGTTATCTAAATACTATATAATATTATTTATACTGTTGATACAGAGAAGTGGAGAGGAGGCTAGCGCCCCTGCCCTTAAAAGGACACAAGCAAACATTTTAAAATTTCAAAAGTTAAAAATCCTTCGTTTTGTTTTGTTAACCATTGAAATTGAAAAAATTATAGCTTGATGGATTTTCTCAGTTCATTACATGTGCAAGCTTTTTCCTTCCGAGATGTACATTTAATTGCACCGTAACCAAAAGTAGACAGCCTGATCGATTTTCACAGTTCATAACATGTGCAAGCTTTTTCTTAACGAAAAAGCGCATTAAATTGAACCCTACTTTATTAAAGGAAGTCTTCAAATGTTCACATAATTGGACAACTATGAATTTAGGAAACTTATTAGCTACTAAACATGATCAAGATTCTAACCGTCTACTTTTACAATGTATAGGCAACAAACCCAATGTGTTCCCACCAGTGTTATCTTTAAGCGCGCTTAACCCCAGAAGCGAGGCTCAAAACGTGTTGTGTGCTTCAGTGTCGTCATCAAGGTAAATGTTTCCTTGCCAATGAGCTTCGTATGAAGAAGTGACACTAAATAATTGATATTTTACTTTATCATAAAAAAAAATCAATTTCTTTGGTCATATATTTGATATTCATGTTTATAATTATTAGTCTTGGACTAAACATAATATTTATATTCTTTTCTTCCTTTGCACCTTTTTTCATTAAAGGTCACGCTTTATTTGCGCTTTGCGCTTAAAGCCTTCACGGACCTTAGAGCTTTTTTGCATTTTTCGCCTTTGATAACACTGGTTTCCATAAGTGAGGTTTGGGGAGGATAGAGTGAACTTGGGTCAGTGTTATCAAAGGTGAAAAGCGCAAAAAAGTTTTAAGGTCCGTGGGGGTTTTAAACGCATAGCGCAAATAAAGCGTGGACTTTAATGAAAAAAGGCGCAAAGGGTAAAAAGAATACAAATATATATATGTTTAGTCCAAGACTAATAATTATAAACATGATGAAAAATATATGACAAAAAATTGATTTTTTTAATGATAAAGTGAAATATTAATGATTTAGTTTCGCTTCTTCATAAAGAAGTTCATTGTCAAGGAAATGTTTGCCTTAGAACCTTGAAGACGACACTGAAGCACACATAAAGCGACGCAACGTGCTCAACACGTTTTGGGCCTCGCTTCAGGGCTTAAGTGCTCATAAAGCGCGCCTTTGATGAGCAAACAATGAAAAGAAGGCAATAGCAACAAATAGAATCAAGATAATAAGATATAGAAAACAAGAGGTAGTGATAGAAATTTAAAAAAGGGGAGAGAAACGAATATAATGCTAATACTCCAGGAAAGTGAACAAAAATCTTACCAACTAACCTTCTAGCCTAATCCTCGACCTTCACACCCTACTATCAAGAGTAATGTACTCGATAAAATCGAGATGCTTCATATGTTGTCTAATCACCTCACCACAACACTTTTGAGGCCTACCTTTACCCCTCCTCAAGCTACTACGACCAAACTATCACACCTCCTAACCGTGACATTTGCACCTCTCCTCCACACATGCCCAAACCATCTCAACTTCACTTTCCACATCTTATCTTGCACGGGAGCCACCCCTAGCTTGTCCTGAATATCTTCATTATCTTCATTCCTAATCTTATTTCTCTTCGTACACCACGGGTCCACCCCAAAATCCTCATCTCCATTAGTCACATCTTCTGAACTTGAGAATTATTGATCGGCCAACACTTGGCCTCATATAGCAGACTCAATCTAACCACCACTCTGTAGAGGTAACCGTTATATTTAGGTAGTACACTCTTATCACACAAAGATGTTAGCCTTCATTTCATCACCTTGCCCCAATACGATGAGTGACATCCTTATCAACCTGCAAATTACCTTGGATCACTACCCATATGGTTGAAACTCTCTCTTAAGGATGACATTTGTGTCAAGCCTCGTGCCCACATCCCCTTCAGAAGATATGCTATTCAACTTGCACTCCAAGTAATCAATTTTGGTCATGCTCAACTTAAAACCTTTATACTCGAAAGCATGTCTCTAAACCTCCAATCTTGTTTTAAGTCTCCTTCGTGTATCGTCAATTAAAACTATGTCATGTGCAAATAACATGCACCAAGGCACCTATCTTTGAGTGTGACGCGTAAGTATATCAATAGCCAATGCAAATAAACATGGACTAAGAGTAGATATTTAGTACAACTCTATCACGACTAGGAAACGTTCCGAGTCACCTCCAATAGTACAAACCCAAGACTTAGCATCATACATATCTTTAATCACTCTAGTGTATGTTTGGGGAACACCTCTAGCCTCCAAACACATTATACGTGCATCTTAGTTATTTGACTTCTGATTAAGACTTCTAGGTTGTCTAATAGTCAAGCAAAATAACATAAATTAGTAAGCACCAAGTTTTTAATACAACATAATATCATTGACTTAAGTCTTCTACTAAGCCACGTAAGTCACTTGATAATTTGTTCACGTTCTTGTACCACTTGCTCATGATCTTGCTACGTTAAGTCAGCCTAAAACTCTAAGAATTACTAAGAGAAGGGAAGAGAGAACACAAGAGAATTGCTAGGAAAGATTGTATGGTAGAAAACTTTGATTTTTGCTTTGAAAACATGTATCGTATAGTTGTATAGAGAGAATCCATTGCAACACGAACAAAACTACGCCTACCCATTTTCTAAAAAGCTTAAAAATAATACTAATAAAGAGTAGGCAATAATGCAACCATCTCAACAAGAGATAAATATCGAAAAACACAACAACTTAAAAGATAAAAGCATAAGAACGATTCAAGTCACGATCAACGACCACCACTGGTATTCACGAGCAAAGTGACCATCCTCGCCACATTTGTAGCAACCGCCGCCACCGCAACCGCCTCATCCATCACCACCAGAGTATCTACCACCTTCGTTACTGCCACCATCACTTTGGCTACACTCCCTCGTAAAGTGGCAAGACTCGCCACACTTCAACTAGTCGCTTCCCCTCCACAACTATCAGTGTCGCCGTAAGTGTGGCGTGTCTGACCACTTTGCTAGGGAATGTAGCCAAGATGAAGATGGTGGTGGCGGAGGTGGTAGAGATTCTGGCTGTGTTGGTCAAGATGGTGGCGGTGGCGGCGGTTGCTACAAATATGGTAAGGATGGGCACTTTGCACGTGAATGCACTAGTGGTGGTCATTGATCGTGGCTTGAATCATTCCTATGCTTTATCTTTTATGGTGTTATATTTTTTGGTATTTATCTCTAGTTGAAATGGTTGTTTTATTCTTTGCTTTTATTAGTATCATTTGAAGTTTTTTAGTAATGGGGAGTCATTATTTATATATATATATATATATATATATATATATATATATATATATATATATATATATATATAAAATGACTCCCCATTACTAAAAACATGTTTTCAAAATAAGAACAGATACTTGGTGCAACTAACTATAGAAAACATGTTTTCAAAATAAAAATCAAAGTTCTCCACAATACAATTTTTGTTAGCAATCCTATTGTGTTCTCTCTTCCATTATCTTGGCGATTCCTAGATTTTTAGGTTGACTTGGTATAACAAGATCATGAACAAGTAGTGAAAGAACATGAGCAAATTGTCAAGTGTCACAGGTGTGCTTAGTAGAAGGCTAAGTCCCCGACATTATGTTGTATTAAAAACTTGGTGCTTACTAACTTATGTTATTCGGAAACTCAGTTGCTTGGCTATTAGATAAACTAGAATAGGAAAGTTGGAGAGACGGAATGGATGGAATCATCTGGTATTCAGATCTAGAAACAACATCTTAATCAGATGCATTCAAATTCATACGTCTAAATCATAATGAAAACAAATGACATCTAACTGGTCAATAAAGTGGGTGTAGCACCATGAGGTCACATGTTCAAAGACTTGGTGACACAAGAACACTACCATTACAACAAATACAGTTGCATGACACCTCAAAAATATAGAAATACAGAAAGGTGGACATAAAGAACACAAAGAAGGAGAGAGAGAGAGGATACAACCTAGAGAGAGAGAGAGAGAGAGAGAAAGAGAAGAGAGACGAGCGAGATTGGACAAAGAGGCGAGAGAAAATTTTTCCCACTTAGCAATCCAAACAGTAAATACTCAAACTAAAGATATAGATCTCAAAAATGACAAGTCAATTTTTGAATTCTCTATTTTGAAGCCAAGTATATTTTTGGAATTAAGCAAACAGTTTTAGGATTATTCTTTTAAATAATTTGTTAAGGAAAAGGCCAAATATGCATTTAGATTATGAGGGTATATATGCATCACTTTTTCAACGAAGGGTATATTCGCTCAAACTTGCATAGTTGAGGGGTACATTTGCCCCTTTTTCCTAAAAAAATTATTGTTAAGATCAAATAAATTATCATGATTTTGTTTCCTAAATGTGAGGAGAGATCTTAAGCGAGTTACTGAACAATTACCTTTCTAGATTAGAATCCAATTATTGTTTTTAGTACAAAATTTATTCTTTTGTCTATTTACCCGATATAAATGGTGCTTCCTCTACCTACATAGTATCGCACTGAAGCTCTATTTACTATTGATACTTTAAAACATGCCCAAACCCATCAAGCAATCTCTCTTTCTAGAGCTCTCCCTTTCCCACCCAACTTCGTAACCAAAGAAAAATGTCAGATATGATGGTTTAAATCTTCTTAAGGCTCCCACCCAAATCTCTCCTCCAATTAAGATGTTTATCAAAATTTTGGATGTACTAATTTCAAGCCCCAACTCCATTTGACTACATATAGAACCACCAGTCGTTCAAAAAAACCCTACACATTTTTTCAAAAGGTATTTCAAAACAGGTCTCAAGAAGGAAAAAATCTAACTCGCGGGTGTATTAGATCTTGACACTGTAATACCATTAAAATCATTTTTTAATGGCGAAGTACCAGATTATTTCTATTGTAGGATAATTGGTGTATGCAACGATATTCTGTGTGTTAGATGACTTATTAGAATATAGAAGTTGTCTCGTACTTTGGAACCCTAGGATACACGGATATACAGATGCCTCACCCTCCCAATGACTCCTCTTTGTTGTGACAACTCAAGGACTTACATGTTTGTCTTTGGGTTTGGGTTTGTTGTTAAAACAAGAGACTACAAGGTTGTGAGGATGGCCTATGCTCATGCTGATGGTCAATACTTGCTGCCACCTAGGGTCAAGATATATGCACTTAGTTTAGGAATCTAGAAGATATTTTATTGGTTTTATTCCAGGTATTGGTGTCATAGAAAACTTTTGGAAACAAGTTGAAGTTTGTGGGAAAGTTCACTGGACTGCATACAAGAGGAATGGGGAGAGAAGGGTGGAGATGATTATGATGTTTTATCTCAATGAGGAGATATTTCACGAATTATCATTACCAAAAATTTTGGTTCATGAACCACCTACAAATTTGAATGTTGCACAACTTGAGGAATTACTTGTTGTGTATCAGTATGATACACGTGTTTGGTGCAGTAGTTACTCCATTTGGGTAATGAAAAGGTATGGAGACACATATTCATGGAGCAAAGAATATAATGTTGCAATGCGCCAGGGGAATTTGAGCTAGTTAGGCATGGTACTAGCTGTTATTGATTGTCGTAAAATATTGTTATTGATATAACAGGGATGCTAGCTAAGTATAACCCTGAGATGGAAACAAAGGAAAGCTTCAATATTGCTGGTACTATGTACTCTTTTTATTATGACAATTACGAAGAAAGCCTTGTTTTTCTAGATAAAGGTGAGTGAGAAGTCGACAGATGACGATGATGATGATACTCAAATACTTGAACTCCTAAAGCATCATTTTATGCATCGGCGTGTCAAAGCTTTTCTTGGAGCCAGAAATAATAACGAACAAATGTTGTGATATTTAGGCATACTTATATTTAAAGTGTTATGATTATTATTGCGACTTTAATCAATTTGAGTGTTCCTTCAGTTTTGGTTCTGTATTTTACTAGATCAATAGAATTTTTTAATTATTTTTTATATGGTAACCTAAATCTACCAACCTCAGACCCCTCTGTCCCTAGGAGTCAATACTGGTCCTCTCCACCTTGTTACCTTGGTGACTCAATCCCCCAACCTCAAGGTTGGAGGTGGAGAGTTCTGTCCACTTGATCTAGCCTTTCTGGTCAGATGAAATGCTTCAAAATTAATCATTGCATTTTACTTAAGACAATCAAATTTTGGTAATTACTGGGAATCAATTTATGAAACGCGCATTAAGTTGCACCCTACTTTATTAAAGGAAATCTTCAAACATTCACATAATTGAACAAATATAAATTTAGGAAACTTATTAGCAACTTAACATGACCTAGACCCAAACCCAAAGATTAGCGGCTGCATGTTTCCTTTGTAATAAAAAAATTATCTATATTCTAGATCATTTACTTTTCACAATGTATAGGCAACAAACCCAATGTGTTCCCACAAGTGGGGTTTGGGGAGGATAGAGTGAACGCATACCTTGCCCCTACCTTTGAGAAGGTAGAGAGGTTGTTTTTAAAAAAAAAAAAAAAAAACTGGTTGAGCAAACAATGAAAAAGAGGCAATAGCAATAAATAGAAACAAGATAATAAGATATTGAAGCAACAGCTAGTGATAGAAATCTAAAAAAATAAGGGAAAGAAACGAAAAATACTAAGACTCCCTTAAAATGAACGAGAACTCTTGCCGACTAACTAATCTTCGACCTTCACACCATTCTATCAAGAGTCATGTTCTTGATGAACTGGAGATGATTCATATATTGTCTAATCACCGCACTAAATACTTTTAAGGCCTACCTCTACTACTCCTTAAGCTACTATGACCAACCAATCAAACCTCCTAATCGTGACATTTGCATCTCTCCTCCTCACATGCCCAAACCATCTCAGGCTCACTTTTCACATCTTATCCTGCACCGGATCCACTTCTAACTTGTCCCGAATATCTTTATTCCTAATTTTATCTCTTCTCGTACACCATACATTCACCAAATATCCTCATCTCTCATCTCGCGAATTCTCGGTCGCCAATATTTCGCCTCATATAGAAGACTCGCCACTCGGTAGAGCTAACTTTTATGTTTATGTGGTACATTTTTATCACACAGAACACCGGATGTTAGCCTCCATTTCATCACCCTACCCCAATACGATGAGTGACATCCTCGTCAATCTACCCATTTCCTTGGAACACTAACCCATGTGCTTGAAACTTCCTCTCCTAGGGACAACATGTGTGTCAAGCGTCTCACGTCCACATCCCCTTCATAATACACGTCATTCAACTTGCACTCCAAGTAATCAATTTTGGTCATGCTCAACTTTTGAGTCAAAAGTATGTCTCTAAACCTCCAATATTGTGTTAAGTCCCCCTCGTGTCTCGTCAATCAGAACTATGCCACGTGCAAATAACATTCAACAAGGCACCAATCCTTGAATGTGATGCTTAAGTATATCCATAGCCAATGCAAATAAAGACGGTCTAAGAGTACTGGAAACGTTTTGAGTCACCTCCCATAGTCCAGAACCAAGTCTTAGCATCATCATACATATCCTTAATCACTCTAGAGTAAGTTAGGGAACACCTCTAACCTCCAAACACATTTTACAGGCATCTAAGTTATTTTACTTCTGATATTTCCGGTATGTAAATTACATAAGCTTTTAACAGAAAAGTTCCTTATTTTCTATTAAAGGGAGACTTATAAACAAGATAACATCTTTTTTATTTGGACATTAGCACAACATTTAATAAATTCTTTTCCTTTTATCTACTACTTCACTATACATCAGGGGATCTTCATTTATTGTTTAACTAAAATAGGACAATTCCATAGATAAACTAATTTTACACCCATTCCATCTCCCCCACTTATCAAATTCACTGAAAACTCACAGATGCTGGCAGAAAGAAACAGTAATGGGTCATATTGGAATTGCCATAAAGTTGAAAAAGAAGTGTTCTTGAAATCAAAATCTTCAAGATATCAGGTTTTTTGCTAGCAAATTAACAATAATAAAAGACTTTTTATCTATTTAGGGATCAAATATGTGAAGAATAAAAGAAAGCAAAAGAAGCAAAGGGCATACCGTATATATATATATATATATATATAAGTTGGGAGAACCGCAATTTTTATTTTCTGTTCAATCTTCCTCTTCCGCCACAAATCACAATCTCTTCCATAAATACAAAATCAGTAACAGTAAGTGGAAGAAGGTGAAATGAATTGACCCTTCCGACTGGCTTGGTAGTTTGGGTTTGGGATTTTCACATCGGAGATATCAAGTTCGAAATTCCTTGCTTTTGAGGAGGGATAAACAGAGTCATTTCTTTCTGGTCCTATCGAACCAGACATTGAATATCTGAGATGGTTAGGGATTTCGAATCAAAGAATGGGTGTCTGCTATTAAGAAAGAGCACTAGATTGATTGAAGAGATCGAAATCAAAAGATTTGCCTACTGAATCGAGCTTATCTAGTGTAAATTAGCGCTATGTCATTTGCAAACTACTGCATAGTAGCTAGGGTTTTATCTATGTCAGTGCGGCTAGGAACTAGGGTTTCATCTATGCACACCTAAAGAATGGTGGCTGGTTATTTCTTATCATTTAATAAAAAGTGAGAAGAAGTAGGTTTTATTCATATAAATACATATTTTAAGTAAAATAGGGTTCAAATTATGGCATGTAAAATTAGGAGTAGAGACGTCAAAATGGGCTTAGCCCATGGGGTTGGCCCAACCTAATCTGTTGTTGGGACAGAATTTTTCAAGTTCATTTAAAATTAAAAAATCAATTAACAAGACATATTTTAGTATCATATATACATATTTTACCTTTAGTTTTAAAAATTACATATAATACCACTTTTTAATAATTATATCATATATCTTGAAAAATTAAATCAAATACACAAATCTCTTATCAGTATGATATTTGAATAATTATTTCTTAACTAATGGAATACTAACAATTCAAATTTTACTTTCTCTCACATCAATCCACTGTTTGCATGTACTAAATTCAGAACTACTTCCTGATAATATTCATTCAACATTATTCAAAGAGGTAAATTAAGATTTTATTCTGTTTTTCGCTCATATTCTAATGTATCTATATACGATTGTGACACGTATTTGATTTGATTATTTCATGTATCTAAGTATGTTTTTATATGTATTCTATAGATGTTTCATATACATGTCTCTAATATGATAAATAGTGTATCTGAAACTGTCAAAAATTATATTTTCTTAGCAAAAAATTAATATATTACAATGTAATAGTTTGCATCATGTATCTAAAGAAAACAAAGATATAAAAAAACAACTTTCCATACCTAAACTAAATGTATCTAAGACTATTCAAATCTTTTATTACAGAGGAAAAAAATGAAATCAAACAATTGATGTATCCGACTCAAAAACTATTTCACCATCCAATAATTTTCTCTGTAGTTGTTACGTATAATGGATACAATCCAAAATCAGATTTGTGTCTTTTTATTCCATAAACAACTTCATTCTCATTTCGTTCCAAAATTTATTTGGAATCGAATTATCTTTCACCATGTATCTGATCTCTAAAACATTACGACTTATTTCATATCACACACTATATCTTGTCATAATTACATTAGTACATAACTATAAGATGTGAAGCTAGCAATCTTCCCTATAAGATCCATATCTTGTCTAGAGTTACATTCTACTTCCATAGAAACATGATTTGCAAAGAAGGTTGGATAACTGCAATAAGTCAAAAGCTAAAGTAATTTTTCAAAATTGAGTCCCAAACATTATGACTACAATCGATTTGTAGCTCCATGGAAATACCTTCAACAAGATCATGGTAAGTCACATTATCCTTGAGAAGTATTTCATCGATCTTTATGGGGATATTGATCATTTTATAAAAATTATCAAACGCAAGAAACAAAATAAAAATTGTTGCGAAGAAGATAATTTTTCAATAAGAGAATTATTGTGGTTTTAGGATTTCGTTTTTTTAGAAAGATTTGTTAGAATTGATATGCATGAATCTGCAAATCAGTATTAGTTATTAATTAAGCGTAATTACTCCTTTATTTCAGTAAATCAGTTAAGTATATTTAATTCAAAATTACTAAAGTATGTATCTCTTTAATTCAAATTGTCGGATACACGTATCTGGATATATGTATTCGACGGACAAAATATGATATACGGAAAATGGTCAAAATATTCTTAAACTATTCGAAAAGGTCCAAATATACTCCTCATTCACCTATTGGGTTAAAAATATCCCTCAGCGGGGGGGTGTATTGGTCGGTTCGATTTAATTTTATGTATTATCGTTCGATTTATCAGTTTTCGATTTTTATATATGATAACCCAATAACAAACCAATAAGATATCCTTTATCAGTTTTTGATCATTTTCGATTCGATTTTCGATTTACCCAATAAGAAAATGTCCATAAAATATTTTATGTCTTCTCACTTCTCTAAATGCTTTGGTATAGTGAAACAAGAAAGATAATGAGAAATTGCATCAATAAGAGAAAATATAATACGAAGGCTATAATTACATGTTACCATCAAAACATAGTATGAAATATTTTATGTTCGTTAAATTACGGACCTTTATAAACTTACAAATGCCACAACCTACAATTACAAACTAAAACTAAAATAATATAGTCCAACAAGACTAAAACTAAAATCAAATAACTATAATTGTCAATCCCTTACTTTAATCTTTAGTTTTTGAGTAAACAGTAAAAACTAGTAAAATGGTCCAGTGTGAAATTGGTAGAGTACTAATAATTGGATATAATTATAGTGTCTAATTATATATTAAATTATTAATATTAAATAATTAGAAAGGACAAAATAATAAATTATTATCGTCTTATTGGGTGATTGGGTATAGTAAAAACCGATACCAAACCAATAACACAATAAATATTTTTATTATTATTTATTAGGTGGCATATTCTAACTGGGCTCTCTCTGGGATGATAAGAAGCAAAGGTCATATTTTCAGCAGTATACGCAGTGGATCATTTATGTTGCTCACTTCGTCTTTGGTCTTTAGCTGCATCTTCGCAAACCGTTTCTTTTTTATGTAGAGATGATGTTCTGATTATTAAATAAGTTATATTTGTTATATAATAGGTCTAAGATCAGGTCTAACATGGCATATATATGTTATTTTTCTGACTAATATATCATTGGAACCTGGATATAAAATGATATACACCCTACATATATGATGCATACAAAATACCAATAACATAATTGTATACAAATCGTATGCAAGTTGTATATTTTGACCATATTGTATACAACAAAACTCGTACGCAAGTTGTATGTCTTGATTGAAATTGAGTGTTGAAATTGCTCGTCACATGATTCCATCCATTCCACCTCTGTAAAATTTCCTGTTCTAGTTTGTCTATAGTCAAGCAGCTGATTTCCTGAATAACATAAGTTAGTAAGCTGGTAGCTTTTAATACAGCTTAATGTCACAGACTTAGTCTTCTACAGAACACGCGTGCGACACTTGACAATTTGCTCACATTCTCACGACACTTGCTCACGGTCATGCTATACCAAGTTAGCCTAAAAGTTTGGGAATCCCTAAGAGAACACAAGAGGATTGCTAGGAAAAATTGTATTGTAGAGAACTTTGATTTTTGCCTGTGAACATG
Source organism: Solanum sitiens (assembly GCA_016801875.1). Classification (NCBI taxonomy): domain Eukaryota; kingdom Viridiplantae; phylum Streptophyta; class Magnoliopsida; order Solanales; family Solanaceae; genus Solanum; species Solanum sitiens. Next base: position 442,863 of record JABWTJ010000510.1, read on the forward strand.
TATATTTATATTGAGAGTATCTATTGCAACATCAACAGAAATACTACTACGCACAACAAAAAAGCTTCAGAATGATACCTAATAAAGAACATAAAATAAAGTAACAATCTAACTAGAGATAAATACCGAAAAACATAATTTAAAAGATTAAAACATAGGAGGGATTCAAGCCACGATCAACGACCACCACTGGTGCATTCACGGGCAAAGTAACTATCCTCACCACATTTGTAGCAACCACTGCCACGACCACCACCATCGGAGTATTTACCACCTTCGCCGCCTTCACTCTAGCTACATTCCCTAGCAAAACGACAAGACTTGCTGGTGAGAATGGTCACTTTGCCCATGAATGTACTAGTGGTGGTGGTTGATCGTGGCTTGAATCCCTCTTATGCTTTTATTTTTTAAATTGTTATGTTTTTCGGTATTTATCTCTAGTTGAGATGGTTGCTTTATTTTCTACTCTTTATTAGTATCATTTTGAAGCTTTTTAGTAATGGGGAGCCATATTTTTATACGTATGACAATCAGAGGCGTATCCAGAATTTCAGAAGAATGTGTGCACTATTACGAAAAAATGTATCTAAGATATAAATTAGATCGATTTGACCTTTAAGTTCTTAATACAAAACTGTTAAATTTTTAAATTATAGGTCCAACATACATAATACACCTAGTTTTAAATTTTAATAACACATGATTTAATTATATTAAAATTTAGTAGTGCTATTTTTTTAATTAGAAATTCCTGATGTAGCACACTTGAAAATTTTGAAAGATTAAAGCAAAAACACAAAAGATAAAATGATGGAAATGCCAAAATTGTTACCGATAACCACTTGGAGGAGTGTTACAAAAAAATAAGATAGATATAAGTTTATATCTTTGCTTAGAGAGGTGCACCCAATCATCATTGTATCATTATATGCTACTTTAAACGTGGATTCACACCTCTATATTTAATTATCTTTTAAAAAATATAACACTGCTATATATGATCCAAAAAGGGGAGCATGGGTTCACGTGAACCCACATAACCCCATCTAGATACGCCTCTGATGACAATGGATACTCTATGTACAACTATACAATATTTTCAAAACAAAAAAATCAAAGTTCTCTACAATAAATTTTTTCCTAGCAATCGTCTTGTGTTCTCACTTCCATTCTCTTAGGAATTCCTAGAGTTTTAGACTAACTTTGGCATAACAAGATTGTGAGCAAATTGTCAAGTGCCTCACATGTGCTTAGTAGAAATCTGTGACAATTTGGTATCAGAGTAAGGTTACGGCTAAGGTAATGAAATGATGGAGAAATCAATGTTGCGAATACCCAAGCCAAAGTCATTTAGGATGTTGTCTCCAAGAAGGGCTATGGCAAAATGAGGAATGCTTACAACAAATAGTCTTAATCATTCAGTATTAAAATCAAGAGACATCATATTAATCATTCAGATGTGCATTTAGATTCAGACGTCGAAAACAAATAAAATGTTAGTAGTCAGTGAAACGGGTTAAGTACCATGACTCACTGGTTCAAATGCTATCGGAGACAAAAACACTAGGTGTTTAACTTAAAAGCACTATGAATATAACAAATACAGTCGCAAGACACCTAAAAAATATAGGAATACAAAAGTGGTGGACATAGAAAATATAGATAGGGGGATGTGAGAGAGAGATTAAACAACCTAAATGCACATATGAATACAACAAATACATTTTCATGATACCTCAATATATATATATATATATATATAGATAGATAGATAGATAGATAGATAGATAGATAGATATATAGAGAGAGAGAGAATGATGAGAATACAAAATACAAAGAGAGGCAAAAATACTAAGAGGAAGATTCGAGAAAATACAAAGAGATAGATGGAGAGGTAATCAAAATACAAAGAACAAGAGTGGGGGGGGTTATAGAGAGAGGGAGAGAGAAAGAAAGGCGAGCGATATTGAGGACATCCGTGTAGCAATCCAATTAGTAGCTATGAATTGTAAATACTCAAACTAAAGTTATAGATCTCTAAGACGATAAGTCATTATTAAAGGGAAAAAGGACAAATATACCCCCGAACTATCATAAATAGTACACATCTATCCTTCACTTTTTGGGACATTGGTGCCTCCACCGTCCAAAAACTAGAGTGTATATACCATTTATACTAACGGACATACACGTGTCATAATCTTATCCACTGACCCGACATTTATTAAATATCGGATCAATGGATAAAATTGTGTCATGTGTCCCTATTTAGTCTTCCATTAGAGTGAAGGGCATATATGCTCTAGTTTTTTGACAATAGGGACACCAATGTCCCAAAAGTATGACAGAGGGTAGTTGCATACGATTTACTATAGTTCGGAGCTATATTTGTCCTTTTTTCCTTTTTCAAATTCTCTTTCTGAAAACCACGTGACATTTTTGGAATTAAGCAAACAGTTTTTTAGGATTATTTTTTTAACAATCTGTGCAGGAAAAGGCCAAATATGTATCATTTGTTAGACAACGAGGGTATATATGCTTCACTTTTTTAACGAAGGGGTATATCCGCTGAAAATTGCACAGTTGAGGGGTATATTTTCCCTTTTCCCCTAATTTGTTTTATTGTTAATCTCAAATAAATTTTCAAGCTTGTGTTACCTAAATGTGAGGAGAGATCTTAAGCAAGTTATTAAAGAATTTTCCTTTCTAGATGAGAATTCAATTGATGTTTTTGGTACATAAGTTAGAGGGTGTTTGGATTGACTTAAAAGTTGATCAAGCCTACTTTTAAGTCAGTTTTTGACTTCTCGAATTGTTTGGCAAATACAAAAATTAAAAAATAGCTTAAAATAAATAATAAAAAATGACTTCAAATAAGTTAAGAAGTGTTTGGTAAGGTCAAAAATGACTTCAAATAAGTCCAAAACCAAAAGTACCTCCCTCTACTTTTTATTTTTTAACTTAAAGGTCATTTCAGTTTGACTTTTTATTTATAATTTAAAAGCTACTTCTTTTAAGCTAACTTTAATGGGCTCTTAGTCTTTAGATTTTGTTACCTAAATGTGAGGAGAGATTTTAAACAAGTTATTAAAAAAATTTCCCTCCAATTTTTGTTTTTCGTACATAAGTTAGTCTTTAGATTTTGTTACCTAAATGTGAGGATAGATCTTAAGCAAGTTATTTAAGAATTTTCCTTTATATATGAGAATCCAATTGTTGTTTTTGGTACATAAGTTAGTCTTTAGATTTTGTTACCTAAATGCAAGGAGAGATCTTAAGCAAATTATTAAAGGATTTTCCTTTTTTGACGAGAATCCAATTGTTGTTTCACTATTTACCCTGTATAAATAGTGCTTTCGCTGACTTCTTATCAATGCATTGAATCTCTATTCACAATTGATACTACAAACACCTGCCCACACCCAGCAAGCAGTCTCTCTTTCCAGACTCTCCCTACCCCGCCCAACTTCATAACCAAGAAAAATGTCGGAATATCTCCCAATAGAGATGATGGTCCTAATCTTCTCAAAGCTCCAACCCAAATCTCTCCTCCAATTAAGGTGTTTATCAAAATCATTGAATGAGCTAATTTCAAGCCCCGACTTCATATGGCTACATACACAACAATCGGTCATCCTAAAAAACCCTACACATTTATTCAAAAGGTATTTGAGCACAGGTCTCAAGAAGGAAAAAATTTGACTCGCTGATGTATCAAATTCGGACACCCCTGTAATGCGATTAAGGTCTCCATTTAATGTCGATTTGCTAGATTATTTCTATTGTAGGATCATTGGTATATGCAACGGTGTCCTCTGTATGTTAAATGATTTATTATACCATAGTAGTCCCGTGGTACTTTGGAATACTAGCATTTCCAGATGCCTCACCCTCAATCACCCAACGGCCCAACCTCACGGTTGGAGGTGGAGATACAAGAAGAGACTGGAATTAGTTGAATCGGTTAACACACTTGTTTGATGATTATGTGATGACTGGTTATTGTGGACATCTTGGCCATTGGTTAAGTGTGAATGAATGGTCTGATGAAGTCGTTGATGCCCATTTTATTTTATTACCTTTCCCTCCCTTGCTATATATGTCAAGGATGATCAAGCTAGGTAAGTTATATATATCATTTTTTATTTTTTTTCTCTTTTCCCTTCCTTTTGGTCACTCTCTAGTTGAGTTGAGTGAACATGAAGATTTTGATCAAATGTACAGCAAAGAAATCTTTTTTGTTAGTATTTGCAGTTACTGTGTTCCACGACAAAAATTAATGCTTAGTTTCCTTGTTTAATTTGTGTTAGCAATGACTTGTAGATTAATGGAAGTTGAAAAAGTGTGTTATCTATCAAAAAAAAGAAAAAGAAAGAAGAATAAGTATGGCCCTCTAGCTCAACAACAATGTCTTCAGATTCATTAAAAAAATTTAAATTCACTAGTATTGTTGTAGATGTTATCAACTTTTTAAAAAAATTGGTAACTTTTGTTGTAGATGTTATGAACTTCACTTTTTGTTGTTGATTTTAGATTCACTACTTTAAAATTATGGTAAATTAAATGATACACAACAATTAATCCCCAAGTTGTGCAACATTTAAATTCGTAGGCGGTTCATTAACCAAAATATCGGGTAATGATAATTTCTGAAAAATCTCCTAATTGAGATCAAACATCGCAATCAAGTACTCCACCCTTCTCTCCCCATTCCTCTTGTATGTAGTCCATTGGACTTTCCCGCAAATTTCAACCTGTGTAGAGAAATACTCTACGACACAAATATCTGAAATAGAACCATCAAAATCCTTCGAGATTCCTCAACTAAGTCCATAAATCTCAACCCTAGGTGGCAGCAAGTATTGTCCTCTGTATGTTAAATGATTTATTATACCATAGTAGTCCCGTGGTACTTTGGAATCCTAGCATTTCCAGATGCCTCAACCTCCCAATGACTCCTCTAGGTTGTGACAACTTAGGGACTCACACGTTTGTCCTTGGGTTTGGCTTTGCTATTAAAACAAGAGACTACAAGGTTGTGAGGATGGCCTATGCTCATGGTGATGGTAAATACTTGCTGCCACCTAGGGTTGAAATTTTTGCACTTAGTTCAGGAATCTGGAAGGATTTTGATGGTTTTATTCCAGATATTTGTGTCATAGAGTATTTCTGGACACAGGTTGAAATTTGAGGGGAAGTCCACTCGACTGCATACAAGAGGAATGGGGAGAGAAGGGTGGAGAACTTGACTGTGATGTTTGATCTCAATTAGGAGATTTTTCAAGAATTATCATTACCAGAAATTTTGGTTAATGAACCGCCTACGAATTTAAATGTTGCACAGCTTGGGGAATTACTTGTCGTGTATCAGTATGATACACGTGTTTGGAGCAGCGGTTGCTCCATTTGGGTAATGAAAAGGTATGGAGACACAGATTCACGGAGCAAAGAACATAATGTTGCACTGGGCCAGGGGAATTTGCGCATGGTAATAGTTGTTTCTGATTGTCATAAAATACTTTTGACATACATGAAAGGGATGTTAGCTGTGTATAATACTGAGATGCAAACAACGATAAGAATCACTATTGCTGGTACTATGTACTCTTTTTACTATGAGAATTACGAGGAAACTCTTGTTTTGCTAGATAAAGGGGAGTTACTGCCTCTAGTTGATTTAGCATCTGAGGAGTCCATAGATGATGACGACTATGATGATGATAATGATGACGATGATCATCATCAAATACTTGAACTGCTGAAGCATCATGTTATGCATACGCGTGTCACAACTTTGCACGGAGACTGAAATAGAAACGAACAATTTTTTATGAAGTTTAGGCATACTTATAGGGGAGATGGAATATTTGCCTTCTCAGTCCTTCGCAATTTATTTTATCACAGTTATTTGTTGTTTGGTGTAATTCAATTGTTATGATTATTATTGTGATTTTAATAAATTTGAGTTTTTCTCTAGTTGTGGTTTCGTATTTGGCTAGATCAACTAATCAATGTTTAGAATGTGTAGGCCGGCATATTTCCGGTGAGAAAGAGTGTAGACCAGAATGTTTCTTTTTCTGGCATCGACGACCTTCAACTTTTTTATCTCCTTTGCAACTGTCTGATAGTTAAGGTGGCAGCGGGTGGAATTTAATGGTGTTTGTGGGTGTGATTTGTGAGTTGTTGTATATATGAAATTGTGAAAAGATGGTGAAGTAGGTGAGGGTCAATTCCATAGATAAACTAATTTTACACCCATTCCATCTCCCCCTCTTATCAAATTCACAGAAAACTCACTATTGCTGGCAGAAAGAAACAGTAATGGGTCATATTGGAATTGCCATAAAGTTGAAAAAGAAGTGTTCTTGAAATCAAAATCTTTAAGATATCAGGTTTTTTGCTAGCAAATTAACAATAATGAAAGACTTTTTATCTATTTCACCATCCAATAATTTTCTCTGTAGTTGTTACGCATAATGGATACAATTCAAAATCAGATTTGTGTCTTTTTATTCCATAAACAACTTCATTCTCATTTCGTTCCAAATTTTAATTGGAGTCGAATTGTCTTTCACCATGTATCTCATCTCTAAAACATTACAACTAATTTCATATCACACACTATATCTTGTCATAATTACATTTGTACATAACTATAAGATGTGAAGCTAGCAACTAGAACCGTCAATATAGGCTAGGCTCGTTGGGTCGGCCTGGCCTAACCCGGGATTTTATAGGACTGGGCTATGATTTTTGCAGCCCATTTAAGAAAAGGGTTTTTTAGCCTGGCCTGAATAAGTCTGCTGATTTGTGGGGCTTGAGAAATATCAGTAGGGTCGGCCCGTGGGCCAATAAAAATTAATTAAAAAATGTAATATAATATTAAAATTTTAAATTAAAGAGAGTCCAAATTCAAAACAATTAAATTAATATTTCTATTTAGATATTTATACTTTTATTTGAAAAAAAATAATAATAAATATTATAAAGATAATTTTATTCGTTGATTTGATTGACAAGTAGTAACATTAACATTCTATAATATTGTTTTGTCGATATTTATGATAATATTTTTAAATAATAATTTATAATTTAATTTACTAATTATAAAAAAAATATAATTTTAAAGAAGTGGGCTGGCCCGGCAAGCCTGTAGGCCACGTATTTGTGGGTTGGGTCGACCATTTTCTAGCCCACACCAAAAAATGGGCTAGCCCGGCTTGACCCGTAAAATGTCAAAGCCTGTATGGGTTAGCCCGGATGGGTGGGCTAGCCCATATTGACAGCTCTACTAGCAATCTTCCCTATAGGATCCATATCTTGTCTAGAGTTACATTCCCCTTCCATAGAAACATGATTTGCAAAGAAGGTTGGATAACTGCAATAAGTCAAAAGCTAAAGTAATTTTTCAAAATTGAGTCCCAAACATTATGACTACAATCGATTTGTAGTTCCATGGAAATACCTTCAACAAGATCATGGTAATTAAGTCACATTATCCTTGAGAAGTATTTCATCGATCTTCATGGGGATATTGATCATTTAAAAAAAGTAGTCAAACGCAAGAAACAAAGTAAAAATTGTTGCCAAGAAGATAAGTTTTCGATTAGAGAATTATTGTGGTTTTAGGATTTCGTTATTTTAGTGAGATTTGTTAGAATTGATATGCATGAATCTGCAAATCAGTATTAGTTATTAATTAAGCGTAATTACTTTTTTATTTAAGTAAATCAATTAAGTACATTTAATTCAAAATTACTAAACATGTATCTCTTTAATTCAAATTGTCTGATATATGTATTCGACGGACAAAATATGGTATATGATGTAATTATTGAAACTATCTTGAATCCTAGTAATTAGGTCCTAAGCTAGAGGGATTATGTAATTTGCTCTTAAAATTATGGTTTATAAGTCTGACTCATATTAGTCCTATAGGTTGGGCCAGAGTCGACGCATGGGCCAAAACTATTCATTTAAGAGTAGCTTAAAGAAATCTCATTAGTGTATGAGCTGATTAATTAGATGTACGCTATATTGTAATATTACGAATCTTATCAAATTTTGATACGTTTAGATACATGTATCTTGGGATACATGAATGTAAAATTAGGTTTAATCTGTTCTAGAATGTACACACTATCTAAGTGAATTCACGAGTATCCAGGATAAATCTCACTTCCCTCTCATCTCGCTCGCCACTCTGTTATCTTGTTCGGGTATCTTGATGCATTATATCAGATACATGTATCTACCGTAGCTAGTATCCTAGATATATGTTAATCACACTAGAGTTTTCACTAGTAATATTGAAACAACACCATTGTTTGTCATATTTGATTTGAAAATCCTCTAATTTTCTTAATGTTATAGAAATTTAAGTTTGAAAAAAAAAAGTCTAGCTCGCTCCAGCTCCTGGCTCTTCTAGGAGTGAGTTGAGCTTCAAGTCCTTCCAAATAAATGGTTGCCCCACCCTAGCCATCAAATTTCTTGTCCCGCGAGACTTGGGCCTAGTGTGGCTAGACAGACCCTTTTTGACAACTCTAATAAGGATAAACTTTATATTTGTGTAAAAAAAAAAAGAGCAACTTTCACACATAAAAATTATATTTGTATGGTATAGCTTTGTATATATAATTGCGCTCCATAACAAACTTTATGTTTGCTATGGAGCATCAAATTGTATAACTAGTTGGCAATGCTTTAGATTTGTATAATCTGTTGGCAAGTCATTTGTATAATTTGTGTTGGTATAAAGCGAGAAAGAGAGAAAAATAAAAGAGAACTGGGCAGGAAAAGATCTATATTTGTATAATTATAAGTATATAGGACGAAAATATATTTATTCATATTTCTATATACAATTTTCTCTCGCTTTATACAAACACAAACACATTTATACATTTGTATTTGTATAAAAGCAAGAGAGGCGAAGGAGAGACTGACGAGAGTGGCGAGCGAGAAACCTAGGGAGAGAGGCAATGACAATAATTTGTTAGGTTACAATTAAATCAAACTGTGATTATAATATTTAATTTGAATTACTAGTTCGTTATTATATACAATTTTTCTTTAAAAAAATACCCTTTCTCTCTCTAAGAATTTAAAGATAGACTTTCTTTCCTGCTCTCTTACTCTTTGGATTTTCTTTTTATTTGTTAATTTTAAATTATTATAATTATATCATAAGAGTTTATTAAAGTTTGGAGATATAACTATTTGGGATAAAATGTTCTTAAAGATAATGTAGTTGACATGACGAAGCTATGAAAATTATCTAAGACTCTTATGATCAAATAATGTTCATAAGATATTGGAAAAAGGGTCTGTAATATATTTAAACTTTAATCGAAATTGTTATTACGATACCAAACGTTGAAAAAGACCTTTTACTCCCTATACTATTTAATAGTGTATTTTAAAGGTATATGTGTCCACGTGGACATAAAAAATATTGCATAATTATAAATAGTAACGTGTCCATGTGGACACATTTATACCCTTTAAAATACACTATTAAATAGTTCGAGGGGATAAAAAATACACTATTAAATAGTTTAGAGAGGTAAAAAGTCCTTCATAAAGTTTGATATCGTAACAATAATTTCGGCCAAAGTTGAAATATTTTTCAAATATTTAACAAAACAATAAAATAAAAAAATATAGGATTAAGCTCCACTCTTTTTCATTTTCTTTCTTTATCTCTCTTATTCTTTCATCAAGTATATCTAAGCCATAAATAAATATTAGTTATAAGGACTTGGATGTTTCATTAACAACCACTAATGTATTGTTGGAGCTTAGATGTAAAGTGATATATCCTACACATAAAATGCATACACATGATATACAACAAAACAACTGTATACAAATAATATGCAAGTTGTATATTTTGACCAGATTGTATACAACAATAAATTTGTGTATGAGTTGCATGTCTCGGTTGTTCGTACAAAATTTTTGTGTGTTGAAAATTAACTACAACCAAAGAAAAAAAAAATTATTAATGTATTTTGTGGAGACCAGTTATTTTGTTTGTTTGATTCTTCTCTGCTATTTTTTTTTTTGTGATACAAGGATCTTTAGTATCATATTTCTCAAATCACACGATAATTCAGACCTCTTAGAAATGTATTTTGATCATTAAAAATGTCGGACAATACTTTACTATTTTGGGTTGATCTTCGAAAATAACCTTTCGATAATGATATTTTTTCAAAAGCTTAATGGATGTTCTAAAAAAGTTATGCATTCTCCCTCTATTTATAAATGTTAAGGTAGTCGACAAGTGTTAATCAACTCTCTTTTAACACATTTTGATTGGTTCATGTTTATCACAAATGCAACCTGATAAGACTATATTTTATCGGTCAAACACATGTCATTTTGAATACTATATTTCTGATTTATTCTTAAATTTGGACGATATGATCGTTTTGGTGTTGAATTTGACGAAAATATCAAGCCACTTGACATATGTCACGACTTTAGGCTTCAAAATGAAATAAATTTGATTAGGAAAATAAAATAGATTACTTAATTTGTGAAGTTCAAATAAACCATTGTACCAAATAATTTTGAATTAAATTCAAATTTTATATGGACTAAACTCAAAAAATTTACATGTCTATATTAACTAAATTGTAAATATTAGTACCAATTTTTGAGGAAACGCCAGTATATAAATAAGTTGTATATTGTTTTTATGACTAATGTATTATTGGAGCTTGGATGTAAAATAATATACACCCTAAGGGGTCATTTGGTTACTGGTTAGAGTTATACAGGTATTAGCTATGCAGGGTTTAGTTATGCAGATATTAGCTATGCAGGGTTTAGTTATGCAGGTATCAGTTATGCAGGGTTTAGAGATTACAATACATGAATTATTCAATATTGAATATTAAACTACTTGTAAATTATTAATATTTATTATTTACAAAATAATAATACATACTAATAAAATGTGAAATATATTGAATAATATATAACGCTAATATTTGATTAGCATATGTATCGTTAAAAATATACAATCAATTTTAAATATTTAAAAAATATTTATATTTGCATAAATGAATCAAAACGGTAAATATATAAAAAGAAATGAAAATAGTCTATATATAATAAGAAATAAAAATAACACATGTACAATAAAGTTTCCAATTTAAAAAAATTAAAAGAAATAAAAATGGTCTAAATATAAAAAAGAAATAAAAACAACAAACTTATATATAGGAAAACAATAAAGTTTCCAATTAAAAATAATAAAATAAATTAATAGGGTAAATATGTAATTTGTCACTTTAATACACGTATAACTAATACCCACATAATTTATTCCACCTTCTACCCTGCATAACTTTATACATAGATTTCCTCATTAGTTATGTTGGTATTAATTATGTAGAACTACAAAAATGCAACCAAACATGGTATAAGTTATGTTGACTTTTCTACCTAAAAAAAAATTTCTACCAAACATTGCATAACTTAATACATTATTTATACATGAATAAGAGGCAAGTTATACCATAACCAAACGGCCCCTTAAATATATGATACATATAAATGGCGTACAAAATACAGCAACATAATTGTATACAAATCATATGCAAATCGTATATTTTCATCATATTATATATAACAAAACTCATATCCTAGTTGTAAGTCTTGATTATTCGTAATAAAATTTCAAATATTGAAATTAACTAAAAATAAAGAAAAAAATGTTACTTTATTGATAAACTTTGTTGAGTACAATTATGTTGTACTTTGGATTTTTCTCCGCTAATTTCTTTTGGTAATTTGATGACCTTCAGTAATATATTTCTCAAATTATATGATAATCGAAATGCTAGACAATACTTTGAATTAATTAGTCAATGATAATATATTTTTCAATGCTATTGTATGTTCTCAAAAAGTTATGTAATCTCTCTATTTATATTTGTAGAAATAGACAATCTATATTTTAATAAGGGAAAAGGCTCAAATATGCCATCGAATTTTCAGAAAAGATTTATTTATGCCATCAGTTAAAAGTTTGGCTCATTTATGTCATTACCGTTAAAGAAAAGGCTCATTCATGCCATTATTTTTTAACGGTGGTTTTGCAAAACCATTTTTGACATGTGGCCAATTATAATTCGGCCACGTCATCACTTTATTTAATAAAAAAAGTCAAAAAAAATTAATTCAATTTTTTTTCAGAATTATGATTTTTTTATTTAAAAAATTGATGATATGACCGAATTATAATTGGTCACGTGTCAAAAATGATTTCGCAAAACCACATTTAAAAAATAATGGCATGAATGAACCTTTTCTTTAACAGTAATGACATAAATGAGCCAAACTTTTAACTGAAGGCATAAATGAGCATTTTTCTGAAAGTTCGATGGAATATTTGAACTTTTTAAACTCTATTATCACATCATTTAAACATATATAATTTATTATAATTACATGTAAATTTATTATTTGACTGTATTTTTTTATAAAATTTAAAAATACCCCGATTATTCAATAATAATATAAATTTATATAAAATCATTTTAAAATGTAATAATATCAATATAATATATATATTTTTTCAATATGACAATGTTCGATTCGGTCCATTTTAATTAATTTAAAGAAAATTATCAACACCCTTAGTTGACGATATTAAATAACACTCAAATTAAGTCACACTAGAATCTGTTTATTTTGTTTTATGTATGATAAAATATGAATCAAAATACATATATTTAAAAAAAAAAGAGTTGGACTATTTTTAAACACAAAAGTACCCTTAAGAAATATTTATTAAATTTCACTATAAAATTTAAAATTATATTTATTCTGTATTTAATTTATGATATTAACTTATATCAGGATAAATTATAAACCAAAGTTCCAAAATACTTAATTAGGAAGGACAATCTACTTTAATTTAATTCATCTTTCATTCTACACCGTTGATTGATTACAAGCTCCAACGGTTCAAATTCACGATCCGCGTCATCCACAATCAACCAATGAACATCTAGCCCAAACTTCTATATAAATAAATCTCTTCATCCCCTTTCACTTCACACAATTCAAACCCCAAAATCCCCCCCAAATTTTCCCTTCAATGGCACCAAAGGCAGAGAAGAAACCGGCGGAGAAGAAGCCATCGGCTGAGAAAGCTCCAAAGGCCGGCAAGAAGCTGCCGAAGGACGGCGGAGCTGCTGCTGCCGGAGACAAGAAGAAGAAGAGATCGAAGAAATCGATCGAGACTTACAAGATCTACATCTTCAAGGTGCTGAAGCAGGTTCATCCAGATATAGGTATTTCAAGCAAGGCTATGGGAATCATGAACAGCTTCATCAATGATATATTCGAGAAGCTTGCTCAGGAATCATCCAGGCTTGCTAGGTATAACAAAAAGCCTACCATCACTTCTCGGGAGATTCAAACTGCTGTTCGTTTGGTCCTTCCCGGTGAATTGGCTAAGCATGCCGTCTCGGAGGGTACTAAAGCTGTTACCAAATTCACTAGCTCTTAGATTTGATAGTTTTGTGTTGATTTTTCTGTTGGATTTATACTTTTCGATTAGATTTGGTGATGTGAAGAACAGAAAAATTGAATATAGAATAGATTTGATTGAGTTCAGTAAATGAAATTGTTATATCTGAATTTTCTATTCTAGTAGTTCGTTTTCATGCTCATAACCTCTTTATCTCTACGAGTTAGGTATAATGTTAGTAAACAAAGCTTGAAATGATTTTCATCTACAATATATTTGCATTTCTGAAGATTACAGTTACACAAATGGTAGTAGTTTCAATGAATTGAAACATAAATCTAAGCTCCAGGAACAAACTTAGTGGCGTAAACCCAAGCATTGTTAGCAACAGGGTTGTCAAGGTGATCTAACAGGTTTTCAAGAGGGCCTTTACCGGTAACAATAGCTTGAACGAAGAATCCAAACATAGAGAACATAGCTAGTCTTCCGTTTTTGATTTCCTTTACCTTGAGTTCAGCAAATGTTGTAGGGTCATCCGCAAGGCCGAGTGGGTCAAAATATTGGCCACCGGGGTATAAATCGTTGCCTTCTCCAACTCCTGGAAGTCCGTTGATTCTAAAACCTTCAACAAGTCCCATAAGCACCACTTGGAAACCTAGCACAGCTAGAATACTCTGAGCATGGACAAGGTTCGGGTTTCCCAAGTAGTCAAGTCCACCGTCACTGAAGATTTGTGATCCTGCTTTGAACCATACTGGTTCCTTGAAGTCTACCTTCACCCATTTTTCAAGAACTTCGGGGAAAATGCAACCTAGTGCACCAAGCATTGCCCATCTTCCATGGATAACCTATATAGTTCAATGTCAATAAGCAAAATGAGTGGGGTCTGAAGAAGGTAGAGTGTACGCAAATCTTAGTTCTCTTTTTGATAAGTGTGAGTGAACAAATAACTGTACCTCAAGAGCTCTGTTCTTGGCAAAGGCCTCGGGATCAGCAGATAAACCAGCAGTGTCCCATCCGTAATCTCCAGGGAATTCTCCGTTCAAGTAAGAAGGGGTTTGAGCAGAAAAGGGTCCCAAGTACTTAACACGGTCAGGTCCGTACCACAAATCATTACTCTGATAAGATGAGAGAAAAAAAGAAACAAGTCATATCAAAGCCAGTAGGAAAAGGAGAAAAAAAAAAGGACAGTCTGGTGCACAAGCTCTCGTGTCTGAGGTCCGAGAAGGGTACTGTATGCAACCTTAAACTACAGCAAGAACTATATCCATAGCTTAAGAATACCAAGATAACTAAAACATGGAAAAGAAAAGGGGATGTAATGTATATATACCATGGTGAATCTGGCAGAGCCCATGGCAACAACATCTCTAAGAGGGTTACCATTTTTGGTTTGGCCCAAAAATGGTGTTGCTTTAACAACTGTGGTGGAGCTAGCTGTTGCTGCCATTGATGCCATTTTCTTCAACTTCTCAAAATGTATTTTGTACTTGGCAAATGTGGATGGTTCTAAAGAGGGAATTGGTTGTTATTTGTATAGAGAAAATGAGAATCCTACGTGGGTGGCTAATATTGCACAAGTAGAAATTGTGGTTGGAAATATTTTGTGTAGTATTGTTTAACCAATCACAAGGCTTGAAGAGATTTGAACTATATCTCCAAGTTATATCATCCTATCTTGTTTTTTTTGAAATCTTTCTTTTATATTGCAAAATAATTGAGGCCTAAAATGGAGAATACTCATTACTATCCTACATTAAAAATTCAAAAATAACTATTTTCAGTTTCAATAATTAAAAAAAGGGAAAAATGACAAATATACTCTCGAACTATCGTAAATGATATGCAGATACCCTTTGTTATACTTTTGGGACATTGGTGCCCCTGTCGTCCAAAAATTAGAACATATATGCCCTTTACTACGGAAGACTAAATAGGGACACGTGACACAATCTTATCCTTCGATAAATGTCAGATCGATGGATAAGATTACGACACATGTATGTCCGTTAGTATAAAAGGTATATATGCTCTAGTTTTTGGACGACAGGGGCACTAGTGTCCCAAACGTATGAAAGAGGGTATTTACATGCCATTTACAACAGTTCGGGGATACATTTATATTTTTTCCCTTAAAAAAATAGGAGATAATGGTAAAACACTTGAAATATCACTATTTGCGAGTTTTTTTTAAAAAAAATGAACTATTAAGTGTTTTGCATTTTCTATCAGAACTATCATCAAATATTTATCAAAACAGTCTCGAAATTAATGAGTTTGTTGACATGTGGATGAAATTTTATGGGCGAATAAAGTTGTAACACACTTTTGGGGGATTGTATTGAAATATTTGGTCTAGTTAATTTTGAGGTGTGCTTTGATAAAATGTTAGTGCTAATTCAGCTAGAAACACAAACACATGATATTTCAGGAATGAAACTAGCAAATAGTGATAATTCAAATGTGATTTTAAGTTTTATCTCTTGAAAAGTAGCAATTATTTAGATGTATTAAATTTATAACTCACAAGAAAATCTTTAGAATACCCATCGAGTATGAAATTCAAAGGGCCATAAAAGTGGTTATTTGTACAAAACACACATTTTATATTAGTCAAAATAGTGATCAACTCGCACTCACATTGACTATAATATTGAATACCTGCTACTTCCCACGAGCATATCTCTCTCCTCACCACATAACACAGGAAAGTTCTAACCCATTGGTAATACATGTTATCGGAGAATTCTGGTGCGATATAATGTAGATTCAACTTAACTACACATGCATATACTCTTAAAAGCACATATCACTATTCACAAGCAGATCACAAAGATATGGAATTTTTACTGAAAAGAATGCAAATTAAGCAAAGCCAGATAACGTTCCGATATGAATACACACAGATTGATCACTGTTGGTTCTGTAACAATCACCACTCTCCAGTCAATCCTTCGACAAACCAAATACGAGGACAAAAGTAGCAAGAACAGCCTGCAATGCAACACAGAATAGTATTATTACATTACATGAGACATTAAGTTGCTATATACGAATTGGCAGAATTCTATGGTTTTGTTTTTCAAATGCAGATTAAGTCGAAAAACCTTGACTTTGTAGGCAAAAACACATCATCAGTTAATACATTTGCTGCCTAAGGAAAAAGATGACTTACAGCAATGGTGGACGCGATATATCCTGGTTTCTCTCGAGGATCAATTTGTGCACAAAGCAGGACAAATGCAGCTAGGTACCAAGGGATGCCAGCAAGAAGGAAACCAATAATGAACCTTCAAAAAGATGAAATCAAATTGAAACAGACAGCTAAGAATCATCGAATGTGAGATACATAAGTTCAAATTGAAGGATTATAGTATCTAAATCAACTGATACCAGGCAAGACAAACTTTCTAATGTCAATCTTACCAATGTTCGCTAAACATCAACAAATCTATATAGTAACTATCGATACATTCAAATTCAACTAACATGTTCAACAGAAAGGTTGTGACCTAGTGGTCCATGAAATGGGCTGAATACCATGAGTCTCAGGTTCAAATCCCGGTAGAGATAAAAATACTAGGTGATTTCTTCCCATATGTCCTAAATTTGGTGATAGAATTACCTAGTACCTGTTGTTTGGTGGGAGGTGACAAGAGCGTAACAACTGAACAAGTCAGGGTCAGCGCAATTCCAACTAAAAATGAGAAACCCTGTAGGGAAAAGAATATCTCCAGCATATTTGAAGCTTCAAGCCACTAAATACTATGTTCGAATAATCCACTTTTTCTTTCAATGATTCTTTTAAAGCTACTAACTCTCCCAAAACATGCTCTCTTGGAGGAGAACATGAATGATCAAGGGCACAATTTCCAGCACCCTTTCAAGGAACATTCAAGATTGTTTGTTTGTTTACTTCTCATCGATTTTCTTGTACTTTGATGGTATGCACTTGGAGATACAATCTATTAGCTCTAGAATCGCAAGGCACATTACCCTATACTAACCAAGACAAGAAACAACAAATGTTGCTTCTTCCTTGTGGAGAAAGGATACACAAATCCAGAGAATATAAGATAAAGCGGAGGGATAACAAAGACAGGCCACATCACTTAGCCTCTGATATACATTTGAGTAAGTTTGTAGAGTAGTATTAGTGATATAGCCAGATTGAAACTCGTATGGGAGATAACTAGTATGCAAGAAGCATATGTTACTAAAAGCACAAATCAACATGAACCACCAATAATTCAACTCGAGTTCTGATTATTTAAGGAGAAGAAAAATGGATCTTACAAGAACCATCCGAGACCAATGCCACAGCAAGGAAGGCGATGATGTCTCTCGGGTCTTCCCTCAGGATCAGGAGCAGTATAACCTTAAAAATCAGCAAAAAGTGGCAGAAAATTGTAAGTGACACTAGTTTCGAACTTCATATAGATAAACAACACTGATGTTACAAATGATAGAACTCATCGATAGTCTCCTCATACTGCCTTAAAAATATAATCCTACAAGATAATCCCTCTTAATAGAATATATGAAGGTAATCATTTTTAACACTGGGTTGAACTGTAGCTAATCGATAAATCAACTAAGCTTTAATCCAAACTATCTGAGGTCAGGATAGGCGTAGGCATATTCAGTACAAAATCGATTGAACCCAACATTTTCGACATGGAACATAAAATATATGTTAAAAAATCACTAAAATCAAATTATGTACCTATAATTTCAAAAGGGTAATGAGTTCATGGGTAAGACTGAACCTAGTGAAATTTAAATCCTGAATCCGCCTCTGAGTTATGAATTCTTTATAATTATGCTTCTACGAAAAATCATCATTTGACTATTTCTAAAACCTACCACGAGTTTCTTATGGCTTCATTTCGAGTTAGTTCAACGGTATTTTCCATATCAAAGTCAAATCCACCCTAAACCATGGAAATAACATCAAAGACAAAGCCAAGATTTTTAAGTTACGAGTTGTGAATCACAATCCTTTTTGCTTAATTAGTTCTAAATAGATCATAAGTTTGAGCCAAAACTATTGAGTTCTCCGATCTAAGGGTGGCTCCACCCAAATCAAAAACAATTTTTAAAACCCGGTCTCAACTAGTTTTTGGGAGAAATTTCATTTTTCACTTACAAAAGTTCAATTTTTTTCCAAGCATATCGAAACACAAACTCAAATTACAAAATTCACAACTTTAAAAACTCAAATTTTCGAGTTTCAAACTTCAAAATGGATAAAGTACAGGAGCAAGAACCTGGAACAGCCTGATAACCATGAGCATAGTATTCAGGCGTAGGTGCTCCCATAGCGCCAGGAGGTGGAACTGGCTGAGGAAATCCCATCACCGGTTGAGAAGATGCTTGAAAAGTTCCATATTCCGGTGGCGGCACCGGTACTGCCACCGCCGGCGGTTGGTCTTCTCCGTGGTGGTGATGGTGGAGGAAGTGGTGGTGATGATGACTCTCTTTGCCTTCTTCACTCATTGAATTATTGGAAAAATTTAATTGTTGAATTTTTCTAAGTTTTGAGTTGGGAATTTTGGATCAACATTTATGTTTGATTGTCTATTGACCTGTTATTCGTTGGCTATGTAGTTATGATTGACTAATTATGAGCTTCCACGTGGATATGTCCAACTACATTTCAAATTATTAAAAAAAAACACTAATCTTGTGGTTTTTGGATAAGTATTGACAATGTTGAAAAGTAACTTGTGGAGGCGGAACTAGGTGAGGGTTTATACGTTCGAACAAATTCACTAATTTTTTCATAGATTTTATATTTGTATTAAAAAATTAAACAAATATATGTATATTGACATGTGAACATCCAAATAAAATTAATTTAGAATCCCAAACTTCTGATCTTGGTTCCGCCTATGCGGCCACATGTTGGAGATGGCAACACCCTAAACTATTAACAAGTCACTTATTAGCTATGGCCTATGAATAAGTATTAAAACAGAAATTTATTCTGTTGACGTGCTATTTCCTTTAGATAATTATTTATATGAAGATTGACCGGTATGATAAAAAAAGTTATTGATCGAATGGTAAACATCACTCACTTCCAATTTTAAATTTATGATTCAAGTTATGAAGAAAACAAAAAGGTAGAAGCTCCGAAGGAGGGGTAATTTAATACAAAAATATGATTTGGTGATATTTTGGTAGAATAGAGTGAGTCATTATGAAAGAATATGTGATATTATGATGTATCATATAAACAATCAATATTACCAACATGAGTTGCGGTAAACTGGTGGGAGTCTTTCACCCTTGACCTAAGATCTCGGGTTTGAGCCCTAGGTATTGAGAAAATTCAGTTGGGAGCGCCACCCTCAAATGGCCCTGCAAAGCGCGATCCGGATTTAGTTGGAGCTCCAATGTAGGCTCCGAACACCAGATGGGAAATCAAAAGAAAATAGAAAAATATAAACACTCAATATTCATATTATCACAACAATTCAACAAAGCTCTTACAAACTCAATTGAATAAATTATTTAACATTTCCATCCAAACATACATAGTCAATTTGCACTTCTAAATGTGTATAGATTGCTCTAAATTTACAGTTTCTGGCACAATGAAATGATCAAACCAGAGATCAAAGATCAGATTTCGTCTCTTGCAATCCACAAACCATGTTAGATGGAACCGCGATATCGATCATTTTTGGATATGACAAGTTCAAATCTGTAAGAAAGAAGTGATTTTCATCAGCAACTGAAAAGCTATTGAGAGGAGACAAGGAAAAAAAATCAAATGGCTAACTCACTTTGCATGATATTCTTGAATGTTTCCTGCAATATCGGTAACAAGAATCAAACGAGGTTTTCTTAGAAAAAAGAAGAGAAACTAACAACAGACGCGTATAGTTAAGAACTTCATGTAAATATAGTCAGCTCTATGATGCAAATGAAAAGACGTGAGTGTTACTAATGGAACAACAAGTGAAAACAGAACAAGACTATCTAAACTCCCATCTTTGTCCACTTCGGTAGCTAAAGACAGATCTTGTTCAAGTTTTTCGACTACAGAAGAAAGTGGATTGCGCATGTTCCCTCGCACTTTAGCCACAAAGGGATGTGTTCCGCGTGAAACTAAAACTACAGTAAGAACTACTAGTGTAGAAGTACCTTATCTTTTGACAGTCGTGGATTGTAAAGCATCTCCTCCCCCACGGTGCTGACCTGAAAATGAAATGCACTATTGTAATTAAACAAGTTGAGAATCGCAACTTCATAACCTGGAAAAAAGATAATATGTATATCCTTACGGTGAACCCCTTGTAGTCATGAGCAGGATATACTAATGTGTCTTTCGGCAATGTGAAAATCTGTTCACACAAAATGATTAATGAATCAGCAACAGTAAGGATAAGAAAAGAATCGAACATTCGTGTTATTATATTTATAGAAGGAAACAGATACTATATCCTTGCCTGCGAATGGACAGAATCATATAATTTGTCTGAACTTCCACCCTGCAGGAAAGTAAGAAAAATGATTAAAATTTGATTCTAATAGAAAACAAAACTTTATTTCATTTCCTGAAGTCCGTCTCGAACTACTAATGAGTAAAGGCTTCCATTTCATTTGACTAAAATCACGCACTACGTCAGGAAAATGTACCTGAAAGTCCGTCCTTCCACATCCCCTTATCAATAGAGCATCACCAGTAAATGCCATCCTTGGTTGAGGCTGATCGACTCCATCTCCAGTAACATAGGTAATACAGCCTAACGTATGACCGGGAGTTGCACGAACCTGTAATGAAGTTTATCAGAATATAGCTTGAAGAAGGAAGGTTGAATGCAGCACTACAACCAAATATTCATGAATACTTTGGTAGGTGTCTTCCTATAACTGATGGAGAATTATAACGAGTAACGACCAACTAAGAGAGTTGGTAGCTATTCTTGTTGTACTCCAGTGATCCCACGTCTGCACAACCGAGGGATGATTATGATGGTCTAAGTGAATCTACCCTAACAAGATTTGATGACTCAATTGCACTACAAACTGTTAGTAATTGTCTGTGTTTGCAAGTCTATCAGACATGTATAATAACAACAACAGCACGTATGACATGATTATTTCTTATAACTATATATCCATATATGTATAATAACAACAACAGCACGTATGCCATGATTATTTCTTATAACTATATATGTATGAGTACCTCCAAATGAATATCTCCGATGTAGATTTTATCACCAGGTTCAACAAAAAGATCAGCTTTTGCATTACTTGCTTTAGAAATGATTGATTTCACGCCAGGCACCTTAGTCTGCAGCACGGAAAACAATAATGAAGCACCGGAAAACAGAAGAGGGACAGTTTTGAAGTATTATGTTCAAAGAAAATAAAGTCCGACCTTAATCAAGCCAGAGCCAGTGACATGATCAGCATGAACATGCGTGTTTATAGCGTATGTAAGTTTCAATCCCAATTCTTTAACAAGTGCAAGATCACGATCCACTGTTCTGTCCACGGGGTGAATCAACTGCAGTTGGATTATATGTTACCATAAATTAAACTAAGCA
This sequence comes from Solanum sitiens, assembly GCA_016801875.1. Taxonomy (NCBI): domain Eukaryota; kingdom Viridiplantae; phylum Streptophyta; class Magnoliopsida; order Solanales; family Solanaceae; genus Solanum; species Solanum sitiens. The sequence goes on from JABWTJ010000510.1 coordinate 464,922, forward strand.
AACCAATGAATCTCTACGCCTTCAGTTCAGAAGGCTAAGGTAATGTTGATCATTAAAGTTATACAATTCTTATTTCTTTTTGCTTTCTAAATCCATCTTTTTAGCTTGCTAAAGTGAGTCTGCTCTTCTCAAAAAGTGAAGAAAAGACCTTCTACTAGGAGACTCAAACACAACTTTGCGTGTCTTGGCTCTTTCAAAACGCCTGAAATCACTGGGCTACATCACATTGTTGTGTCACGGGTGTCCAAAATATGTTATTTAACTAGTTCGTTTAACATTTTACTTGTATATACGATATAATTTTCCAACGAAAGGTGTCCAATTGAACATCCTGACATGAGTTTAGCTACGCCCCTGCTTGTGTGCTAATTCCATCGGGATAAATGCTACCTCTATCAACACAAGTACCATATAACTCTACCTATTTCCACCTTCTATTTATTAAATAATCACGGGTTCGAACCACCTAACATGTCGTAGACATCGAAATTTTATCGGATTCCAACATTCTACAACATGATTCCAATCCATCTTCAAACTCCTAGGTCTATCTCACACCTTAAAAATGGGAGTTAACACATTCTATTGAACAACATCTCGAATATTCCATAAAATTTTAGGTATATATTTACAAAGAGATCAAAGCATCAAATATTAAGCAATAATAATTCATTAATAAAACCTAAACCTTTGTAGTCAATTTCAATCACTTTAAAATTTACTACAAACACGTGCACATAGTTAATTCTACGGATACCTGCTACCTCCCACCAGTACATCGAAATACACATTTCTCAAGATTATACAAATTAGAAATTGAACTAAATATTATTTTAAAAATTACCAGTGCTGGTTTATCAGGATGCAATGAATCAGCAAGAAGGTAAGTATAGGTAGATGATTCCTTCTCGAATAATTGACGAAAAATAAGTTTACAAGGCATGATTTGTGCTGAAAACGACGTCGTATAAGATTTAAAAGGAAGAAAAATATGGGGTTTTGGCAATAAAATGGAGAAGCTAGAAAATGAAGAAGATGTAGAAAAATGAAAAAACATTAGTAAATAATTTTATATTATGATGAAAATGTGAAAATAAATTTCAGAAGAAAAAGAAAATTTAATAGTAAAATGTCAAATTCTAATTAAATATGCAATTGATAGTGATTTTGACAATATTTAGTGCTTAACACGAAAGGTGATGCCACCTGTAACATTCTTGATAATTTGATTTGATTTGATTTGATATGATATATGATATTTAAAAAATACAGATATTAAAATTAAATTATTTTTAATTATAATAAAATAATATATTTTTTTAAAATTGACTAGAAATAGAAAATATTGATTATATTAGATACTAGAAGTGTCTAAATCATTTCATCTTTTATCACAAAACTAAAAAAATATTTTTTTTAAATGTGATACAATTCACGAAATTAGATTATTATTTTTAAATTACGAGTCAAATTAAATTAACTCATTCGATGGAGGGAGTATTACCTTTTTAAGTTGCCTCCGCGTTTGATTATTTACTAAAATATAACAACTTTACTTTTTAACTCAAATAGATAAAAAGATTAAATTTTCTAATTCTTGTTTTGTTACTCTTTTTCTAGTACTTGAAAGAGACTGACATTTATATATTTGAAAAAAAAAATTAATGTTTATATTCTTATTTTTGTCAAGTCTTATTTGTTAAAAAAAAGAAAATCCTACCTAGTTTAGTACACTAAACTATGCACAAAGGAATTTTTGATATTACTGATGGATAGGGCGTCCGTAGTTGACTAATTTAGTTAATTTTTAAAAAAAATTAAAATTAAATTAAATCAAATGAAATTATCGATGTGGTTATTGTCGATTTGGTTTAGTTTTTTATTTTATTTATCCAATATGAAAGTAATAATAATTTTTTTAAAAAATTTACGTCGATAGATACAAACATCTAGCACATGAATAATTTACACAAAAACTATTATCAGTTCAATTAAGCAATATTAGAGTTATGCAATTTATATTCTTACTTTTGTCTTAGACCATCTTCAACCCATCTTTATTTTACTCTCCGGTGAATATTAATTCTCCAAATTTTGAGAATCACTAGTCACACTCTCTATTTTACTTTTTGACTATTTTTTTTTATTACTTTTTAAGTAACGTATTATTTTGCATATAATGTCATTAATTAAACATCTAATATTCATACTTCTTTTTAAATGTAATATATATTTTAAAAAATATATTATTTAATATATAATACTTTCATTCCGAATTAATAGTATTTTAATTTTTCTAATTTTCATCAATGATATTATGTGATTTTATTATTAATTTTCACTATAAAGATTAAACACAATAAAAAATGATAAGATGAAAATTTTAATTTGAAAATAAAATATATAATATGACAATTTAAATACAACATAATAATACTATACATAACATTATAATTTAAATACAAGATAAAATACAATACATAACATAATAATTAATTCGGAGTTTCACAAATAGGACCATCACGTTTTAGAGGAAATGAAGTGCTACATGAATAATAACTACATGTATTATACTGCACAATATGATAATTTGAGGGTAAACATGATCTTAATGCACCAATTTATGATGTCGTAGAGGTTCCAACTCCAACGACGAAAATAGTGATAGATGAAAAATCTCCTATTTAAACAATTTTTAGCTATACATAAAAGAAAAATTAAGGACAATAATGCTCATTTTGAACTCAGTATGTATTAACAGAGCATTTATAGAAGGATAGTAATAATTCAAAAATTGATTGCTTAGGTAATCATATTTCAATCTTATCCATTAATTTGTATATTATAGCATATTTTCTTGAAATTTATATTCTTTAAAAATATAGAATAAAATATCATTATATATTAAATAAAAAAATTTAAAAAATATTATATAACGTAATTATTGAAAAAAGAAATAAGCGATTTATGTTAAAAAAATAAAAAAACAAGAATAAAATAAAAATAATAATATAATATTAAAAAGAGAGAAAAATGTTTTTTCTAGAGAGTAAAATAGAAAATTGAATTGAAGTTGATTGTCTAGAAAAATATAAAATTCTATATTTGAAGAGTAAAATAGAAAATTGAATTAGAGTTGATTGTCTGAAAAAATATAAAACTCTATATTTAAAGAGTAAAATAGAGAATAAGATCGGAGATACGTAATCAATACCAAACTACCTATATTATTCATTAGTCTCTTTCAGACATGTGTATTCTACGTGCCACCCTACAAATGTCAATACAAAACTGAAACGAAAATTTCAAAAATACGGATCTCCAGCAACTCTCCAATTCTATCGCCATGTTATTCCAAAAGATTTCTTGAAAAATCCACCCAACCCGACCCGACCCGTTTTGACATTTTCAATTGCTTTCAAAATCAGTTACTACACTACTTTACTTACGTGTAAAAGAGTGGAAAACCAAATTAATGGTTAAACAACAATGCATTAAAAAGTTAGGGTGTCATTAATAACTGTAATTAATAAACAAAAAAGAGTTTTTTTTTTCAAGATTTCTTAATGGGTGTGTTTAATTTTGATCAGTGACTCAAAAAAGAGTTTTTTTTTTTCAAGATTTGATGATGGGTGTGTTTATTTTTGATCAGTAATTGTAAATATTGACAAAAAAAGAGTTTTTTTTTTCAGGATTTCATGATGGGTGTGTTTATTTTTTGATAAGTGACTGTATATAGGTATCAAAAAAGATTTTTTTTTTGTCAAGATTTGGTGATGGGTGTGTTTATTTTTGATGAAAGACTGTAAATTTGGAACAAAAAGGGAGTTTTTTTTTTTGGGGGGTGGGTGGGTGGGGAGATTTTAAGAAATGGCAAGTATAACAGAGGTTACAATTCTACATCATGTGTGCATTGTGTTAATTGTATTATGGTTGCTTAATTCCTTCAATTATGGTCACCCTTTGGTTTATTTCATCTCCCTAATCTATCTTTATCTGGTATGTATTACAAGATTCTGTTCTTTTTTTTCTGTTCTTTAATGTTTTGTGGTCTTATGATGTTAATTTAGGCTTTTGTTGTTGGTTTTTTTGAAGGTTAATGAGCAGTATGTAACTAGATTAAAGAAGAAATTGCAGTTTGAGGAAAAAAGACAGTCGAATCAACGACGAGTGAGTATTTGGCAGCAGAATTTGTAATATCTTTATGTATTTTTTGTGTTGTTTGATTTAACAGGTCGACAAAGAATATTGGTGGACAAAAAGTATAAAAAATTCCAAGATTCAAAAAGTTGCAGAGAGAGATTTTTTGGCTTTGTGAGGGAAATATGGAGGATTCTGTTTTCTTGTAGTTGTTAAAAGTCCCAAGCTTTACATTTTAGTTGAAGGGTCCCAGAATGTTCATTTTCTTTTGCACTATGATTCTTTATGCCAAATTAGGTTGAATAGTTAATTAGGTCTCATGAGTAGCATCTTTACACCAGAATCTGTACTACTTTACAAAAATCATTAAAATGAACTCGTGGAGAAAGTGATCAGATAGGACATGACAAACCTTCTGCTTACCGGAGGGGAGGTGGAGGATTCGGGTAGAAGGGTAGTAGTAATAGTTTTGTATCTTGTTTTTCCTCCTAGTAGTATTAGTATTATTTCTGGTATTTTTTATTATTTTATTATTTCTGCATTTCTCATTTTTAGTTTTCTAATACTACTTGTTGTCTCTTATGCCTTGGTTTTCGTACCATCCTGCTGTTGTTTCTGCCTATGTTTCCATAAATGTTGAGTTTTTGCCTTCTTGAGCCAAAGGGTCTATTGGCAACAACCTCTCTACTTGCACAAGGTAGGGATAAGGTTTGTGTGCACTCCACCTTTCCCATTACACTCGGTATTTTGTGTTGTTGTTGTTGTTGTTGTTGTTAGATTATGCCTAGCAAATTAGATGATAATGGTAGTTGTGGTATTTGAGTCAATACATTTTTCTTAATTTTTATGTCTTTTTTTTTTGGGCTTTTCTCAGGTGCTTTCTGATTCTGAAACAGTGAGGTGGTTAAACCATGCTCTTGAAAAGATTTGGCCTGTATGCATGGAGAATATCGTTTCACAGAAAATACTCCTCCCTATCATTCCGTGGTTTATGCAGAAATACAAACCGTGGACTGTGGTAGGGATACTTATATACCAATTACCATTTAGATGTAAAATGGCTTTGGTTTTGATTTTCCCCTCTTCGATGTGCTTTGAATTATAGTTGTTTAGGTTTACTTGTTGGCTTCTGTGTTAAATACATTAGTTGTTAATCATTGTAACATCATCAGCAATTTTCTTAACTTCAGTATGAGGATTAATTTGTCCTGCAAAATAAGTTACTTGGATGCTTTTCTGTTAACCTACAGAAAGACATTGCAGTGCAGTCTCTCTACTTAGGAAGAAGCCCGCCTATGTTCACGGAAATGAGGGTTCTTCGTGAATCTACTGGAGATGATCACCTTGTATGTAATCCTGACTTAAGAAAGTTGTTCTATTCCACCAGTATGGTTCTGCTTGATTTTTGCTTATTTGCTAAGATATGTTGAGTGCAGGTATTGGAGCTGGGGATGAATTTTCGTTCTGCAGATGACATGAGTGCGATTCTTGCCGCGAAGCTGAAGAAGAGGTTGGGATTTGGGATGGTGACAAAGTTGCATCTGTTGGGAATGCACATCGAGGGAAAGGTAAATAACTAATGCCAACTGGTAGATGTGAAGGGGGCAGATTAGGTGTATCAGTATATCTTTTATTAACCAACTCCATTATCTGATTCATCAGTTCTAAAATATCACTTAAAATCTTAACTAGATGTAACCTTAGATTTTGCATGACTTCCTTTTTACTTACAATACAAGGGCATTGCGGATCTTACTTACTTTGGCAACATTTAGCTGAAAAGTTAATTAAAAGGCTATTTTAATGTTCTAGAACTTATGTATTGTTCCTCATATGTTCTTTTTCTTTCCCAGTCAAGAACAAAGAGCTCAGATGTTGATGTTGTCTTTTGTTAGAAGACTTGTAAGAGGATTGTTTAAAGGGGCCTAAAGAAACATTTTGATGATGAAAAAATCTAGACTCTGGATATCAGTATCTCTGATGAGTTCGATTCACGTAAATATGGGATTGCATGATAGTATTATCAGGCAGTGACGGGGTTGGATTAAATATTTACAGTAATTTCAAAATGGTACCGATAGATTCACTATATGCACCATGATTCTTTATATTATTGGAAAGCAGCTTTTTCCGGATGTTTAGCATGCCATGAGCATGTTCTGGCTTATCCTTTAGTATTGTTTGATGTTGTGGCTAGTAAAAGAATCATAGATTTATAAATTCTAGTTCTAATCATGGAGTTCTATGCTAATTCTCTTATGGAAATTTTAGAAAGTTTTCTGCCGGTTGTAGTTTAGCTACTCTGAGGTTGAAATATTTAGAGCTTTGCTAAATTTTGTTTATCATTCTCAATCTGATGATTTATCATTGATGTGATGGATGGTCATATTTTGCTCCCAGCTATTGCAAAATAAATTTCTTTGGGGCTAACTTTTGCCATGTAGGTCTTGTTTGGTGTGAAGTTCCTAAGGAAGTGGCCATTTCTTGGTCGTATGCGGGTGTGCTTTGCTGAGCCTCCTTACTTTCAGATGACTGTAAAACCGATTTTTACACACGGGATTGATGTGACAGAACTTCCTGGAGTTGCTGGATGGCTGGTTAGTTAAAATTGATCTCGCTAAGTATCTCGGTAAATGACTCGGCAGTTGTGCACTTCCTCTAAATTTGTTTTGCCTTCTTTCCAGGATAATCTTCTTTCTGTTGCATTTGAGCAGACACTTGTTGAGGTGCGGTTCCCATTGTCTTCTTTACTATATTCCTCCGTCATGCTTGGAGTATAAGTGTCTTTTGTTTTGATGTGATCCTCTTTATATAGTAATAAATGTTTCACATTAATATACTCTCGGGTATCAACTCTCGGCCTTTTCTTGCACTTGCTCAAATGGTGTGCATAGTTCACCAACTGGTACTATGGTTACCAAAAAGTCCTAATTAATTATTCATAAGGAGCTTTTAGACTAAAGTCTGGATAACATTTTGCAGCCCAATATGCTGGTAGTTGATATGGAGAAATTTGTCTCACCCCAACAAGGTAACAGTTACTCTAACCTGTCTTTCTCGCTTTCTCTTTTCTCGTTGCTCAATATTATCAGACCCAATTAATGATGGATTAGTGTGAATGATGTCCTAAACCACAACACATGAACGGATATTTAAAATCATTTTGTATGTAGAGGTATTAAGTATTCACAGAATTGGAACATGAACATCAAATCTTCTTGCGGAGAATTTTCAAGAATCCTGTTCATTCACATTGTTTATACTACTGTAATTAATTACCGATTTGTTCATAACTTGTTTGGATGGAAATGTAAGGGAATAAGAGTTGGTTGGCTTCAGTTTGGGATAATTAAGTTTTATTTCTGTCACTTAATTCCATATCGTTTGTTTTCTCTTCAGACGAAAGCTGGTTTTCTATCGATGCCAAGGAGCCCATTGCCCATGTTATTTTGGAAGTCCTTGAAGCGGAGGACTTAAAGCCAGCAGATTTAAATGGTTAGCCGAAAAGCCTCTTCCTGTAATCTATCTAACAAGAACATGCTAAATACCTGAGAGATCATTTTCAGGACTGTCTGATCCATATGTTAAGGGGCATCTTGGGCCCTACAGATTCAAGACTAGGACTCAGAAGAAGACACTAGCTCCACAGTGGCAAGAAGAGTTCAAAATTCCAGTCTGTTCATGGGAGTCTCCTAACGATATGCTCAACATAGATGTTTGTGACAAAGACCATTTTTCTGCGGATGAAACATTGGGGTCTGTTCTATTCTCTTTTACCTTTTACTGCAGGAGCATAGAGTCATAGACTAATAATAGGATGTTAGGATATATTATGGCCCAGACACCATGAAAAAGAAAGAAAGGGCAGCTCAGTGCACTAAGCTTCCATTAAGTGCGAGGTTCAGAGATGGTCTGGACCCACTTGGGTCCAATGAAAGCAGGCACGCAGCCTTGCCCTGCATTTTTGGAGGTGGTGGTTTCCACAGCTTGGACCCGAACCTCCTGGTAACATGACTACAACTTTATTAGTTACACCAAGGCTCCCCTCCAATGGCCGAGACATCATTATCATCCAAAAAAAAAAAAAGGGGGAAAAAGGATAGACTAGGAGTGAGTTGTTAACTCCAACCACGTAAGGGTCGGGTTATGCTGAGAAATTTCCATTTTTAGGTGGCTTCTGTTGCTCTTTGCGAGTTATCTCTTGCTTTTAGTTCCTTCTTCCACAACGATTGATTCTCAGCTTGTATTGTGCTTATCTTTATGCTTCAGCTATCTCCTGCATAGCTAATACTCGTATTAACATCATATTCCTATCTATTGAGGTATTATGATGACTTAGATAAGTAGAGATAGATTTTTGCTGTCTTTTGTGTTTCTCGTCCCTGTTCATATCTTGAGTTCCTTTGTATTTGAAGATGAAAGTAGGATCTTCACTGGCCGCGCGAAAAATAGAACTTACAAAATCTATTTGCTACCGTTTTCTTTTTTCCCTTTTGAAGAATCCTTTGAGCATCTTCTCTTCTCTTGAATGTTATGCAAAATGTTCCTAAGTAAATGCAAATGCTTTTGTGTGCACTTTATTAAGTCAACATGTTTCTTTTTGGCAGAGATTATTCCGTAAATGTCTGTGATTATAGGGATGGCCAGAGGCATGATATATGGTTGTCTCTCCATAATGTTAAAATGGGGAGACTACGTCTTGCTATAACCGTAGTTGAAGGCAGCGAAAAGGTACATACTTCTTTCCTGCAAGTTACGGTAACAAGTACTTAGGCTGTCATGAAGCCAACACTTCTCATGAGATCACTGTTAATTGCTTCTGGAAATGATTCAACTTCATATTATTCTGTTTTCCAGCTGATGCCGGCCTAGTGACAAGTAGGCCATATATTTTTACTGACGAAAGTATAGATGGTTGAATATTTATGTGTATTCATTTTCAGTGTACAGAGCAGTCATCCGAGCAGGCAAAAACGGACATCAAACAGGACAGCCATTCTGATGAGATGGATACAGCCGAAGGAGGGTCCTTACCCACCGAGATGGATAAGCAATCGTCAAAAGTTGCAGATACATATGAACCAATTAACATAGAAGGGCAGAAGGAGACTGGCATGTGGGTACACCATCCTGGCAGTGAAGTACCACAAGTTTGGGAACAGAGAAAGGGAAAGAGTCGGGTTATCGATGGAGAAGTTCATGGTTCTGATGCTGATTCCATGGGAGGAAGTTTCAAGTTAAGAGGGGGAGGATCTACTCGGGGTGATGATTCTGATGAAGGCAGTGGATCTAAGAAGTCGAATCTAATCAACCGGAGTATAAATAAGATCGGGGCCATTTTCCACAAAAGTCAGAAAAGCGAGGACAGGTCTATAAATCTCGGAGATCATGTTCCATCTCCGCAAGCTAATCTAAAGGCAGTGAGCGCGAAGGGGATCGGTGTGAATCTTATTATGAACGATTCAGTGGAAACAACTCCCCGAGATGATAGTAAAGAAGCTCATGAGGGAAATGTTCAATGTAGTAGCTCCAACAAGAGTAGAGTCCGTGACAAGGCGAAGAATATCTTAAGACATGTATCTCGGAAGTCATCACGAAAATCTAAAGGTGAGTTCGAACCAACATCATCAGAGCGAGATCTATCTGTGGAATCTGATTCCTCCTCCGACGAGTTTACTCCCTTAGTTGGTTCACCTCTAGGCCGGTCAGTGAGCGGTCGTTTCATCGCCAGCACTGGCACTGAGAATCCCAATGGCAACACACTGAAGAGTAGTGAATTGGTAAGTGATAAGGGAAACATGAAAACTAGTGAGGAAGTAGTTCATGATAAAGCTATGAATTCAGTGAGTCCAAAAGTTTCTAACCTTTGAATATGTTTGTTGTACATTTTCTTTAATGCAGAGTTACTGTTATACTTTTTACTTGTACATGAATATATATATCATGTAATAGTTTCATTCTGGTTTTGTTTGTACATATTGATCCTCTTTTTCTGTCAACAATGCATATACTTCTCTGTGAAACTATTTGACATGGTGTGATATTGTCTGCTTTGAGCAAAGCTGAACGGTTTATCTAAAAGCATTATTAGGAGTATGCAATACTTATTTGGTGTAATGCCTAATCAGTTTGTAGATGAGCAAAGACACTAAATCGGGCTTTTTCATGTCATCATAATTTTTAAAGAATATATGTTATTTTCTCTATTTTAGGATTGCATCAAATTTTACTGTCATAAATTTCATAAACGGTGACAAATGAATACCCTTCATAGATCTCCTACAAATAGAAATAGTATTGTACTAAATTAGTTACTATACATATATCAAACCAATCCAATATCATATGTATACAACTATAATATTATTCTATACCTAAAAACATTTTAATATATAATTTATAGATACTTAATTTCCTTAATTTTATCTTTAGTTTTTATTTCTTATGGTACAATAATATGGTATATCAAACGATATTCTATGAGATTAGCCATCTCACCTTCTATATGGGATAGTTAACTTCATCGATGTAAACATTATTCTAGAATTAGTTAATATCCCAAATTAAACACATGATAAAATTTATTCAAACATTATTAACTATATTCCATATATCGAACAACTCCCAATATTCTAAGGATTGGTCTAACAATATTAGCCCACTGTCTATAGCAAATCAACATAATATATTTAATTCAATAAATAGAAAACTCAAACCAAACTGATCCATGTACACCCCTCCGAAAAATTAGTTGGTTTTTAGGTTACCTTTTGTATGTACTAATGTATTTATTTTTTGAACTCTATACCAATCAAACACCAATATTAATATTGACATCCAAGGTTTAGGAGCATGATAAGTGTTGTCATTTTATTGATTCCCCCCTCACTAATACATCTAATTTCTAGTACAATTAACCTCTAGCTAATCAATTACAATAGAAGTTACAATTTTTGGCACAAACTTTAGCCTTGTGTTTTTTTTTTAAAAATTTTCGAAGCTCATATTGAAACTCCGACTTAGCCTTGTGTTGTTAAAGCTGATGAATTGTGATCATTTTCCTCTAAGGGAAAAGTACCATAACCATATTCAAACACATCATGATCTTGTCCATAATTATTATCCATGTACCAAAAGTTCATTATGTCATCACTAATGGTATTAGAAGGAGCAATCTCCATCTCTACATCCATCCAATTCAAATCAAGACAGTTCGATTCGAAAAAATCTTGACTTTGACTTTGACTTTGACCAGATTCCCACGACTGTCGATCTTCATCGTTGATAGTATTCCCTTGATGAGTATTCTGAAATGAATCGTGATCAACGTTTATCAGGTGTTGATCATCAATTTCAGCCTCGAGAGATCTAATCACACTCGATAATCTCTCATTATCCTGATCAATATCGTCTACGCATTGCGAGTCATCAAGCAATGACATGAGAAGGGAATAATCTATAATTTGAGAGTGATCAAAATTGGTCAAATCATTATTGCACCCATTGATACATGCCCTATTCTCAACCTCAGGTACTAAAGTTGCCATAATATTGTTGATTGAAAAAAACTCAAAACTCAAAACACTTAAACTACTAAAAACTCACAATGGTTTCTCAAGAAAATTATCATACCTTTAAATAGCCCAAGAAACCATTGAACCCCACAAACTAAATAAATGCTAAAAAGCTATCATATCTCATAGAATCCTCAACCCCCCCCCCCCCCCCCCCACCCCCCTCCCCCCCAAAAAAAATGTATACAAGTGGCACATTTTCACATGGTCCATAGTCACCCACTAATCAACCGATAATGTGGTTATTAAAAAAATAATTGAATACAATAGTTGATACTAGGCAATTAATATTCTGTTAAATGCCCTTGTCATGAACAAAGATAAAAGTTGAAAAAATTGCCCTATATGTACAACACCTATTCAATAAGATCCTATATTATTATGCTATGCACAAGTGAGTTTATATGGTCAAAATTCATTATAACAATATTTTTATATAACACTATCTAGGGATTTGAAAAGAATATGAAAAACTGATTAAACCTAATTGTATCGAATCAATTTATATTATTTTTTAAAATAAAATCGTGGACTTTTGTTTCAGTGTATGATCGTCTTAAACATCGGGATCGTCTTTTTAATTTATAATAAAACCAAAAAATCTCTAAACCAAATAACCTTACATGAATGTAAATATCAAGTTTTTCTCGAAATAGACTTTTTATGTTAAATTTTATCTTTTATATAACGACTTTTCATCTATAACAATAATAACTATCTTTAAACGATAAGCTCTTTAATTTATAATATTACCCTTCTATAACAAGTATTTCTTTTTTTGAGAATATATTAATTAACTATCTTTCAGAAATAAATTATTATTTGTTAAAATTCAAATGTGAGAACTCATGATTTCTTACTCATTTCGTTGATTACTAAGTCACAATAGCTCTTGTATTGTGTGCTATGTAAAGTGACATGCAAGGCAACAATGTATAATGTACATAATCTTAATTTGGTAAAATAGACAACAAAATAAATATATATAATAATTGTGTATAAAAAAATCTTTATAATATCAAAGTATGATGGGATCATAAAGCAAAAAAGGTGGATGAAACCACAACCATATGAGAAGACATATATATATATATATATGAAGATAATATAAGATCAAATGGGAAAATTGGTAAGTGGAAGGGGGAATTTATCCCTATAGGACCACTTATAATTAATTTATTTAAGTTGATCAATATATATATATATATATATATATATATATATATATATATATATATATATATATATATATATATATATATTATGTGTGTGTGTGTGTTTGATTACTCATCAACATATGAGTGATTCAAGGAATAAATTTTAGATATCATAGTCCCAGACATGTTTGATTTTTAAGAATAGTATGTTTGAACTCATGTGGAGGCATCAATCACTTAGCTTTAAAAAAATAAAAATAGAATATAGTATACAATTCTTATAAAATCTTGAGGAGAAAAGGATTCCATAGATTAATGGGAGGAATAGGAATATAATAACTATAATCAATAATAATATTTTATTATAATGATCAATTTTTTTAATTCAAATATTCATATCATGTTGTATCGCTTTCTTTATTTTAATTTACGTGTCTTAATTTGACTGAGTATGAAGTATAAGATATAAAGGAAAACTTTTAAATTTTATGGTCTTAAATTAAATATATATCAGTCATTTGAATATATCTTGTGCTCTTAAGTTTGTCATGTAGAATGTTGGAACTGAAAAACTTGATACAGTATACATGAGCGGTTCAAGCATATTAGTAGCCTAAAACAAAAATCAAACGGGCCTTAAACTTAAATTATTAATAACTTTTATATAACCGATTTCTTCTAGTTTTCAATTGATAATATAACCATTCTTATTTTAAATTATTTTTCATGAGATATAGTACTCTAAATATGTCAAATTTCTTCTAATAATTCCTTAATTTTCATGAAAAGTTACTTTTTCTACAAAATAATATTCAATATTTCTTAAAAAACAATAAATTATAATCTATTATTGTGAAAATTGAGGCCCCTTAAATTTGGGAGCCTAAGACACATGTCTTTTTTTTAACATTGTCGAGCCATCCCTGGCAGTATAAAAAGAGATACTCCTTTTAAGACAGATTAAAAAAATAAATAAAATATTTAAATCGGGATGGAGCTAGGTTTCTATAAGTTATAACAATATATTGCTATAACAAATTAACAGTAAAAAAATATTTGTACAAACAACACCATTATATAGAGATTCAAGTATACCATGTAACTTTAAATGTACTATAATATTTATGTAATTGTGAAAAATTTAAAAGATGTACATAATCTAAAAAATATTTTAATATTTATATATATAATACTTTTAAAAGTACTTTTCACTTAAAAAAAAGTATAACATTCCTCTTGAAAAGGAACTATAGTAAAAGAAAATAGTATCATACAAGTATATAGCATTTTCCTTTTCTTTTTTTTGTTTATCAAATACAATCCAAACCACAAGGAAATGGAATCATTTAAATTTTCACTATCTTACCTATCCAAACCTTTTATTCTTTTTACATTTTTTTATCTAATAAACGTAGCTTTCAGAATAAAGTCATATTTGAAAATGTCCCAATACCAATTGTGTACTTTAGACTTTATGTGAAAAAATTACATGGTGCAAATATATATTCAAAGAACAAGTATTGTAGTTAAGAAACGGCGAAATCAAAATTTAAAATTTATAATTTTTATATTGTCAATAATTTCAAATTAATAATATATGTATATATTTAATAATTTTTAATATAAAATTAAAATTATTATTTTCTACGATAATACTCTAAATTCACCAATCGAGTCATGGAGATAGAGAAATATAATAGCCACATGGTCCACCAAGGCAAAAATGGTGATGCACTTTGGTGGGTAAAGGATTGGACATGTGTACCCAGTAATGGCTTTAAAAGTGGCAGATACAATCATGAGCTCACCGATTCGATAGAATTTAATATCTTAAAAGTATAATTTAATATATTTCTAAAAAAAAAAGGATATATATATACGGTAGACGAATTTAAATTGATCTTTTTGACTCAAAATTTATAATACCTAATTTTAAGATACTATTAAACTACTCAGGGCAGAGCTAGTCGATTATTTATTTATTTATTTATTTATTCTATTTATTAAAAATGATATAATATATATACATAAATTTATTTTTATGTATATAAAATAGGTTTCAAATCTCTTTAATTTTGGATATATTTATTTATTTTAAAAAAATTTAAAATAAAATTTTTGATTCCTAAAATTGACTTTAACAAAGTTAAGAGTGGTCTAGGTCAGCAGATGAAAGTGGAGAGAAATATTGTTTGCCACCTCTAAGTTTTTTGATGATCCAACTAGAGATTATTATGTGATCTACTATTAATTAATGCCACCATATATATATATATATATATGTTGTATTAATTTTTCATTTAGTGGTTGATATTTATATTAAAATTTAATTAATTTAAATTCACGTAGTGTAGAGCCTCATTCGGAGGAGGGGAGGGGGACTCTTCCCATCGAAGACTTTCTATAATTGAAATTTAAATTCGAAACCTCAAGAAAAACAGTTCGCATTATATCCATTGGTACCATATATATGTGTTGAGTGTATGAGCTTTGCTTTAACTATCTTTTAATATTTAGTACTATTTAACTCGCCCTATAATTCCATGCAAATATATTATTATTTGAATAAGTACTCACTCCCAATTCTATTTAGTGTATTATTATTATTATTATTATTTGAGTAATGAAATATATTTTTAATCATGAAAATTAACTATTAATTTGATCATTATAGTCTAAACCTCATGGGATATAAAAGGAACCAAGGGACTATTTGATGATTTTATATTATTTGACCTATATATTAAAAAATATTCGGATTATTTAAATTCTGATTATATTTTTTAATTACATTTTGTATTTAATAACAATATAAAAGAAATTCTAAAACATTGCTAGTAAAATTAGTTAACTAGCATAAAATTTTAATTAAGTTACACTATCAGATTAACATGAGTCAAATAATATAAAAAAGACGGAGTAAAAAGAAAGTGGAAGAAGTGGTCATTGGTGCTCCTCCATTCATATTAATGGAAACCTAAGCAACTAATAATAGTCAACTTTTGGTGATTTTATTAAAGTAAATGCCACTCAACTTCATCAAGTATGGTCACACGTGCATTTCAATATATTGAAGAATCTTTATTTTCGTAATCATTTTTGTGTTTTGACTAATTAATTTTAAAAGTATTTTTTTATCAATTTTAAAACAATAATTTTTGGTCAAGTTTTCAAAAATACTTTTGAGGATTTTTTTTCCTTTTTTAAATAATAATACTCCATCATATGTATTTTAGGATGACTCAACTGGTTTGGATCAATGATGATTATTTATACGAATGAATCCAAGATCTATCCCCTCAAATCTCAATGCTTATGAATCGAATCGGTCGCATAAAATTTGTCTAGTGTTATTTATATTTTTTCTGTGATTTACATGCTATTATATTTGAAGGATAAAGAATGTCATATAAATTATAGCGGTCGAAGATTATATTGAGATTTTTTTTAAAAAAAAAACAATATATTAGGAGTATCTAGCTTCATTGAAATTAGAAATTGAGAGTTCACACCCTTATATAGAAAAAAGGAATAAATATAAGAATTAGAATAAGAATAATGGCAATAAGATCTAACCATGGATGGTCCAAGAAAGACTTAGAAAAGATGGGAAAAAAAGATTCCTCCACTTCACTTTCTTGTTTTATTCGAAATCGTCAAATTAATCACACAATTTTATTAATCAAAGTTAACTGTATTTCAATAGTTTTATAGATCAATCAATCAAAGCTAAAATAAAAGGGAGCTTGAATATATAAATATGTACGTTTTCGTCAGAAATATATGATGTGGTGAATGAGATTATTTCTTTATCTATCAGATATAGTGCAGTGAATGAGATTATTCCTTTATTAATCAAAGATCTCGGATACGAATTTTGAGTATGAAAAAATCTTTAATAGAAAATATTTTTCTTCGAATGAAACCCTACATGACACGAATGCAGATATAACTGCAAGCTCTAATATAAATACCAAATACCCGACGGAAAACATAAAAAATAAATGTGTACTCTTAAGCCTATGTTTTAATTGTACGAGACTTCAAAACTAAACTGATACGTATAACCAACAATAATAAGCTAATCAAAGGACAAAATCGATGTACAAAGCATGTCATATTAGTAAGATTTGGAGAACTGCACCCCAAGAGATATGATGCAGAGACAATCTATCCCGGCCTTGATACAAAAGTAAATGATTGTTTCCATGATTCTAACAATAAGATGAAGAAGGATAATAAGGTGGACATGAAAAATGATGGGTAAATAGCTGGTTGTAGTGGAATCCTAAAGCTAACGTTTGATTGTAGATTCTAAAAATTATTTAAAATATCATTAAGTTTGATATAAAATTATCATTTTGATAAAAGATAGAATTTTATAATACATAATTTAAAAATTATAACATGATATTCTATTATAAAAATTACTAATAACATAATTATCAATTAATTCCTCAAAATACAATTAGTTATAAATATCATGTTAGAGTATATATTGCTCCTATTAATCATGCGTTTAGACATAATATTTTAACAATAAGGAAAGTTCAAAAATGTCATCAATATATTAAAAACGGTTCAAAAATGTCCTTCCACCAATTAGTTCAAATTTGCCCCTCCTTCCACCTATTAGGTAAAACAAAATATCCTTGCCTATTAGAAGTTGTTTAGATTTGCCCCTCCTCATTCTACCTATTCAATCAAATTTGAATAATTTCTAATATGTCAAAGGATATATTTTACTCAATAAGTGAAAGAAGGGATCGATAAATTTGATTCAATAGATGGAAAAATGACATTTTTGAATTATTTCTAATTAAAAAGGATCAATGTTAAATGCCTAAGTGAGAGATTATTAAGGTCTATGTATACCTTTAATAATGCATTAAGATATACTATTAATTATGTGTTCTGGTACAATATTTATTATAGATAATTATTTTATTCATTTTAATAAAAAATTAATAGATGATTTATTTGTTTATGTGCCCATTTATTTTTATAATAATAGATGATTTAGTGTAAACCATTTTAAAATACACAAAAATTAAATCATCAATTCTATAAAGGTATTGAATTACTCCAAAAACACGTAGGGGAAGAAGGGTGTTTGACAAATTGCAAGTTCCGGAATCCAAAAAAATTAAAATAAGATAAAAAAGCATTGATTCTGTTTTTAAAAAATATGTCTATCAATAATAAAGAAGATCAATTTATGTTTCACAATTCAAAAAAATTCAATATTGTACTAACGGAATAGAGTTAAAAATATTTCTAAACTATGCATAATAGATTATATTCTCCATTATATTTTGAGATCAAAATTACCTCTTTGTTATTATAAGAGATCATAAATATTCTCAAAATTTAACTATTCAATTTTTAGTGATGTGACAAGCCACATGAGACTAATCTCTCCACTTAAGCATTATCAACTTGGACTCAATATAAAAGAACTAGACCTTTGGAGGCGATAAAGGTCGCCACAAAATCCCAAAATATTGTCACTAAAGGTTATATACGTGATTTTTAGTGACGACTAAGGCTGCAACGACCATTCCCTAGTATAACATATTTTTTTTCAACAAAAAAGTATGATAATAAATTTTCTATTGCAACCTAATTTTCTAAAATAAATAACATGCATTATTAATATAAAAAACATACGATATTATTACGGAAATCATCAAAATTATTTTTGGATTCAAATCTTCTACTACATAATACATCATTATACATTTTATGCATTTACATATTACATAAAAGTAAATCAAGTAGTCTCTTCAAACTCATCCTTGATCAATATCCTTTGTGATTTCTAAATTAATGAAGAAAAAAGCACAAAATTAGAATTTAATGTTAAAAATACGTTAAAATCTTTAGTGACTTCTGGACTTTTGTGGCAACTAATTGTGTCGCTGCTAAAGATTTAATTCTTTTGTACTGAATCCTAATTGACATTACTTAGGTGGAGGGATTAATCTTATGTGGTTTGTCATATAACTAAAAAATTGAAATATTAACTTTTGAGCGTATTTGTTGTCTCTTAGGATAACTATGAGGATAATTTTTATCCTAAAATATAAGTTATAACGAAGAATAAAAATAATCTATTTCGCATAATGCAAAGACAATATTGTATTATGTCAACCTCAATATATACCCATGAATTTTGATATGATAGTAAAATTTTCACATAAACTCGTTAGTCAAACTACTCATTTAATAGTTGGTTAAATGTCTTTTAAATTAATTGAAGATTGTGTGCTCTTTAATTTTGCGAAGGTCGGTTACAAATCAATTTAAATGTATCTAAGAGAATATTACGTAGGATGGATATATCTATTTATTTAATTTTAAATAAATTTAGATACATAATTATACATATTTAAATTTAAAAGGCATAAATATCAATTGATATAAAATTAAACAATGTCTTAGTCAAATTACTATTACTATTAATAATTGAGTTAAAGGTAAAAAAAAAACACCTAAATTATTCCACTTTATCGAGTTTCCTATCTGGACTATTGAGATTGTAGTTTCCTATGTGAAATATCATTCAATGATTATCGAAATACATCTTAACGTTGATTAAACCAAATATTTGTCTAAAAATACCTTAGGCGCGTTTGTCCCTAAAATCTCCATCCACCAACATATATAATGACCTTATTAGCTGATACAATAATTTTTGAAAATATGACGATAAAGCACAAGTACCTCCTACACTATGATTGAAATCTTAGAGACTCATCTTAACTAAACTAAGGTCATATTACCCTTGAACTTATTCTTTTTTTGTAAATTTCGTACACCTTTTGATTTATGTGATATCCGTGATTCCTCGCAGCTGAGGCGTGTGAAAAATATTTGGATGTCTACAAAAAAGATGAATCCAGTAGGATGATATGACCTTAATTTAGTTAAGATGTGTCTCTGAAATTTCAGTTATAGTCTAAGAAAGTACTTACCTTATCCCTAAAATATATTTTAAATTGACTTCTTTAAAACTCTAAACTCTCTCCTTCAAGTCAAAGATATCAATACCACAATAGAGACAAGACCACGAAGAAGATGATGAATGTCAGAATAAATTAATTTATACGATGATAATTTTAACCTTTAACTTTAATTTTATTTGAATTTACAACTATGAGTGTCATGTGGCATAATTTCTTAAACAAAAGAGAGAATTTACACACATCATCCGAAACTAGAATTTATGTATTTTCGCTAACTATTGAGTGATAGTTCAGATAGAAACACCTTCAAATAGGAAAGTTATAAAGATTTGAAAAAACCTTCGCGCTTTCCTTTCTCCTTCAAAGTTCAAAGTGTTCTTAATGGAAGCTTTATTGGATTCTCAGTAATGATATCAAAGCTGAACCCTTTACATGGCTCACTTCTTCTCTCTTTCTCAGAATTTTCACTTCCAAAACTTAAATACTCAACTTCTTCGAGGACCCTTTTCAACGCTGGCACTAAAACGAACAAATTCTTGATTTACTGCAACACCCAAATCGCAGAAAATGGCCGAAACGGAGACATTAAAGAAGCTGAATCCATTTTCTACAGTATGCCCAGCAAAAATATCGTTTCTTGGACGGCAATGCTCACTGCATACTCACAAAACAGACAACTCAAGAATGCACGTGAAGTGTTTGATAAAATGCCTGAGAGGAGTGTTGCTTCATGGAATGCAATGCTGACTGCTTATATGAGGAATAGAGTTGATATTAATGAGATTTTTAGTTTCTTTCAGCTGATGCCAGAGAGAAATTCGGTGTCTTTTGCTGCGATGATTACTAGTTTTGTTAATGCAGGGAGGGTTGATATAGCAGAGGATTTGTATAATCGGACTCCTATGGTTTTTCGGGAACCTGTTTGTTCAAATGTATTGATTAATGGGTATTTGAAAGTTGGGAAGTTAGATGATGCAGTTCGTGTTTTTGATGGTATGGTGCGGAAAGATATTGTTTCTTGTAGTGCAATGATTGATGGGTACTCTAAGAATGGGAGAGTTATTGAGGCTCGGGAGTTGTTTGATATGATGAAGGAGAGAAATGAGGTAACTTGGGGTGCTATGATTGATGGGTATATGAAATTTTGTTGTTTCGAGGATGGGTTTGATTTGTTTCTAAGAATGAGAAGAGAAGGTGATGTGAGACTGGAGCCTACTATACTAACAATCGTTTTAGAAGCTTGTGGAAGATTTAGTAAGCATCAACACGGTTATCAAGTCCATGGATTGGTTTCTCGTTTGGGATTTGAATTTGATGTTTTCTTGGGTAATTCATTGATCACAATGTACTCTAGATTTGGTTGTGTAAATGCAGCTAAAAGTGTGTTTGATTCGATTGTAAGGAAAGATGTCATTTCATGGAATTCACTTATTAGTGGTTTTGTTCAAGCTGGAAAGCTTGAAGAGGGATATGAGATTTTCAAAAGAGCTCCGGAAAAGGATGTTGTTTCGTGGACAGCCATGATTACAGGGTTTTCTGAAAAGGGGTTGACTGAAATTTGTGTCGAGTTATTTAAAATGATTCCCCAGAAAGATGATGCTGCATGGACATCTCTTATCTCTAGTTTTGTAAATAAAGGGGAATATGAGGAGGCTTTTCGCTGGTTTGTTAAAATGCTTCAAAGTGCAGTTAGACCAAATCCTCTAACTTTAAGTAGCATGCTTAGTGCTTCAGCTGGTATGGCCATGTTGAATCAAGGACTGGAAATTCATGGTCTTGTTTTGAAAATGGATATGGAGTTAGATTTGTCTATCCAAACTTCTCTTATCTCAATGTATTCGAAGTGTGGAAGTTTAGATGATGCCTATAGGATCTTTAAATTCATAAATTACCCGAATATTGTTTCTTTCAATGCAATGATTACTGGATTTGCCCAAAATGGCTATGGCGAAGAAGCTCTAAGGTTGTTTCACCAGTTGCAGAATGAAGGTGAGCAACCTAATGGCATCACTTTTCTAGGGGTTCTTTCGGCCTGTATGCATGCGGGGCTCGTAGAAGAAGGATGGAACTACTTCAAATCCATGAAATCATTATACAACATTGAACCAGAGCCTGATCATTATACTAGCATGGTTGATATCCTAGGACGAGCTGGTTTACTCGATGAAGCAGTTAGTCTAATCAATTCAATGCCATTCAAGACACATTCTGGGGTTTGGGGTGCTCTTCTTGGTGCCAGCAAGACTCACTTGCGCCTTGATCTTGCAAAGCTTGCAGCTCAAAAGATTTTGGACTTGGAACCAAGTAGTGCAGCTCCGTACGTGGTCTTGTCAGACCTTTATTGTATTGTCGGAAAGAAGAAAGACGAGGAACGAGTTAGGCTGGCAAAGAAATTGAAAAGAATAAAGAAAATTCCAGGTTGCAGTTGGGTGTTGTTGAAAAACAATATTGGTTTATTTCTCTCTGGAGATCAGTCCCATTTGAACTTTGATGAGATCAGCTGCACATTGTGGACGATTATGGATGACACGAAACAAGTAAGTTGCATAGATCATGACTTGTTATCATTGTAAAGAAATGTTACTCTCTCCGTTTCAATTTTATTGGCACGGAGTTTAACAAAGTAAAGAAGACTTTTGCCATCCATACATATTGAATCAGTGAGATGATGTACCCATCGAAAAGTATTTCTAGTTATAATTTCTTGCAAGGTCCTCCTGGTACTTGCTACCTCCTACCAACATAGATACCAGGTAACTCTGTCTACTAAAATTTGTTAAATTGGAGCACCTTTGGTCCAACAAACAAAACGGACTTTGAAATTAACGGTGACTATCAAAAAATACTACTTGGCATGTCTCATATCTAGCCATGTAAGTAGTTTAAGAAGAATGCTCAAGTACTATTGTATTAATTCTGCAATAATAAGATCATTTGTTCTTGAGATAATAAATAACTACCTCTCAAAGTAAGCCTATCTTTCTAACTACACCACTCCCTAGACTAGTTCGAATCGTATTATGCTCATGTAGATAGTGTTTGCACATACAAGAAGTGCGTGAGATGAAAAACAAGTTGTCTCTATGTGAGCTTTAGTTCATAGGTTGGATCTGTGGAACGAAGCACTAATGCTTGTGTTAGGATAGGTTGTCTACCCTTGCTAACGCGGGATGCTTGGTTCACCAGACGCCCTTTTCTTGCAATAATTTTCTTCCATATATGGCCCAAATGGAGAGTTAACATAGTATCTCAATATTGACATGTCTATCCAAACCAACAAGCTTTAATGAAAAAACATGAAGAATATTACTACTTGAAATCAAATGATTGAAGTACTAAAGAATAGTAGTTACACAATTTAACCAATATAACATCCACCTCCTCCTCCACCACCACCTCCTCCGCCACCATCACCACCTCCTCCTCCTCCGCCATCACCACCTCCTCCTCCTCCTCCACCACCTCCTCCTCCGCCATCACCACCTCCACCTCCTCCTCCACCACCACCATCACCACCCCCTCCTCCACCAAAACCCCCTCCCCCTCCACAACCATCACCACCACCACTTCCTCCTCCGCCACCACCACCGCCTCGTCCAACGAAACCACCACCATTACCCCTTCCTCCACCTAAATGACCATCACCACCTCCACTACATGTTATGCTAGTGAGAGTAGCCATGTCAATAGCACCATCACCTATACTATGAATGTTTCCTCCTCCTCCACTCACAAGACTTTTTTCTTTTTCTTCTTGCTGGGAATAATTACATAGCAGATACTGAAGAAAACAAACATCACAAACAAAGTTAGGAACGTAAGGAGTATGATAGTACCTACCTTCATGTTAATAATTTCTATGACTATCCTAAGGAATTTATGCTCCTACATATATATTGTATATATTTCGACAACAACATGATGAGTAATATTCAAACCAAAGAAATAAAGGAAAATGTGTCAAAAACAACAACTTCAAGACGCGTCTACAAGAATTTCTAATGAATTTTCGAGCCGAAATATGAAATTTCTAAATTCTAGTTTGCAAGAAAAATCACGATAAAGTTACTTGCAGATTAAGCTTAGATAAATTCATGAAAATTTAATTTATCTAAGACCTCTTTTATTTGGAAATTTACCAAGGAATGTTTTCTTAAAAATAGGTTAAGATAATTAAAGTTATAATAATATAAAAAGATATAATGACATGAAAAAATGAATTTTATTGTTAAACATTGACTTTTGTTTTCAAGTCAAATAAATTATTAGAGTATATAGTAATCCCACTTTAATACGCTATTGGAACATTACCGGGGAAAAAAGTATTGGAAAGAAAAGGTCTAAAAGAAATAATTGGAAATTATCATTTATCATAATTAGATAAATTTTTTTATTTGTATAAATGCCATGCACATTTTTCAATTCTTTTTTACTTGCATGTGGTTTAATTTAATTCCCATGTAAAAATTAATGTGTCAATTTGTAACTGAGATAACAAATAACTACCTCTCAAACTTGCATTCTCCCATCTTTCCAACTACACCAGTCAACTTTGCAGGTTCCTATTACTCCCCAGACTAGTTCGATATTAATATTACCTTTTACGCTTGTGTAAATAACAGTTGCACGTATAAAAATTATGTAAGTTGAAAAAGACGTAATTTTTATATGACCTATAGATCACGAATTTGAATTGTGAAAACAATCATTAATGTTTGTGTTAGGGTAGAGTGTCTACCCCAACTATGACTCGAAATGCTTAGTGCACCAGACTGCCTTGTCTGTCATTAATTTTCTCCATATATGGTCCAAACAAACACTTCATATAGTATCTCAACACCACCACCACCACCACCACCCCCTCCTCTACCCCCTCCACCACCACCACCACCACCAAAACCACCCCCACCACCACCGCCACCGCCACCACTACATGTTATGCTGGTTAGAGTTGCTATGCCAATAGCACCATCACCTATGCTATGATTGTTCCCTATTCCACCAGAGTCTATACTTCTTTGGGTTGCATTATTAATACCAGCAGGACTCTCATTGTTCTTCTTTGTCTTGCTGGAAAACGCGATAATAAGAACGATAAGAACCATAGCCACAGCAGCAGGTAAGGCCATAAGGAGTACGATAACAACTTCCTCCATGCCAAAAAATAGAAGCCTAAGACGCGTAATTATACTGTCCTTAAGGAATTTAAACTCCTACTATATTGTAACGATGAGAATATTAATCAGAGCGAAGAAATAAAGGAAAATAATGTGATTGTAGTAAGATAAAACATAAACACAACAAGAACTTTGAATGGTACACTTCAACATGACTTTAATGTGTTATATATATATTGAGGTGTTTTGGTTTATTAAACTTTACGTAATTTCTGCATGAAGACATGTGTTTGCACATGAAAAATTGAGAATATTAATCCAACTTGCGTTGAGTCTTCATTGACTTTATTGGAAATTAGTTAGTCGTTGTTTTCATTTAGTTAGTTATTTTCTATTTTAGTTAGTTACATTGGTTAATGTGTAGTAACTAATTTCTGTTTTTAGGATATATATATATTGAGTTGTACCCTTTGTATGATAGATGAAATATATGAAAATTCAGTTTGAATAAAAGTTTTCTCTCAATCAACTCTTCTTTCAAATTTGTTCATGGTATCAGAGCCGTGAGTCTACAAAGATCAGATTCACGTTCCTTTCGTTTTCGCCATTGTTGAGCTTGAGAACCATGGTATCAGAAGAAGTCGTCACAAGTTCGAGTTCAGGTGTTTCGGCAGATACTCTTGAAGGAACTGAGAAGAATCGCAATCATCCTCTGTACTTACACCCTTCTGATACTCCGGGTAGTGTATTAACTTCAGTTCACAGGAACTGAAAACTACTCGTTATGGAGCAGATCGTTGATGATCAATCTGCGTGCAAAGAGCAAAGTAGGCTTTGTACTTGGATCTTGTCGAAAATCAGATTACAAGCCTGAATTAGGGGAACAATGGGAGAAGTGTAATGCTTTTGTGTTGGCTTAGATTATGAACACAGTTTCTAAGGAATTGTTGAGTGGGATTGTGTATTGCATCAGATGCAGCCATGGTTTGGACAGATCTAAATGAAAGGTTCAACAAGGTTGATGGTTCTAGAAGTTATCAACTTCATCGAGAAATCTGTACTCTTCATCAAGGTAATCTTACAGTATCAGGTTATTTCACAAAATTGAGACTGTTATGGGACGAATTTGATGCGTTGGTACCTCCTCCTACTTGTAATTGTGATAAATCAAGGGTGTATGTAGATCATTTACAGTTTCTGCGACTTTTTGCTTTCTTGATGGGATTAAACGAAATGTATAGTCATGCAAGAAGCCAGATCTTGATGATGAATCCTCTTCCGAATGTAAACAAAGCATATGCTATGATAACTTCTGATGAAAGTCAGTGTATGACTGCTGTAAATAGAGTTGGTGGAGATCTTCATGAGTCGATGGCATTATATTCTGAAAAAAGAAATGATTCAGTGATGCAATCTAATAAGGGAAAAAATGTTAGTGGTACTTATGATCCTATGACAATGTATGTTGGATGAGGAAGTTATGGAAATACAGGAAATAGTAGCAATTTTAAACAAAAGAAGAATTGGCATTTGGTAAGTGATTACTGTAAGTTGCACGGTCATACAAAGGATATATGTTTTAGATTGATTGGATATCCACCAGATTGGAAGTTCAAGAAGAAATTTGGGCCTGGTCAAGATGTGCCAAATGCAGGGAAAGCAAATCATGCATATGTTGATAGTCAGGGCAGAGATGAATTTGAGTCTGTGCAGGGATTGAATAATAATTCAGGAAGTTTAGAACAAGCTGCAAAGATGGGGCAAAATGGACATGAGAATCAGCTAACAACACAGCCTACTTTTACTCCAAATCAGTATAACAAGATTCTGCAGATGATAAACAGAGAAGATTCACAAGACTATATGGCAAATACTGCAGGTACTTATAAACTTTTATCTGTATGTAACACCAAATCTAAAAAGAAAAGATAATGAAGAGTGGATAATTGATTCTGGAGCAACTCGTCATATGACTTCTAAAGAAACCAAGTTACTCTGTTTCCGTAAAAGATCTAGATAGACAGGTTCATCTACCTAATGGACAAGCAACATCAGTAACTCGAATTGGTAGCTATAAAGTGTCAATTGGTGACACATTGACGAATGTGTTAGTTGTTCCTGATTTTAAGTTTGATTTGTTATCAGTGTCACAGCTAACTAGACAGTTGAATTGTTCTGTGAATTTTTTCCCTGAGTTCTGTGTATTTCAGGACCTCTCAAATGGAAGGGTGAAGGGGATTGGTAAAGAGAGGAATGGTTTATACTATCTACCCAGTCAATTCCTAGAGAGAGTTGCACATGATGAACAAAATGCATTGATGAGCAATATGGTTTTTAATTCAGAAGGCTTCAAGTGGCATAGTAGGCTAGGACATCCCTCCACGAAGGTGTTGAAAAGCTTGTCCTTGATTAAAAGTGGTGAAGATATAAATGAGTGTAATAATTGTCCAGTTTGTCCTCTTGCAAAACAAACTAGGCATCCTTTTCCATTAAGCATGTCAAAGACCTTTGTTATTTTTGACTTCCTTTTCCATTAAGCATGTCAAAGACCTTTGTCATTTTTGACTTACTTCATTTGGATGTATGGGGACCATATAAGAGTCCTACATATGCTGGTTATAGATATTTCTTAACAATTGTTGATGACTATTCTTGGATGACTTGGTTATTTTTGATGAAATTTAAAAGTGATGTTTTCCAGATATTACAGTGCTTCTTTGTCATGGTTCAGACTCAATTCAATAAAATTGTTAAGAAGATCAGGTCGGATAATGGGACTGAATTTTTTAATAATGAGTGTAAAGCATTGTTTGAAAAATTGGGAGTCATTCATGAGAGTAGTTGTCCTCACACTCCACAACAAAATGGGGTAGTGGAGAGAAAACATAGACATATTCTTGAAGTAGCAAGAGCTCTAAGATTTCAAGGTTATTTACCAATAAGATTATGGGGAGAGTGTGTCATGGCAGCAGTATATCTAATTAATAGAATGCCAACTAGTGTTTTAAATGGACAGTCACCTTTTGCAATGTTTCATGGAATGCAGCCTGATCTAAGTCACTTAAGAACAATTGGTTGTCTTTGTTATGCAACTAAACTTGTCAAGAATGACAAATTTTCAACTAGAGCTGATGTATGTGTGTTCATGGGATATTCTTCTACTAAGAAGGGTTATGTTGTTTACAATTTAAACCACCAGAAAATGTTGGTAAGTAGGATGTTACTTTTAAAGAGAAAGTGTTTCCATTTGCAACAAAGAAAAGGGACAAAGATGTGCCATTATTCAATCATCAATATATTACTACAGATTCTCAAGGTGTGGATGATGTTATAACAGTCCAGGAACCAGCCGTGAATGATGATACCTTGGAGTTTACTGATACTAATGATCCTAACAATTCTGAAGAAGTTGAGTTAGAAGATAATTTGATACCTAATGTTCCAGTGGTTGCACCTATAGCAACAAGACATTCAGAGAGGTCAAGTAATCCTCCAGTTTGGTTAAAAGATTATGTTATAAATATTTCTGATCACCCTTATTCCATGTCCAAATATATAGCATATGACCATCTGTCTACTAAATACCAATCTTTTCTTAGTCATTTTTCAGAAGAAGTGGAACCTAGCACTTATGAGGAAGCTGTGAAGGATCCTAGGTGGGTGGAAGCCATGGAACAAGAGATTAAAGCACTAGAGGATAATGGTACATGGCAGATCATGAAATTACCTGAAAAATCTGTTATTGGTTGTAAGTGGGTATTCAAAATCAAATACAAAGCAGATGGGATGATTGATAGATATAAAGCAAGGTTAGTTGCTAAAGGGTATAATCAAACAGAAGGGATTGATTATCAGGAGGCTTTTGCTCCTGTTGTGAAGATGGTTACTGTAAGAGCCATTATTGCTTTGGCAGCCATAGAGGTCTGGCCAATATTCCAAATGGATGTGTTTAATGCTTTTTTACAAGGTGATTTGTTTGAAGAAGTCTATATGGAATTGCCTAAAGGACTCAAGAGTGCAGAACAAAATTGTGTGTGCAAGCTAGTTAAGTCATTATATGGTCTTAAGCAAGCCTCAAGACAATGGAATGCTAAGCTCACTGAGGCATTGTGTAAATCTGGATACACACAAAGTCTTTTGGATTACTCATTGTTTACTAAGAAGAGTGATACAGGGATGGTAATAGTTTTGGTTTATGTTGATGATTTGTTGATTATAGGTAGTGATCCTGTGTTAGTTCAGGCTACTAAGCAAGTGTTGCATAGTCACTTCAAGATGAAGGACCTAGGAGAACTGAAATATTTCTTAGGAATTGAATTCTGCAGATCAGAAAATGGTATAGTAATGAATCAGAGGAAGTATGCATTGGAACTAATTTCCGAGGCTGGTCTTGCAGGAGCACAACCTGTTTCTACTCCTTTGGAGTGTAATATAAAGCTCACTTCAGTTGTATATGACACAAGCAATGCTGATCCTCTTTTTCTTGATATAAGTAGATACCAAAGGATGATTGGTAAATTACTTTACTTGACTAATACTAGACCATATATTGCATTTGCAGTCCAGAATCTGAGTCAATATATGCAACAACCTAAACATTCACATTGGAATGCTGCTTTGAGAGTGATTAAGTACATTAAAGGGAGTCCAGGTTTGGGGTTACTTATGAGTTCACACAAAGATACAAGGCTAACTGGATTTTGTGATGCTGATTGGGCAGCTTGCCTAAGTACTAGAAGGTCTGTGACAGGTTATTTGTTGAAATTTGGTGACTCCCTTATCTCCTGGAAATCTAAGAAACAGAATACAGTATCTCGAAGCTCTGCTGAGGCAGAATATAGGAGTCTGGCAACCTTGACTACAGAGGTGGTTTGGGTAACTGGTTTGTTCAAAGAGTTATGTGTAAACTTGGAATCTTCAACCATAATACACTGTGATAGCAAAGCAGCTCTTCAGATTGCTGCTAATCTTGTGTTTCATAAGAGGACGAAGCACATCGAAATAGACTGTCACTTCATTCGTGAGAAGATTCTACAAGGATAATACGAACCAATTACATCAATTCCAAAGAGCAACAGGCAGATGTCTTGACAAAAGCTCTTGGAAGAACTCAACATGATTTTCTTTTATCCAAGCTTGGATTATTGAATATCTTCAATACATCCAGCTTGAGGGGGAATATTGAAAATTAGTTAGTCGTTGTTTTCATTTAGTTAGTTATTTTCTATTTTAGTTAGTTAGATTGGTTAATGTGTAGTAACTAATTTCTGTTTTTAGGATATATATATATTGAGTTGTACCCTTTGTATGATAGATGAAATATATGAAAATTCAGTTTGAATAAAAGTTTTCTCTCAATCAACTCTTCTTCCAAATTTGTTCAGACTTTATATTGAAATTTACTTTGAATATCACAACATGGGAAAGAACAACCTTTTAATATTACTTATTAACAGATCATGTCAAAATTAAAGTGACGTGAAAAGAAAGATTCAAAAGGACATTTTCATCCGTCGTATTTGAGAATATAATTAAATAATAAAAATATGTTATTTTAATTCGTGTAAATTTTTAGATTAGATGATCACACACTTTAACATAGTATTAGAGCAACGCCCCACACGATTTCTAAGTCCTTTCTTTAAATCATGTTTTGAAAACTTCGGATGTACTAATATTACCTTATTAACTGAAATATGAACTCTAAGATCAACTTAAAAATAAAAACAATAAAATATCATTGTAGTTAGATTCAAACCTAGGTGTCATCTCTAGCTTGTACCAACAACGCAATAACAAATCTACACTCTTCATGGGTGCACAATTATCTATATCCTAATTTATGTCAGTTTTTCTAGATAAATATATATCTATACTGACATGATTTTTTTCTCAAAGTTATAATAGGCTGGGTCCGCCAACTTATAGATTTTACTCGATTACATAAGTTTGTTTCACTACCATTTATCACTATTTACAAATTACAATCATCATCATCAACCATTACTATAATAATAAATCACTAACGACAATCACTAAAATCTTCCCGAAAGCTTGTATATAGGAATTAACATCCATAAACATGAAGAGATGGAATACATACATATAATATAATTAACTTGTGAGTGATTGTCATCCAGAATTAGTGAGTGTAATTATGTAAATCTTTATGCTACTCTAAGGTGGAAAATTTAAAAATTATACACACATATTCAACTTTCAAGAACCTCTTTTTAAGTTTCTTGAAACCTATTTTTCTACTACATTGTCCAATCGGACACGTAACACAAAATAATACAGTAATTAATAGTTATTATTTCATGAAGTTACTTTCTTTATCGAAGAAAAGTAGAATCAAGAAACTAAAGAGATAGACACAGATAATAACTTATTAGTTGAATATCTATTTGTGAAATAAACTCCAAACTTATATAATATAACATGAGCGTTGAGCGACATATATATACATACATCATAGCAATTTGAAATATTTAAGTACTAAAGAATAGTAATAACATGACTTTGACCTATTCAAAATCCACCACCACCTCCTCCTCCGCCACCCCAACCACCACCACCACTATGACCAAAACCACCACCACCGTCGTATTACTTGTATCACACGTTATGCTTGTTAAACTAGCCATAGCAAGAACACCAGCACCAGCACCAACACCAACACCATCAATATTATTGTTCCTTCTTCCACCAGAAACTCTACTTGTTTGGCTTGCATTCAATATTCCACCACCAGGAATAGTCTCAATATTCTTCAACATCTTGCTACAACAAATAAATGACATAACAAATGCTACAAATATACCTAGAACCAAATATAGAACCATAATAGAATCATTATCTATCTTAGTATAACTATTTGCATATATTGTACGTCCTTAAGAAATTTATGCTTTTACGAATTTTAAGTAGAGAAAATTTGTACTTATTTGGATAAGAATACGATGAGTGTATATATTTCAGAGCGAAGAAATAAAGGAAAATATGATTGTATTTAGAAACTTCAAAGACGAATTTTGTATGTTATATATTTATGAAGCTAAGGCATGTGTTTGCACATTTATTTGATTTGGGAATATTAATCCAACTTGAGTTTGAGTCTTCGTTGACTTTCTTGATGTCAACTATGACAAGTTCGATTGAGAAAATATGCGAAAAGTTTTAAATTTATGACCTTCATTTGAAAAATTACCAGTTCAATTAACTCGATCAGCTTCGTAGATAAAGACAACCTTTCAATACTATGATTTTTTTTTTAATTCATTAACAAATCATGTCCAACTTAAAGTGGCCTAAGAAGAAAGATGTGCAAAAGGGTCTCTTGATCGATCAAGGCCTCATATTTGTGGTATTTAATTAGGAAGATCTTACAATTAATTATTCATATATCGATCGTTAAATTTATTTATTTTTTAGATCTGAATCTTAATTATTAATTGTATTTATTGATCTTATAATCATACAATCATTTATAATTAATAAATTATTACAAGAGATTATATTCAAAAGTTTCTCCAAAGATCATGACATGTATATATATCGTTGTTTAATCTATTTTCACCGATACAAATACTGAAGTAAAAGAACATACACAACAAAAATAAATAAATCAAAAACAACAAAAAAGGAAAGCAAAACTACAAGAAGAGGAAAAATCCAATGTGCATTACATCTTACAATTATCAGCCATAATAAAAATTTAATTAACCTCCACATCCACCACAACCACGACCACCATCACCACCGTCACCGCCACAACAATTCGTTCCCAAATTATCCGTACCACCAGCACCACCACCACCACCTCCAACTACAACTCCACAACCACCACTAGTAATACTATTACCACCCTTATCATCACAATCGCGTTTATCGTTACTTGTCATGACACCACTAGCTATATCCGTGCCAACTACCGCACCACCCGCTCCAGTCAAAATAACCATATTCCCATCCCGTGTGGCACGACTATCGATGCTAGTGGTGATATTTTTCATACTTTTTTCTTAGTCGATTGGCTTCTTCGTCCTACCTCCACCTCAAGCTACCCTCACATAGGGTGCATAATAAATTACAAGTTATGAAAAAGACAGAAGCCAACACGTACAATGGACTCCTCTTTTGATTCGGAAGACAATAATTGCATGCTCTCTATATTATTACAACTCTTAATTTGTATAGACTTTGTATTCAAAATAACATTTAATATTATTATCGAATACTATATTTGTCTTACTTTTCTTTTTAATTCTTTTTGTAGAAGAATATCGCTTTCCTTATTTTGGTAACTCTTTAATTTCCACTTTTCATATGATATGTTTAAGATTACAAGATTTAAATATATTGATACATTCTACATTTCTTTTTTAAGACGGCAAAGTTAAAAAAAAAATCATTACTTTCTTTAATTCATTGACAAGTCAAAACCATACAAATTGAAACAGAGGGAATAGTATATGTTAACTTAACTTAAAAGTCATTACATAATTGAGACAAAAGAAGGTATTATAATTTAAATTTAACTTATATATGTATTTAAACATGTTATATAACACAATAGTTATATATATTCTAGGGAAAATGCCCAAGTACCCCCTAGACAATGACCAAAATCTCAGAGACACATCTTAACTAAACTAAGATCCTATTACCCCTTGAACATATCTTTTTTGTAATTTTATACACATTTTGTCTTACGTGGCACACTCCGTGATTCCACGCAATTGAGGCGCATAGGAGATATTTGGATGCCACGTAAACAAAAAAGGTGCACAAATTTACAAAAACAATAAGTCCAGGGGGGGTAATAGGACCTTAGAATAGTTAAGGTGTGTATGTGGAATTTCGATCATAATCTAGGGGAATATTTGTGCATTTTCCCTATATTCTATATATTATTGAGTATAGACAACTACTTAGTTAACCTAATGGTGTGAAATA
This sequence comes from Solanum sitiens, assembly GCA_016801875.1. Classification (NCBI taxonomy): domain Eukaryota; kingdom Viridiplantae; phylum Streptophyta; class Magnoliopsida; order Solanales; family Solanaceae; genus Solanum; species Solanum sitiens. The sequence goes on from JABWTJ010000510.1 coordinate 498,836, forward strand.
ATTAATACATGAGTATCACAGGTTAAACTTAGATTCGGCTCCACTTCATTTCTCTTCGTTCCTATTGCTTGAATTGGAGATATATGTCATAGATGAAAATTAATCACTAAGATTAATTAGTTTATTGAAATAGGATTCTAATCATAATTGAATAAATAATATTTCAGACAAAATGACAATGCCACAAGCAATATATTATTTAGTCCATACATATATTGTTAAACAAAAATAATCTCTTTTTCTAAATTTTTTTCCTACTATAGTATTATATCTTCTGTCTTTTTTTTATCTTCATAAATATATAATAAAATTTTCTCTTTTTTTCTAACTATTTGTCCTTGCGAGAACTTTTGCTACTAATTATATGTGATATAACTATTTTTAAAGAGAAATTTGAGTTCAAAATTGCAGTTAAAAATTATCTCAATTTTTTTTTTAAAAAAAGAAGATAATATACTCGTAGGAAAAATAAAGTTAAAAAGGACTAAATTAAAGATTTATAATATACTTATGAACAAGATATATATTGCTTCATTTCTAATTTTTATGTAATATTAATTATCTAAATTATAATTAAAATCTTAGTTTAATCAACTAAATCTTAGTCATGTGTCTCCAATCGAAGCAAAAATTTAAAAAAATGGAAGAGAAGAGAAATGAAAAGGAGCCAGATTCGTTAAACTCTATTATCTATCGTGGGAATAATAACTTTAATTTGAAAATTATCCTTAATTCTTAAATGAATTAATTTGACCTATTAAAAATATTATGCTATTTTGCAAACCCCCCCCCCCCCCCCCCCCCCCAATTTGGTTTCATATTATGAAGTCAAAGTCAACCATGACAGATCCCTATGACATGGCTAAGATTTTCAAGTACAAGTAGGGGATATATCATTGCTGTTAAATGGAAAAAGATCAGAAAGAAGTCAACACTAATTAATGAGATTTAGGTAATAGAGTTTTTAAAGCAATTTCTTTCGATTTATGAAATGGAAAGGGGTTAAAAATGTCCTTAAAATATGTGAAAGGAATAAAAATGTTCTTCGTTTATAATTTGGCTTAAAAATGCTTTTATCGCCAATATTTTGGTTCAAAAATACCCTTAAACTATGCGAAAGGAACAAAAATAGCATTTTTAAGGGCATTTTTGAACCAAAGTATTGACGGTAAGGACATTTTTGAGCCAAACTATAAACGATGAGCATTTTGGTTCCTTATACATAGTTTAAGAACATATTTTACCCTTTTCCCATCAATAAATTATTCCAGAGCCGGCAGAGGTCCTAATAAAACTTGTTAAAAATATCATTAAACTTTTAGATGAGATGGTTTCACACTTCAACATGATATCAGAGCAGACAGAGGTCTTAGGATCGAATCTCACCGCGCTACTCAAATAAAAAAAGAATTTGAATATGCTTGACCCATGAAAAAAAATCAGACACAACATGAGAGGGTGTATCGAGTCCACCGCCACCCAAACTAAATTTTTTTTTTTATCATACGTAATCCATAAAAAAGAATCAGATACGCATATGAAGGGGCATATTAAAAATACAACTAACTCATAAAAGTGTTCTTAAACTTTTAGCACACTTGAACAAAACTAAAATGTAAATACAAAGAACTAAATTATTATACATGACAAAGAAATAATAGTACAAGAGATCAAATTATAAATTTTTATATATGGATCGTACATGCAATCATTTATAATTTCATATGTAAACAAAACTTTTTCTTTTTGGTTTCTCCCACGCTCCTAGCTCCAAACAAAGGCGACTTTGAACTTGAAACCTCTAATTAAGGATGATTGAATACTTACAACTTCATCATCCTTGTTGGTATAGGTAAACATACTTTGGTGTGTATAACATGGGTAGCGTCCAAATGAAAAATTAACTATCCTCCACATCCACCACAACCACCTCTGCAACCACCACCGCCACAACAACACCCATGATTCGTACCTGAATCTGTACCACCACCATCGCCTCCTCCAACTGCAACTCCACAACCACCAGTAATATTACTATTACCACCCTTATTATCCCGATCACGTTTATCTTTACTAGTCATGACACCACTAGCTATAGCTGTGCCAACTACCGCACCACCCGCTCCAGCCAAAACAACCATATTTCCATCTCGTGTGGCACAACTACCAATGCTAGTGGTGGTCTTTTTCTTACCTTTTTTGATATCAGGTAACTTCTTCAACCTACCTTTACCTCGGCCTGCGCATAGGCGGCATAATAAATTACAACTTATGAAAAGCACAGAAGCCAACACAATGAACACAATACCAATTACATCCATTTTCTCCTTTGTTTGAGTTGGAAGACAATAATTGCCTTTCTATTTGAAAAAAACTTTTATAACACAAACGTTAAAGTCAACAATAATTGAGGTCTTTTTTATTTACTCCGTTTTAATTAGTTTGTTTAATTTTAACTTTAATAATCTTAAATTAAAAATATATAAAAATTAAAATATATTCTTTAATGATCTAAAACATGTCCCGTAAAAAATCATAATAGCTTTTAAAATAGAAAGACTATGCAAAGAGTTGAATATCAAGATTCTTTTTTAAACCGATAAAAAAACAAAAAGGCAAATAAATTTGAATGGAGGGAGTAAAGCTAATTTATTCATTCCATTTCTAGCCTTTTATTGTAAGTTTGATTGGTTACTAAATTAAAAAATGTAAAGTTATTTTGTGGACTTACCATTATCACATAAATTAGAACTAAGAGAGTATTATAGTTTGGATTTAACTTATATATATAAACTAAATCAAAAATGAGTTTTAGCGGTAATTAATTAGCAATTGCTGCTAAATATATATTTTTAGCCGCAATTAGCACTTATTGTATATGTCCCTAAAGGCTATAGCAATATTTGATCTAATGACACTTTAACTAATAGCGATAAAAACTTTATCACTCTTTATTAATGTATCTATTTATTATCGTTGAAAGTCATTTTTTTTTAATTGATAAAGGAAAACGATTTGTTCACCTGAAATTAAGTAACTTGGGAATTACTCTTAATTAATTCTTAGATCAATTCATTTGCTACTATTCAAAACATTATGCTCTTTTGCTTCTTTTTTCTTCTTCTTAATTTTCCATTTGGCTACATTCATGAAGTCAAAAGTCAACCATGACAGGTCCTTTTTCATCAGATATTATATTGAAGTTTGACTAATTGATGTATTACAAGATTTATTTTTGGAGGCAATATTTTTAATTCTAAAGATTTGAATTCTAAACGTCTAATTAAGAACAAAAAAATCTCAATCATTTTACCTCAATTCATTTTTAGATTAGTATGATATGGTTGTTGGTTGATAAAGATCATTGTAGTTGAAAGGAAAAAAAAAACTAGAAAAAAGTCAACAATATTAATGGGTATATAGGTTTCCAAGCAATTTCTTTCAATTTAAGATGAGAAATATTGATGGGGCTCCTTAGTCTCATTTTATTAGGCTCTTAAATTTTATTACCTACATTATTGGGATCATATGGGGTCGTTTGATTGGTGGGATAAATAATAAAGATATTTTATAGGTTGAAATTTGAGATATTTGTGAGATATGTTTATTTTTTATTAATTTATTTTTTCATCTTCTCTATCCCAATTTATGCGATTTACTTTCCTTTTTAGTCGGTTCTACAATTTTTTGTGATTCATTTTGGATCACAAAGTTTAAAAATCTTTCTTTCTTTCTTAAATTTTGTGCCGAGTTAAACTAACTCATATAGAATGAGACAGAGGGGTATAAGATTAACAATTTGTTTGTCAATTATTTGTAATAGAAATTTTTCTTATAGTGAATTAATGTAAATATTTGTTATAAAACAAAGAATTTTTTTTTATTGAATTAGGTCATCAACAAAATATTTGGTGAAAAAAAAAATTCACTGAAATACTAAGAAACTTTCTGATTTTTTTTTTTATGAAAACAATACATTTTTTCTTTGTTCACGGCTTCAATCAAAATTAGTGTGTGGGAAAAGCCATTGAATATTTTTGAGTGGAAAGTTTCAATTTACATGGAGTATTTAAAAATCACAAGATAAATGAATTTTTTTAGTATATTCTATATATTTTTAATCTAAAATTGTAATTTATTTATTTTTAAAAAAATTACTTTTCAAAACTTCGTACCAAGAAAAATTAGATGAATAAATTAAAACAAAAATAATATTTATTACCAAATACAAGATAAAATAATCACATAAATTTCATATTCCAAAATTTATCTTTATCTCATCAATCAAACGATCAAATCGAGCTCGCTGTAGTCATAGTATTGATATTTGATTAGTCTTTTTGCAGTCATATTATTACTCTCTATTTGATTTTTTTTTAAAAAAGGTTTAAGAATCCAACAAGCCTTTTTGTGGATGATTCTCAAATTGTTCATCTTATTTAAAAAATGAATAATATTGATCAGTGTATAATATTACTTTGATATATTTTTTTGTCATTCTAAAATGAGATTTTACTCTTTTAATCTCTCTATATTTTCTATTTAATAGAAGAATAGTCATTTGTTATATTCTATTTCACCTTAATTATTACTACTATCATTATTCACAATTATTACTATTATTTCTGTCAATTATATAAGTTTATTGTCACCCTTCATTAATCATCATTTATAATCATCACCAATAGGGGCAAATTTAAGTTTAAAAAATAGATCATCGAAATTCATGATCATTCGACAAAATTTAATATATCTACTTATATAATTCGCAAAATATAACAAATAACAACTAAAGGAACCCATGGTCACAAATGACTTGATGGCTCATTGGTTTGCACATTTATTTGATTTGGGAATATTAATCCAACTTGAGTTTTGAGTCTTCGTTGACTTTCTTGAAATTTACTTTGGATGTCAACTAGGCTAATTTTATAAAACAAATTCGATCGAAAAAATATGTAAAAAGTTTTAAATTTGTGACCTCCATTTTAGAAATCACATATTTAACTAACTCGGTCATCCTCGTTGGTGAAGAAAACCTTTCAATACTATGATGCAAAAGGGTCATTTGTTGTACTTAATTAAGAAGATCTTAAAAATTAATTATTTATATATCAAACATTAAATATTTTTGTATGTGAATCTTAATTATTAAGTGTATTTATTCTAATAATTAATTCTACAATCCTTTATAAATAAATTTAGATAATTAAGATTTACAACAAAATCTTAATATATATTATTAAGAACATATTCAAAAAATTCTACAAAGATGACCTAATTGGTTCATCACTGTTCCATCTATTTTCACCGTTAACCATGTACACATACTTAAGTAAAAGAACATACACAAAATAAATAAAATTTTAAAACTTACATTATCAACCATAAAAAAATATAACATGGCTAGCGTCCAAATCGAAAACTAACTAACTAACCTCCACATCCATCACAATCACCACCATCACCACAATAACAGTCGTGATTCGTACGAGAATTATCTATGTCAACTATCGTACTATCCGCTTCAGCTAAAACAACTATATTCCCGTCTCGTATGACACAGCTATCGACGTTAGTGGTGGTCTTTTCGTACCTTTTTGTATGTTGAATGACTTCTTCGTCCTACCTCTTCCTCGGCCCGCACATAGGCAGCATAATAACTTACATGTTGTGAAAAACACAGAAGCCAACACAATGATGGCACAATAATACTGATTGCTGCTCCCATTTTTCAAAAAGAATTTGAATTGGAAGAGAATAATTGCCTTTCTATTTGAAAACTTAATTTATAACACAAAAGTTAAAGTCAACAATAATTGAGGTCTTTTGTATTTTCTCCAATTCGTTTCAATTAGTTTGTTTGATTTTAAATAAAGATATCTAGAAACTAATATTGGTTGTGGTGGAGTGGTAAGTACTTCTTCATCCTTAACGGCCAAGAGGTCTCGGGTTCGAGCCCCCCTTTGTTAGGGAGCGCTTTACCTCCAATGTGGAACTTCCTGGTGCAAATTTGCATTTTGTCTGGCTCCAATGTGAGTATCGGACATCATTAGCTATCTCATATGATATTGAAATTTGACTAATAGATTTATTTCGAGAGGCAACATTTTCAATAGAATTTTACAATTGAAGTTAAGAATAAATTACATGAATTCTAAACCAATATAAAAAAAATAACTGAAAAATGAAAGAAAGCATGTTAGTAGAACAAAAAACAAAATCGATAACAAAAAATTGAAAAATAAAGGAAAACATATTGGTAGAATGGGAAATAAAATTAAGGAAGAAAGCATTTTCAGGATAAAAAGAATTGAAATATAATGATAATAATTAGAAGAGAGTTTTGATCAATTTTATTGCCACCTTCTTAGTAAATAAAAATATAAATATCGAAATCACTTCAAATAATAAAATTTTCTTTCAAACACTACAATAAAAATAATTATTAGCGGCATTTAATGCCGCTAAAGTTATTTTTGTTGTATTGAAATTTGTTATCTTTACCTCAAATTATAGGTAAGAACTTACTTTTCTTATTCTACTTCAAAATCATCGATATTTTTACTTGTAAGTTATAACCATATGAAAATTCACGATGAGAAAATTACATTAACGTATCAAAATTTATAGAACTAGTGATAATCAAGAGGTTCACCCCTCGAAAAAAAAAGTTATATTATAGATATAACATATTTAAAAGATTTTTTTATGTCTTTTCTATTCAACATGTTTTAAGTCCAGATTCATGTGTGATGTGACTTATAATTTTCTATTGGGAAAATGTGGTACAACCATAAAAGTTAGCAATTTTAAATTAAATAAAGAAACCGTCGTGTAACTCGTTTGTTCTTTTAATAATATTTTTGGTAAATAATGAAATTCTTTTTTTTCGTTTTACCTTTAATTGACAGACTCTTAGAAAATAATAAATAAATAAATTGATAATCATCTCTATTAATTATAACTCATTTAAAATTAAAAAATAATCAATCTTCAATAATAAAAGTAAAATAATAATAATAATAATAACAACAATAATAATAATAAAATACTCCTGGTTCATCTTAATTAAATTATTGGGATATGACATATTAAAAAAATATTTAAAGACATAATTTTCTACTTATTTTTTAATTATTATGTATTAATCTCCTAAAAAAATATAAAATTATTAAAGAGTCTTATTAAATGAAGAATAAATATTAAAAAATTCTCCAAAATCCCAACAAACATGGAAAATAGTCAATTATCTATTGATTTTTTATACTCCTTTCGTCCACTTTTAATTGTCATGTTCAGTGTTTTAAAAATCAATTTAACTAATTTTCAAAATAAAATAAAATTACATTAATTTATTATTTTTTTTAATAATTTAGATATTAAAAAATTATACAAAAAGTATTATAAATTTTAATTTTTTGTATAAAATAAAAAAATAAATAATAAAATATTAGTTAAGTTCTTATCATTTAATTCTAAAAAAAAAAAGAAAATCATGATAATCAAAAGTTGACGAAGAAAATATTGAATAACATAGTTGTCAATTATTTTTATGAACAAATAAAAATGGACGGATTAATATATATACATCAATGCATGATCTTGTAAATTATTTTATTGTCTATTATGCCAACATGTCTGTCCAAATACATTTTTATCATTAAACTTTACCTCTAATTTAGGAAAATTCATAGCTCCACAAATCTTGGAATTCCAACGAAATTGGTCTGATTCGATTCATACTATGATGACAATCTCAGAACATTCTCAACAACTCAAAATTCCCTTAAATTCTTCCGAAAAATTCAGTCTCACTCCTTCTCCTCCTCCTTCAACCTCAACAAACATGGAGTCTTTACCAAAAACCCAACAACCCCATAAGCGTTATTGGCGTTTTAGCAAACAAGATTTCTTCCCTGAACCCTCTTTTCACAATTTGGGAACCTACAAAAATGCCCTTTCTCAAACCCCAAATCGTCTCAAGAATCGTCTTTTTTCCCGTTCATCAGATAACAGTGAATTGATTGAGCTTAAGAAAGAATCGGAAAATGAAATGAAATTATGTTTGACTTGGTGGGATTTAATTTGGCTTGGATTTGGATCTGTTGTTGGTTCAGGGATTTTTAGCATTACGGGTCAAGAAACCCGAAATGATGCTGGACCTGCTATTGTTCTTTCCTATGCAATTTCTGGTTTATCTGCTTTACTTTCTGTGTTTTGTTATACTGAATTTTCTGTTGATATTCCTGTTGCTGGTGGGTCTTTTTCGTTTTTGAGAATTGAATTGGGTGATTTTGTTGCATTTATAGCTGCTGCTAATATACTATTAGAGGCTATGGTGGGTGCTGCTGGGTTAGGACGTTCATGGTCATCTTATTTTGCTAGTATTATTAAGAATAACCCGGATTTTTTGAGGATCAAGATTGATTCTTTTGTAGAAGGGTTTAATTTGTTGGATCCAATAGCTGTTGTGGTTCTTGCACTTGCTAATGGGGTTGCTATTACTGGGACAAAGATGACATCTACTTTGAATTGGATAAGTTCTATAGTTAGTGCTGGGGTGATTGTTTTTATTATAATTGTTGGGTTTGTTAATGGGAAGACTTCAAATTTGGTGCCTTTTTTTCCTTTTGGGGCTGGAGGGGTGTTTAGAGCTGCAGCAGTTGTGTATTGGTCGTATACTGGTTTTGATATGGTTGCGAATATGGCTGAGGAGACAAAGAGGCCATCGAGGGATATACCGTTAGGGTTGCTTGGTTCGATGTCTATGATTACTGTTGTTTATTGTTTGATGGCGTTGGCGTTGGCAATGATGGTTAAGTATACTCAAGTGGATGTTAATGCAGCTTATTCAGTGGCATTTGAAGGTATAGGTATGTATTGGGCAAAGTATTTGGTGGGGATTTGTGCACTTAAGGGAATGACAACGAGTATGCTTGTTGGGTCATTGGGACAATCTCGATATACAACTCAGATTGCAAGAGCACATATGATTCCCCCGTGGTTTGCTTTGGTTCACCCGAAAACTGGAACACCGATTTATGCTACGCTCTTGACAACTATAACTAGTTGCATTCTTGCTCTCTTCACGAGCTTGGATGTCTTGTCAAGTGTGTTCTCATTTAGTACACTTTCCATTTTCATGCTTATGGCTGTTGCATTGCTTGTTAGGCGATACTATGTTACCGATGTTACTTTGAAGCAGGATTTGGGTAAATTTCTTCTGTGTTTGTTCATTGTAATTGGTTCATCTATTGGGGCAACAGTTCTTTGGAGTACTGATGTAAAAGGTTGGGTTGGGTATGCTGTGACTGGCGTTTTCTGGTTGTTGGGCACTTCAGGGATGGCGCTACTTCCAAAACAAAGAATTCCTAAAGTTTGGGGTGTACCTCTTGTGCCATGGGTACCATCATTGTCAATCGGGATGAACATATTTTTGATAGGTTCTTTGGGTAAGGCGGCATTTTATCGATTCTTCATATGCAGTGCTGTGATGCTAATTTACTACGTGCTTGTTGGTGTCCATGCAACATATGATATAGCTCATCCTGATAAGCAGAAGTCCGTTATTGATGAGGGAAAAGAAAGTTCTGATCAAGTGTCATAGTTGGTATGATCTTAATATACTGATCCATGAACTTTTGCAGTTATTTTGGTTTTGGATTCTCTAGGAATCGAATGTACAGCTAATGATGTTGGCAAAGTAACTGAATGTTCCTTTCTTTTCCCCCTGAATGTTTAAAGTTGTTATTCCAGCTATTGCTGAAATCCTATGACAGGAAATGTGCGTTATAAGTTGGAATAGCAATGGTGTCTTTACATCCGAATATCTTCCATATTTACTTGATTTGATTCATCATTTGTGCAGCACCATATGCATTATAACATTCTTCATTTGCATTGTCGTTGTCATAGAATCCTATTTTCTGCTAACCTGAGATACAAAATTTGACCATGGCTCATGAAGCTTTTTGGTTGATTCGAAGTTACTGTAATGCAAATGGTAATGCTATTGGAAACAGAAGGTACTAGAATCGCATCTCTTTGTCTATTGAAGTTTTATCTGTTTTAGTATATTCCATTACAACAGCTGCAGCACAGTTCCTCTCCTAGTTGGAAGACTGGTGATATACTCATTTACGAGTAATAAGAAACAAGATAACCACATGTAATGGTGTGGCAATAAAGATGTTGGAGACCATAGTTCAAATTCTAGGTGATTCCTCTCAATTTGCCTCAGTCTTGATGGGGCAGGATTATCCGGAGAACGGTACTTATATTAGTGCCGGTAACAGATACTCAATTGAGTAGTTAAGGCGATCACTAGCTGGTCCAATATATTCGAAAAGAAAAAGGAAACAAGATAAGCAATACATGAAAGCTCTAATGTGGCTCAAGACAGATACTTCTGCTCATCCACTTTGGTGGAGTAAATTCAGGATTGGAACTCCAAAGTTCCTTTGTTGGAAACTTTCAGGAGTATGGCTATCTTCTAATTATGCTTCCTCTTCAGTTGAAAGGTTTGAAACTCCCATATGATGTTCCGTACTGTTACTTGATTGTTTTGTGAGGATATTTTCTACTAGACAATAACTGTTCATCTATGATTTTGTTGTTGACTCGTAGGTTATCATTTCATCTACTACATTTGTAACAATGATGAATGACTAAGTGAGATTTTAACACAAATTTGTCAATATGCATGACTGCTGAACCACAAGAATAGTTTCCAACAGAAGCTACTAAGCTTCAACATATCAGATTTTGGATCCAATTACTCTTAAATGACAGGCCTTTGCTCTCTTGCATCAAGCTAGAATAGGATACAAGAAAAACTAACCTAGAAATCTAAATGCAACATATTATATTTGGTTAGATGTCATGAAGAAGATTCAAAAAGTTAGCCAAGAAAATTGAAATGGTGAGCCAGAGCCACCATTACTGACATAAGTCTTTGTAAGTTTCAGAAATAGCTTATTTGTGTCCCTTCTTTCTCCACAGGTCTCCAAGCTTCTTAATAGCAGAACCCTTTCTCTTCACACGTCCAAAACCATCATCAGAGTCATCGATAAGTCCTGGTGAACCCATGTAACAACCATATCCTCCAACTGTTGGCTCAAATACATTGCCATACCGCTTATAATCCATTGATCCACTCCTCTCAGAGAGCCTTCTCTTATTCATCTCCACTTCCCCTGCCAGTACAGATGCAGCAGCATCTGCAGCTTTCTTCCATTGTTCTGTTTGGACTCTGAGTTTCTTCATCTCACTTTCTAGTTCTTCCTTTGCCTTTTCGGTGGCTTCAAGCTCCTCATTTAGCGTAGAAGCATCGTTCTTAGTTGTTTCCAGTTCTTGAGTAGCTTGGTTAAACTTGAGTTTCATTTCCTCTGTTTTCGCCTTAGTGGATAAAATTTCCCGAGTTGTTTCATTCAGTTCCTTCTTCAGGTTTTCATTTTCTTGAAAAAATGCTTGGAATTCTTGATCTTTCTCTGCCAACTTGGCTTTCAACAACAACAAGCTAATTTCTTCATTCTTCAAAGCCAGCTCCTCAGGTGATGATTTATCTGGTTCAGCAACTGATAAAGTTGTGATTTTCTCATTTGTGGGGTGGCTAATTTCAACATTTGGGACTTCGAAAACATCGATTTCTTGAACTTTTGATTTGCTCTTAGATTCTTGGATTTCCTCTGTCACTATGACAGTTGATTTCTTGGTTATCTCAAGCTGTTCTTGAACTGCTTTCTTTGCTGCTTCAACTGAAACTAAATGATCCTTAAGATCTTTCAGCTCTTCTTGTGCTTGCCCAAGTTGAGTATCCAAATCTGCAATTCTTGTACCAAGTTTATTCTGTTTTACTGGATCAGATTGAACGCCTCGTGGGGATTTACGATCTCCTAACTTACGACTTCTCTGATCAGAATCAGAACTTGATGTTCTGAGCTGAGAAGAGACTCGAGGTGATTGCCTTTGAAGCATATCTGATCCCCTATTTGACATGAAATGGAAAACTTTGCTGTCAAAAACAATGAGTTGAATCTCAGTGAGGGAACTTCAAATGATGCCAAGAACTCACCTTAATCTTGGCATTTCAACTTCTTAATAGAAGTGTTTGAACAAAGGTTCCAAAAGCTTTAATCTTGATCTCTGTAAAACAAGTCGTTTGGTAGCTAGTTAGAATTATGCGGGTATTAGTTATTCCACCCTCTATTCCCACGTAAGATAATATAGCATCAGTTATGCGAGTTTCTAAATTGCAAATCAAACATCATATTAATTTTATACATAGAAAGTTGAAAATGTTTTGTTTGTTAATGATAAAGGAAAGAGTTTTCTGCTTAAAGAAGACACATAAACAATACATAGATAGATACTGGTGAAGCATGCTTATAGAGCAGAGCAAAAGTAGATTTTCTTGACAACTTTTTCCTCATGCATATGTCAATATCATTAAAATATACATCCAACATTATAATAAGTGATTCTTTTTTTTCAATCTGCTTAAGTCTCGATGAACATATACCTAGTGAAATAGTCGATGTGCAAGATAGGAGATAATCTTGAATCAAGAAAATGAGAACATATATAGTAAACTTACTTGTTTGTTTACTTAGATGTTCCTCTTCAAAGCCCTTGAATACTATTGTATATACATTTAAAAAAAGAGGATTTTTGAGAATTGAATATTATAGGACACATTTTAAGATTTGAAATTGAATATTTGAAGTTTTGAATTAATGATGGTGGCCTTGCAATGTTTTGAAGTTGCAAGTGTATGTGTGTAGGACAAGGACTTTTTGAACATAGAAGGCAGGGAACACTATAAAATATGTTCTTGGGGAAACAAAAGGTAAAAATGTCTTTGTTACTCCATATGTCTCAGATTATTTATCTATCGTGATTTCTATGATTCAAGAGGTTTTTAATTAGTATTCGAACAATCATGACAACAGATTCATAATTGAGGTGTTGTGTAGTTTTTATAATCGATACGCGCTCCGTCTTATAATATGTGTTCACTATTCTCCTCTTTACACTATTTTTAAAAAAAATTATAAATAAAAAGGATAATTTTACTCGGATTATTTTCTATTTCTCTGTTATTGTGTCTCAGAGCTTATAGATAGTAGTGAAGGCATTTAACCTTTGAACTTCTCCCAAGTAAAATAAAGGAAGAAACACCTTGAACTTTGAATCAGTGACCAAATGTGTCATATTCTATGTGTTTTTATTTGATTAGACATTAAATTTTTTTATTTATTTATTTTTTTATGATTATAAATTTAAAATATGTACCCGAATTTATCAAAATGTTTCTTGAATTTTGTGATATTAAATTATCAAGTGGAGTGTTGGATTTTTAAAGTGACAAAATCTAGAAAATGACATTTTTTTATCAGATTAAGACGGAAAGTCAGACATAAATCGCAATATAGGAAATAAAAATTATCACACCCACATTTCTACCAAATTAAATAAATGCATGGAATGTATTTGCTTAAACTTATCTCTCTCCGTTCGGTATTGTTTGTCATAGTTTCTATTTTTAGAGTAAAATAATGAAAACTTTGACTAATATTTTAAGATGTATTTTTCATCATATTAATATGAAAAAAACTATAATTTATAGTATTTTTCATATAGTTTTAGAATATCATTTTTTTTGTTTAAAATATCAAATTAATGTGATCTAATTTACCTTTGAAAGTTTGTCAAATTGACTTTCGATAAGCACAACATGACAAACTGTTTTATTTTAAAAATGCTATTATTTTAAAAATGGAAAGAATTTGACTAAGTTTCGGAAAATCAATTAATCTTATTATTTAAGAAAAATTGACTTTCTAAAACTTAGTCAAATTCTTTCCATTTTTAAAATAATAGCATTTTAAAAATAAAACAGAATGGCGACTCTGCTGGGGATATATAGAGGTTCTAACCATTATGTGTTTATTTTTTTTTTCAAATTGAGGATATTATTCTTTTGTTGTGTCATTTATTATATCTTATATATTTTGTTGATTATTTGCATATTGTACTCATTATTCATTCATTAGTTATTGTATATTTTCATTGTATATCATGTCATTATTTCTGATGTATGTATAGTATATTAAAGGACGGTTTGCGAAACCGCAGCCAGACTTTTTATACTCACCCTTTTTCGGAATAATCGGCAATTTATTGGTTCGTCATGCGTCCAATGGTTGTCGTGAGTTCCAGCCTAAGTTGTCCGCTTGGGTTTCCAGTCATTCAAAGCCCACTCTTAGTCATCTAGTGTAGAGCGAAGCCAAAATCTTATATTAAGCATGACACAAGACTCGATGCACATTGTATAAGACTTGTATTCATTATTTGTATGCTATGTGATATATTTCAGGTTGTCTTTAATTAAAATAGTATTTACGTCTTTAATTCATTATTTGTGATATTTTGCATTATCCATTATGAACAAGAACTAACACTCTTACCTTTTGAGTTGTTCTTCTTCAGAGCGAAATGTTGATTTATGTCCGAATTCAGAAATCATTATTTGTTCGAAGTTGCAAGAGACAAGAGGATTAGCGAAATTAAAGTCCTTGCATTTCTCAATTATATCAAGTCAAAACGATAAATTAGGGGAGTATTTGACTATGAGGTGACACCAATTTATTTTTATTATTATTTTGCATGATGGTCCTGCTCTCACATATTTCTCATATTTTTGTAGGAATACCGTCCCCGACATCAGTCGGGGACGGTCATATCAATGTTTGGATCTCGTGAAAATTGGGAGGAGACAGTTCCGAGAAAACATCCAAAAAGAGTATACGTAGAAATTACTGTGAAAATTTGCACGTTACATTCAAAAGACAGTATAAAGATTGACGATTAAAAGACTATAAAACATATTGGTGCGGAAAAAATGGGGGTCAAAAAACACTTCATGACTACAAATTTTAGTGGCGCTAGACCTAGAAATTTCTTTGAGTTGTTTAAATCTTTAAATTATTATATGCCATATCTGGACGAACTACGCGTACCTGATTCTCATTTTAATGAGATACGTAGGCAACCCTTTTTGGGTTCGGTTTATCTTCTCCAAAAGTAAAAAAAATAATATAAAATAGTTTGTACATATTTTCTAAGTCATATCTGGACGAACTACGCGTACTTGATTCTCATTTTAATGAGATACGTAGGCAACCCTTCTTGGGTTCGGTTTTATCTTCTCCAAAAGTAAAATAAAAAAAAAAATAAAAAATAAATAAATAAATAGTTTGTGCATATTTTCCAAGTCATATCTGCATGAACTACGCGTACCTGATTCTCATTTCGGTGAGATACGTATGTAACCCTTCTTGGGTTCGGTATTATTTTTTCAAAAGTAAATAAAAAAAAAAAAAAAAATAGTTTGTTAATATTTTCAAGTTATATCTACATGAACTACGCACACCTGATTCTCATCTTAATGAGATACGTAGGCAGCCCTTCTCGGGTTCGGTAATCATTCTTTCAAAAAATAAAGTAGCTTGTACATAATGTAAGAGTCATGTCTTCAGCTCGATTGGGACCTATGTAGTTAAGAGCATGTAAATATATTTGATATGATGGAAAAGACTGACTTTGCGGTAAACTATAGATTCTCGTGGTACCTCTTATCTGTACTTTTGTGATGCTTGAAAATTCTCTTGCATGCAATCAAGATAAGAATAAAACTAACCTTATGTTTCATGTGCATTGTGTGGTGAGCTTTTGATCAAAGTTCAATTGTGTTACACTGTTGATCTAGAACTTGACCTGAATGTTTTTCGAGGCGAAATCTTGAGTAATGTTTGGTTTGGGAAAGGATTGTGGGCCTTTTTTGACTCGATTGTGCCTTTCAAAGCCTACCAAATTACATTAATCCCTAGTTTTCCCACTTTGAGCCTGAAACCTTTCTTTGGACAACCACATCTTAACCACTACCCTTTTGAGTGCTTACAAGCACTATCCTCTCTTGGCCCAACCTTCTTGAGTGCACCAAGAATGTGCAAATTATAAGAGAAGATCCATGTTTGAAATTTCCGAAAGCAAAGATATCGAGTCTCCCAAAGTCAAGAAAGTCAAAAAAAGGAAAAAAATTATAAGAAATGAGTGAAATAAAAGAAAAGCTCCAGCTAAGAAAAAAAAAGAAGAAGAATGAGAAAAGCTCCAAAAAATGAGAACTCAAAAGAAGTCGAAACAAAGGAAGAAAAAAGAAGAAGAAGGAAAAAGAGTAAAAAATGAGAATTCAAAAGAAGTTGAAAGGGGGGAGAACAATGAAGAGGATCTAACGCAAAGGCGTACCAATCATTAAGAGCACAAATTTTGGGTGACGCTCAGGAAGGAATTCAGTCACTTTTATCCCAAATAAATATCATACCCATCCCTAAGCCTACGTTACAAGCCAATGACAAGCCCTACATGATCTCATTCCAAATGTTCTCACATTAGTGGAGATTTACATAAGGGTCAAGCATATGGTATCACAGTTGTACGCATTGAACATTCTTGTGAGTGTGAGTGCACTTTGAAAAATGTCCTAAAATTAAATATTTCAAATATGTGTGAAATAGGACAAGTCTTTTTCGTGAGGGCACTTGAAACATGAGGATTGATACAATTCAAAACCTTTGTTTGAAACAAGATGAACGGATCATGTTGATCCTTAAGTATATTGGAGGTACCACTTGAAGCTGTAGGAATAACCTTAAATTCAATCTCAAAAAAAAAAAAAGAATGACAGATTTACCTGCAATCTTAACTGTTGGTACCAATTGTAGTGAAAGTTTGACTATCTCATCACATTTTTTATTTTTCAAAAAAAAAAAGAAAAAAAAAAGTGAGCAAACACTCATTCTTTAATATTTTAAAACATTTTTAAGAATCTTTCAATTTTATAAAAAAAAAAATTGCCTTTTGAGTTGTTCATTGTAAAAAGTGTCATAGGGTTAATCTTGTATGTGTGAGAGTCCTATTTTACTTCATGGATTGTCCGTCCCAAAATGTGACATGTTTTTTTTATCTCTAGGCTTTGGATATCACATGGAATACCATTTTCATATTTCATCATGTTCATATTGTGCATTTTCTACTGATGATCTTCTCTCAGATTCTTTGCAGTATTCATCATCTACAAGTGTGGAACTACATTTGACCTGATTCCTGGATCAACAGGATATGTAGGCGCCACGACGGCTCGGTCATATACCCAGTGTGATTATTATTTTTCCTTACAATGAAAACTGGGACAGAATTTTTGAAAATATCTCAAAAATTCTCAATAGAGGTGTTATCGCCAACAAGTCAAGATTGAAGATCATTTTGAGATTTGCCAAAATTCTAACTGGGACAGAATTTTGAGGAAGACCTCAAAATTCTGATAAGTACTTTGAGAAGCTTGATAGCAACTACAAAAATCATGCATCGCGAGTCAATATTCATGCATTGCAAAAATCATGCATGGAGAGTCAATATTCATGCATTGCAAAAAATCATGCATCGCGAATTAATATTCATGCATCGCGAGTTAGATCATGCATTGAGAGTTAATATTCATGCATTGAGAGTTAATATTCATGCATCGCGAGAAGATTTCATACCTCGCAGAAATTCATGCATAGCGAGAAGATTTCATACCTCACAGAAATTTTATACATCGCAAGAAGATTTTATTCCTCGCAGAAATTCATG
Source organism: Solanum sitiens (assembly GCA_016801875.1). Taxonomy (NCBI): domain Eukaryota; kingdom Viridiplantae; phylum Streptophyta; class Magnoliopsida; order Solanales; family Solanaceae; genus Solanum; species Solanum sitiens. Next base: position 516,530 of record JABWTJ010000510.1, read on the forward strand.
CATCGCGAGTTAGATCATGCATTGAGAGTTATTCATGCATTGAGAGTTAATATTCATGCATCGCGAGAAGATTTCATACCTCGCAGAAATTCATGCATAGCGAGAAGATTTCATACCTCGCAGAAATTTTATACATCGCGAGAAGATTTCATTCCTCGCAGAAATTTATGCATCGCGAGAAGATTCCATACCTCGCAAAAATTTATGCATTGCGGGAAGACATTCATGCCCCGCAGAAGATCATGCATCGAGAGTCAATAATCATGCATAGCGGAAAATCATGCATCGCGAGTCAACATTCATTCATTGAAAAAAAAAATATGCATCGCGAGTCAATATTCATGCATTGCAAAAGATCATGCATCGCGAGTCAATTCATGCATCGAGAGTTAATATTCATGCATCGCAAGAAGATTTCATACCTTGCGGAATTCATGCATCGCGAGAAGATTTCATGCCTCGCAAAAATTTATGCATCGCGAGAAGATTCCATCCCTCGCAAAATTTATGCATTGCGGGAAAATATTCATGCCCCGCAGATGATAATGCATTGAGAGTCAATATTCATGCATTGAAAAAATCATGCATCGCGAGTCAATATTCATGCATTGAAAAAATCATGCATCGCGAGTCAATATTCATGCATTGCAAAAATCATGCATCGCGAATTAATATTCGTGCATCGAGAGTTAATATTCATGCATCGCGAGTTATTATTCACGCATCGCGAGAAGATTTCATACCTCGCAGAAATTTATGCATCGCAAGAAGATTTCATACCTTGCGGAATTTATGCATCGCAAAAAGATTTCATACCTTGTGGAATTTATGCATCGCGAGAAGATTCCATCCCTCGCAAAATTCATGCATTGCGGGAAGATATTCATGCCCCGCAGAAGATCATGCATCGAGAGTCAATATTCATGCATAGCGGAAAATCATGCATCGCGAGTCAATATTCATGCATAGCGGAAAATCATGCATCGCAGAAGATCATGCATCGAGAGTCAATATTCATGCATAGCGGAAAATCATGCATCGCGAGTCAATATTCATGCATAGCGGAAGATCATGCATCGCGGAAGATCATGCATCGCGAGTCAATATTCATGCATTGCAAAAAATCATGCATCGCAAGTCAATATTCATGCATCGCAAAAAAAAAAAAAAAAAAAATCATACATCGCGAGTCAATATTCATGCATTGCAAAAGAGCATGCATCGCAAGTTAATATTCATGCATCGCAAGTTATTATTCACGCATCGCGAGAAGATTTCATACCTCGCAGAAATTAATGCATCGCAAGAAGATTTCATACCTTGCGGAATTTATGCATCGCGAGAAGATTTCATCCCTCGCAAAATTTTATGCATCGCGAGAAGATCCCATCCCTCGCAAAAGTTTATACATTGCCAAGAAGATATTTGCATTTAAGACGCATCTATTCGGAGGTGAAGGATGTGCACCATATCTTTTCAACGTTCAAGTCGGTGGAAACTTGCGTTGAAAGATATTTGCATTTAAGACGCATCTATTCGGAGGTGAAGGATGTGCACCATATCTTTTCAACGTTCAAGTCGGTGGAAACTTGCGTTGAAAGATATTTGCATTTAAGACGCATCTATTCAGAGGTGAAGGATGTGCACCATATCTTTTCAACGTTCAAGTCGGTGAAAACTTGCGTTGAAGATATTTGCATTTAAGACGCATCTATTCGGAGGTGAAGGATGTGCACCATATATTTTCAATGTTCAAGTCGGTGGAAACTTGCGTTGAATGATATTTGCATTTAAGACGCATCTATTCGGAGGTGAAGGATGTGCACCATATCTTTTCAATGTTCAAGTCGGTGGAAACTTGCGTTGAAAGATGTTTACATTTTGTCCTACCGACGGACATACATTCGAAATCCTACCGATGGATAATGTTTACATCCCTACTCTGTTCAAATAGGGCAAAACGTCGCGGCAACTCGAAAAATTATTAATTGATTCAATTTTAGTGAATTTTAAAAATGAACAGTTTTAAAAAGAGTCGCCACCTAATTTTAGGAAAAAACTAGGAAACCATTAAGTGATCTACGAAACCAATTTGATTCTAGGTAAGGGGTTCAAATTATTTCGAAGGGAAGGGGTTAGGCACCCTTCGAAATCCACAAGTGTGGGTCCCGACTGAATTCATTTTTTTCAAATTGAGGAGGAAAATAAAATAATGTACAAGTATAATAAACATTCAATATGTACAAATAATAAAATAATAAATATAAGAAACGGCCTAAAGTTTGCCTAACGTCAATATACAAAATAATGAAATAAAAGTATGATTCGAACTACATTCGAATAATTTCAACGAGAAGCACCTCCGGGTACCTGTGAAGACACTCAGTAAAAGAGTTAGTACCAAATAAATAAAAATAAAAATGAATAACTCAAATAATAACTTAAAAATAAAAATCCGTCTTATTAACATGGAAGGCCTTGGAAATCGACGGTAATTTCTTTATCGGCCATTTTTAACAAGCAAAATATATAAAATTAACTAAATTTTCCGTCTTTTAAAATGGGGAGGCCTCTAAACCCGACGGATAGATTTTTCATTGGCTATTTTATTGGTTTCTTAACAATTAAATAAAATTAACAAGTAACCAAATGTCTCTAAAACAATCCAAGACAAAAACTACAACTTAAAAATAATAACAATTATTGAAGGAAATAACCTTATAATGTGACATTTCATGTCAGACCCCTCAAAAGAATTCAAATAGTTGGTCAAATCAACATGAACAGTAAAGACAACTAACATTATTGACAATGACAAATTGAATATGTAACGCTAGAAGAAACAAATAAAATAAGCAAATATATTTTGACCGTCAAACTAATCAACAAAGGAATATAATGTCATTAAATTTATAGCTCAATAATAATAATGGTAATATATTGAAATAATAAAAGTGAATTGACCTTGCAACAACAAAACAAATGGGCATCATCATTAACTAAAATCACTTTAAATTGAACAACATTACTATTCACTACAAGGGATAAATAATAGAATAAATAATTAATAATAATAACTAAGCATATTCACCAACTAAATATATCCGGATCAATTGAAGACAATAACAATAAATGAAAAAAATGGAATAAATCTAAACAATAACAAGCATTAAAACTTGAACTAAAAATTTCCGTCTTTTAATATTACGTAGGCCTCCAAAACCGACGGAGAGTTTTGTCATTGGCCATAACTCCTAAACTATAACTAATACACAAATAAATTCCTAAAGAAACATAAGCAAAACTAAAGAAAATAAATAAATAAATAAATTTACAACTAACAGTAAATAAAACAGTAGGAACAAGAGAAACGCTACTAAAATGTCATACCACAACCTAATGCACGAAAGCTAAAACAAAGCTAATTAACATATAACAGATAGAAAAGCTAGAAATTAAATAATACAAAGCTAATAAAGAATTTACCTGGTTCTGGACAGCGAACCGAAACTGCGAATTTAACGGAGACGATCCACCACCTCCCCAAACTCGAACAGCCGCAAAAATATTTTAAAAATATTAAACTATGGAACCAAGAATTCCCGAAAAATTTCTGGGTACTCTTTGGTCTCCTTTTTTTTTTCTCCTTCTTTGGTGTAATGAAGAGGGGCTTATATAGGACCAATTTTGGGTTCAAAATAGATGTGGGAAGCGATGTGGGACAAATGCAAAAAAAATCCAAAATTTGTCTATTTGAATGGTTTTAAAGTAATTGATTAATAGGATGAATTCACATAAATTAATTTAGAGAGCTTCTTAATCTAAACAAAATAAATTAATTGATTCGAATATGAATTAAGTGGTTTTAGTAAATCGAAATTGAAACTATAAAATTATGAATTTTTTAAAATGTTAGGCCAAAATTGAGTGTCAACAGCTGTCCCTTTCGTTGTGTATGATTGATGAAAGAAATCGTGGACAACGAAAATTGACAAACCCAATTTTGACCGAACACATGACCTTTGTAGAGAAGTGCGGTTGAATGTGGTGGAAGTCAATCCCAGACTTGTCTCCAAAAGGTTCTATGATATGTTGCGTCCTTGTTGAAGTAATTCGCACATGTGGCTCCTCTGAGAGTGCATCCTCTAGAATGTTCTAAAAAAAAACAAAGATAAAACTCATTAATATAGGCAAAACTAAAAGAAAAAGGGCAGCATCTCTTATGATACGATAAATGGAGATAAATACAGGTCCCTTGGTAGGACGAATGAAGATGATGATCAATCTGTAGGATTTGAAATGTATGTCCATCGGTAGGACGAATGAAAAAAAAATGATGATCCATCGATAGGATTTTGAATGTATGTCCATCGGTAGGACAAAATGTAAACATCTTTCAACGCACGTTTCCACCGACTTAAACGTTGAATAGATAGAGTACACAACCTTCACCTCCAAATAGATGTGTCTTAAATGCAAATATCATTCAACGCAAGTTTTCACCGACTTGAACGTTGAAAAGATATGGTGCACATCCTTCACCTCCGAATAGATGCGTCTTAAATGCAAATATCTTTCAATGCAAGTTTTCACCGACTTAAACGTTGAAAAGATATGGTGTACATCCTTCACCTTCGATTAGATGCGTCTTAAATGCAAATGCAAATATCTTCTTGCGATGCATGAATATTAACTCTCGATGCATGAATATCGACTCTCGATGCATGAATTTCCTATGGGGCATGAATATCTTCCCGCAATGCATAAATTCTGCAAGGTATGAAATCTTCTTGCGGTGCATGAATTTCTGCGAGGTATGAAATCTTCTCGCTATGCATGAATTTCTGCGAGGTATGAAATCTTCTCGCGATGCATGAATATTAACTCTCGATGTATGAATTAACTCGCGATGCATGATCTTCTACGGGGCATGAATATCTTCCCGCAATGCATAAATTCTGCAAGGTATGAAATCTTCTTGCGGTGCATGAATTTCTGCGAGGTATGAAATCTTCTCGCGATGCATGAATATTAACTCTCGATGCATGAATTAACTCGCGATGCATGAATATTAACTCTCGATGCATGAATTAACTCGCGATGCATGATCTTCTTTTGATTTTTTTTTTCAATGGATGAATATTGACTCGCGATGCATGATTTTTTTTTTTTTGATTTTTTTTTTTTTTTGCGATGCATGAATATTGACTCGCGATGCATGATTTTTGCAATGCATCAATATTGACTCGCGATGCATGATCTTCTGCGGGGCATGAATATCTTCTTGCGAGGCATGAAATCTTCTCGCGATGCATAAATATTAACTCGCAATGCATGAATATTAACTCGCGATGCATGATTTTCTGCGGGGCATGAATATCTTCCCGCGATGAGCAAATTTTGCGAGGGATGGAATCTTCTCGCGATGCATAAATTCCGCAAGGTATGAAATCTTCTTGCGATGCATAAATTTCTGCGAGGCATGAAATCTTCTCGCAATGCATAAATATTAACTCGCGATGCATGAATATAACTTGCGATGCATGATCTTTTGCAATGCATGAATATTGACTCGCGATGAATGAATATTGACTCTCGATGCATGATCTTCCGCGATGCATGAATTATTGACTCTCGATGCATGCATAAATTCTGCAAGGTATGAAATCTTCTTGCGATATGTAAACTTTTGCGAGGAATGAAATCTTCTCGCAATGCATGAATATTAACTCGCGATGCATGATTTTCCGCTATGCATGATTATTGACTCTCGATGCATGATCTTCTGCGGGGCATGAATATCTTCCCGCAATGCATAAATTTTGCAAGGGATGGAATCTTCTCGCGATGCATAAATTTCTGCGAGGAATGAAATCTTCTCGCGATGCATGAATTTCGCAAGGTATGAAATCTTCTTGCGATGCATAAATTTCTGCGAGGTATGAAATCTTCTCGCGATGCGTGAATAGTAACTCTCGATGCATGAATATTAACTCTCGATGCATGAATATTGACTCGCGATGTATGAATATTGACTCTCGATGCATGATCTTCCGCGATGCATGAATTATTGACTCTCGATGCATGAATATTGACTTGCGATGCATGAATATTAACTCGCGATGCATGAATATTAACTCGCAATGCATGATCTAATGATTTTTCACTGTTACAAGGTGGATGGCTCGATGATTGTCCAACTATAACGAGGTGGATGGCTCGGGAATTGTTTTGAAAGTTTCATCTCCCCAATGCTTTCCCCTGTTCCTGTACTTGAAAAGAAACAATTAGTAGAAAAATATCGCGCTGAAGATTTGCACGTTGACGTTGAGCTTCAAGCGCTAAATGATCTTTGTAATTGCTATCAAGCTTCTCGTAGTACTTATCAGAATTTTGGAGGTCTTCCTCAAAAATTCTGTCCCAGTTAGAATTTTTGAATCTCAAAATGATCTTCAATCTTGACTTGTTGGCGATAACACCTTTATTGTGAATTTTTGAAATATTTTCAAAAATTCTGTCCCAGTTTTTATTGTAAGGAGAAATATAATCACACTGGGTATATGACCGAACCGTTGTGGCGCCTACATATCCTGTTGAGGCAGGAATCAGGTCAAATGTAGTTCCAAACCTGTAGATGATGAATACTGCAAAGAATCTGAGAGAAGATCATCAGTAGAAAATGCACAATATGAACATGATGAAATATGAAAATGGTATTCCATGTGATATCCAAAGCCTAGAGATAAAAAAAACATGTCACATTTTGGGACGGACAATCCATGAAGTAAAATAAGACTCTCACACATACAAGATTAACCCTATGACACTTTTTACAATGAACAACTCAAAAGGCAATTTTTTTTTTAATAAAATTGAAAGATTCTTAAAAATGTTTTAAAATATTAAAGAATGAGTGTTTGCTCACCTTTTTTTTTTTTTTTTTTTTCTTTTTTAAATAAAAAATGTGATGAGATAGTCAAACTTTCACTACAATTGCTACCAACAGTTAAGATTGCAGGTAAATCTGTCATTCTTTTTTTTTTTTTGAGATTGAATTTAAGGTTATTCCTACAGCTTCAAGTGGTACCTCCAATATACTTAAGGATCAACATGATCCGTTCATCTTGTTTCAAACAAAGGTTTTGAATTGTATCAATCCTCATATTTCAAGTGCCCTCACGAAAAGACTTGTCCTATTTCACACATATTTGAAATATTTAATTTTAGGACATTTTCCAAAGTGCACTCACACTCACAAGAATGTTCAATGCGTACATATGTGATACCATATGCTTGACCCTTATGTAAATCTCCACTAATGTGAGAACATTTGGAATGAGATCATGTAGGGCTTGTCATTGGCTTGTAACGTAGGCTTAGGGATGGGTATGATATTTATTTGGGATAAAAGTGACTGAATTCCTTCCTGAGCGTCACCCAAAATTTGTGCTCTTAATGATTGGTACGCCTTTGCGTTAGATCCTCTTCATTGTTCTCCCCCCTTTCAACTTCTTTTGAATTCTCATTTTTGACTCTTTTCCCTTCTTCTTCTTTTTTCTTCCTTTGTTTCGACTTCTTTTGAGTTCTCATTTTTTGGAGCTTTTCCATTCTTCTCTTCTTTTTTTTTCTTTTTTTTGACTTCTTTTGAATCCTTATTTCTCGGAGCTTTTCTTTTATTTCACTCCTTTCTTATAAATTTTTCTCCTTTTTATTGAAGTATTTTCCTTCCCACCTTGATTTTGGGAGACTCAATATCTTTGCTTTTGAAAATTTCAAACATGGATCTCCTCTTATAATTTGCACATTCTTGGTGCACTCAAGAAGGTTGGGCCAAGAGAGGATAGTGCTTGTAAGCACTCAAAAGGGTAGTGGTTAAGATGTGGTTGTCCAAAGAAAGGTTTCAGGCTCAAAGTGGGAAAACTAGGGATTAATGTAATTTGGTAGGCTTTGAAAGGCACAATCGGGTCAAAAAAGGCCTACAATCCTCTCTCAAACCAAACATTACTCAGGATTTCGCCTCGAAAAACATTCAGGTCAAGTTCTAGATCAACAGTGTAACACAATTGAACTTGATCAAAAGCTCACCACACAATGCACATGAAACATAAGGTTAGTTTTATTCTTATCTTGATTGCATGCAAGAGAATTTTCAAGCATCACAAAAGTACAGATAAGAGGTACCACGAGAATCTATAGTTTACCGCAAAGTCAGTTTTTACCATCATAACAAATATATTTACATGCTCTTAACTACATAGGTCCCGACCAAGCTGAAGACATGACTCTTACAGTATGTACAAGTATTATTTATTTATTTATTTATTTATTTTGAAAGAATGATTACCGAACCCGAGAAGGGCTGCCTACGTATCTCATTAAGATGAGAATCAGGTGTGCGTAGTTCATGCAGATATGACTTGGAAAATATGCACAAACTAATTTTTTTTTTTACTTTTGGAGAAGATAATACCGAACCCAAGAAGGGTTGCCTACGTATCTCATTAAAATGAGAATCAGGTGTGCGTAGTTCATGCAGATATGACTTGGAAAATATGCACAAACTATTTTATTTTTTTTACTTTTGGAGAAGATAATACCGAACCCAAGAAGGGTTGCCTACGTATCTCATTAAAATGAGAATCAGGTGTGCGTAGTTCATGCAGATATGATTTGGAAAATATGCACAAACTATTTTTACATCCCTACTCTGTTCAAATAGGGCAAAACGTCGCGGCAACTCGAAAAATTATTAATTGATTCAATTTTAGTGAATTTTAAAAATGAACAGTTTTAAAAAGAGTCGCCACCTAATTTTAGGAAAAAACTAGGAAACCATTAAGTGATCTACGAAACCAATTTGATTCTAGGTAAGGGGTTCAAATTATTTCGAAGGGAAGGGGTTAGGCACCCTTCGAAATCCACAAGTGTGGGTCCCGACTGAATTCATTTTTTTCAAATTGAGGAGGAAAATAAAATAATGTACAAGTATAATAAACATTCAATATGTACAAATAATAAAATAATAAATATAAGAAACGGCCTAAAGTTTGCCTAACGTCAATATATACAAAATAATGAAATAAAAGTATGATTCGAACTACATTCGAATAATTTCAACGAGAAGCACCTCCGGGTACCTATGAAGACACTCAGTAAAAGAGTTAGTACCAAATAAATAAAAATAAAAATGAATAACTCAAATAATAACTTAAAAATAAAAATCTGTCTTATTAACATGGAAGGCCTTGGAAATCGACGGTAATTTCTTTATCGGCCATTTTTAACAAGCAAAATATATAAAATTAACTAAATTTTCCGTCTTTTAAAATGGGGAGGCCTCTAAACCCGACGGATAGATTTTTCATTGGCTATTTTATTGGTTTCTTAACAATTAAATAAAATTAACAAGTAACCAAATGTCTCTAAAACAATCCAAGACAAAAACTACAACTTAAAAATAATAACAATTATTGAAGGAAATAACCTTATAATGTGACATTTCATGTCAGACCCCTCAAAAGAATTCAAATAGTTGGTCAAATCAACATGAACAGTAAAGACAACTAACATTATTGACAATGACAAATTGAATATGTAACGCTAGAAGAAACAAATAAAATAAGCAAATATATTTTGACCGTCAAACTAATCAACAAAGGAATATAATGTCATTAAATTTATAGCTCAATAATAATAATGGTAATATATTGAAATAATAAAAGTGAATTGACCTTGCAACAACAAAACAAATGGGCATCATCATTAACTAAAATCACTTTAAATTGAACAACATTACTATTCACTACAAGGGATAAATAATAGAATAAATAATTAATAATAATAACTAAGCATATTCACCAACTAAATATATCCGGATCAATTGAAGACAATAACAATAAATGAAAAAAATGGAATAAATCTAAACAATAACAAGCATTAAAACTTGAACTAAAAATTTCCGTCTTTTAATATTACGTAGGCCTCCAAAACCGACGGAGAGTTTTGTCATTGGCCATAACTCCTAAACTATAACTAATACACAAATAAATTCCTAAAGAAACATAAGCAAAACTAAAGAAAATAAATAAATAAATAAATTTACAACTAACAGTAAATAAAACAGTAGGAACAAGAGAAACGCTACTAAAATGTCATACCACAACCTAATGCACGAAAGCTAAAACAAAGCTAATTAACATATAACAGATAGAAAAGCTAGAAATTAAATAATACAAAGCTAAGAAAGAATTTACCTGGTTCTGGACAGCGAACCGAAACTGCGAATTTAACGGAGACGATCCACCACCTCCCCAAACTCGAACAGCCGCAAAAATATTTTAAAAATATTAAACTATGGAACCAAGAATTCCCGAAAAATTTCTGGGTACTCTTTGGTCTCCTCTTTTTTTTTCTCCTTCTTTGGTGTAATGAAGAGGGGCTTATATAGGACCAATTTTGGGTTCAAAATAGATGTGGGAAGCGATGTGGGACAAATGCAAAAAAAATCCAAAATTTGTCTATTTGAATGGTTTTAAAGTAATTGATTAATAGGATGAATTCACATAAATTAATTTAGAGAGCTTCTTAATCTAAACAAAATAAATTAATTGATTCGAATATGAATTAAGTGGTTTTAGCAAATCGAAATTGAAACTATAAAATTATGAATTTTTTAAAATGTTAGGCCAAAATTGAGTGTCAACAGATAATCTTTTCATTCGTCCTACCAATGGACATACATTTCAAATCCTACAGATTGATCATCATCTTAATTCGTCCTATAAGGGGACCTGTATTTATCTCCATTTATCGTATCATAAGAGATGCTACCCTTTTTCTTTTAGTTTTGCCTGTATTAATGAGTTTTATCTTTGTTTTTTAGAACATTCTAGAGGATGCACTTTCAGAGGAGCCACATGTGCGCATTACTTCAACAAGGACGCAGCACATCATAAAACCTTTTGGAGACAAGTCTTGGATTAACTTCCACCATATTCAACTGCATTTCTCTACAAAGGTCATGTGTTCGGTTAAAATTGGGTTTGTCAATTTTCGTTGTCCACGATTTCTTTCATCAATCATACACAACGAAAGGGACAGCTGTTGACACCCAATTTTGGCATAACATTTTAAAAATTCGTAATTTTGAAGTTTTATTTATTTAATAGTTTAAAATAATTTTTTGATATAATTTTTAATAAGTTTATCGATAACTATCTTTATTTATCAAAATTTAGGATTTTTGTTAGTTAATTTTTAAAATTGCATTTCACATGTCATTAGTTACGTTCATTATATTATTTTAAAATTCATTTTATTTGTTACATTTGTTAATATTTATGTTGAATTTAGCACAATCTAAAATTTAGTCAAATACGAAAAAAAAAAATATAAATTAAAATTTAGGAATTCTATTAATAATTTTGGGCCTACAATTTCAAGCCCATACATTTGGGTCAATTGCATTTTATTTGTTTAGGTTAAAATTGATGGTGGATAAATAAAAATTGAGAAATTAATTTGAGGAAGAGGGGGAAAAAGAACCCTAATCTCTTCCACCCTTTTTTCCTCTCTCCACCACCCTCTCTCTCCTCTCTTCCCCTCTCCCCTCGCCTCTTCTCCCATCACCACCACCAAAACCTCACTCAAACAACCCCCAAACTCGCCTGAAACCACCGGAAACAACTCAGAAATGACAGTAACCAAAGACACCACCGTGAAACATGAATCTCCGACGAAAACAACTCCATACAAGACCTTAAACGAACCAGTCCTATCTCCTTCCCCTTTCACGTTTTCTTCTTCATTTTATAGGTGCTTTGGTTCAAAATTGTTGCTCCGGTAGGAACACAAACTACAAAGCAGACCGGAAACAACCATCGGAGCTCCGTCCAAATGAGTAAAACCGGCAACCACCATTGTCACCCCCGAGAGTTTCTAGATCTGATTGGATTCACGAATTTTCCGGCGATTGGCTTGATTTTTGGTAAATATTTTCTTTTCCGACCATTTATGTCGATATTTTGGAGTGTAATTTTTTATTTTTGATGTGGAGTCACTAATTTTATACTATTTTGCTTGAGATATGAGCTCCATTAAAATCAACTAATATAGCTTTCTCTTTATTGTTGTCGGTGAACTTTGATTTATTCGTATCTAATTTATTTTTTATTTTTTTGTCATCTATTCTCTTCATTCCATGTTAACTTTAGGTTTGAGCTCTTTTTCATTTTTAAAATTAATTTAAGTTTTCAATTTTAAAGACTATTTTTAAAATATTTATAAAATTTTACTTTTAAGTTGGTATTGGAATTAGTTATTATGATTAATGATTAGTTATTTTTGACAACAATTTATAAGGGTAAAAATGGAGAATTATGTTTAATTTATGTCCTAATTTATTTTTATAGAGGATGTGAAATACCTGAAAGTTTAAGTTAATATAGAATGGGGGGAGTATTATTTAGTCGTTATCTTGATTTGTTTTTTTTTGTTTGACATTGGTGAGTATCTTTTTATGACATTTTTCAAATTTGGTTGCTGAATCAGTCGGCTATTTATTAGTGAGTATTGCTGCTAGTTTTGTTATTATCATCATTTTATTATTATAATATTAGTCATGTCATTATTGTTACTGTTGATGTTGTTATTTTTTTATGCATTATATTATGTTTACTCTTTTTTTTTTATTTTGGTTGATTGAATTCATATTTGTTTAAGTTTAATGTGGTCTATTTCTTCACGATTTTATATTTAGTGTTTTTAGTTTTATTTCAGAAAACTATTACTGTTCAAATTTTAATTAACTTGTTATTTTATAATTATCTCCTTTCAATTTTCATCATTACTTTTATGTAAATTGTAATAAAAGTGGCCAATGAAAAATCTATCCGTCGGGTTTAGAGGCCTTCCTAATTTAAAAGACGGAAATTTAATTAAGTTTATATATTTTATATGTTGAAATGGCCAATAAAAAATCTATCCGTCGGGTTTAGAGGCCTTCCTAATTTAAAAGACGGAAATTTAATTAAGTTTATATATTTTATATGTTGAAATGGCCAATGAAAAATCTATCCGTCGGGTTTAGAGGCCTTCCTAATTTAAAAGACGGAAATTTAATTAAGTTTATATATTTTATATGTTGAAATGGCCAATGAAAAATCTATCCGTCGGGTTTAGAGGCCTTCCTAATTTAAAAGACGGAAATTTAATTAAGTTTATATATTTTATATGTTGAAATGGCCGATGAAGAAATTACCGTCGATTTCCAAGGCCTCCAATGTTAATAAGACGGGTTTTTATTTTTAAGTTATTATTTTAGTTATTCAATTTTATTCATATTTATTTATTACTAATACTTTTACTAAGTGTGTTTACAGGTACCCCAGAGTTTTCATTGAAGTTATTCGAATTAAGTTCGAATTATACTCTTTATTCAATATTATATATATATTACATTGGCAAACTCTAGGTCGTTTTTTTTTATTTTTTTTATTTTATTATTGGTATATATTGCATGTTTATTATATTTGTACATTATTTTATTTTCTCCTCAATTTGAAAGAAAATGAACTCAGTCGGGAACCACATTTATGGATTTCGAAGGATGCCTAATCCCTTCCCTTCGAAATAATTTGAACCCCTTACCTTGAATCAAATTGGTTTCGTAGATCACATAACGGTTTCCTAGGTTTTTCCTAAAATTAGGTGGCGACTCCCTTTTTTTTTTAAAAAAACTCGTTTATTCTTAAAACTCTTTCAAAATTGAATCAATTAATTATTTTCGAGTTGCCGCGACGTTTCGCCCTATTTGAATAGAGTGGGGATGTAAACAGAATGGATGCATAAATTCCGCAAGATATGAAATCTTCTTGCGATGCATTAATTTCTGCGAGGTATGAAATCTTCTCGCGATGCGTGAATAACAACTTGCGATGCATGAATATTAACTTGGATGCATGATCTTTTGCAATACATGAATATTGACTCGCGATGCATGATTTTTTTTTATTTTTTTTTGCGATGCATGAATATTGACTCGCGATGCATGATTTTTTGCAATGCACGAATATTGACTCGCGATGCATGATTTTCCGCTATGCATGAATATTGACTCGCGATGCATGATTTTCCGCTATGCATGAATATTGACTCTCGATGCATGATCTTCTGCGGGGCACGAATATCTTCCCGCAATGCATAAATTTTGCGAGGGATGAAATCTTCTCGCGATGCATAAATTTCTGCGAGGAATGAAATCTTCTCGCGATGCGTGAATAATAACTCTCGATGCATGAATATTAACTCTCGATGCATGAATATTAATTCGCAATGCATGAATTTCTGCGAGGTATGAAATCTTCTCGCGATGCATGAATATTAACTCTTGATGCATGAATTAACTCGCGATGCATGAATATTAATTCGCAATGCATGAATTTCTGCGAGGTATCAAATCTTCTCGCGATGCATGATCTTTCGCGATGCATGATTTTCCTCTATGCATGAATATTGACTCTCGATGCATGATCTTCTGCGGGGCATGAATATCTTCCCGCAATGCATGAATTTTGCGAGGGATGGAATCTTCTCGCGATGCATAAATTCCGCAAGGTATGAAATCTTCTTGCGATGCATAAATTTTTGCGAGGCATTAAATCTTCTCGCGATGCGTGAATAATAACCCGCGATGCATGAACATTAACTTGTGATGCATGATCTTTTGCGATGCATGAATATTGACTCGCGATGCATGATGATTTTTTTTTTTTTGCAACGCATGAATATTGACTCGCGATGCATGATTTTTTTTTCAATGCATGAATATTGACTCGCGATGCATGATTTTTTTTTCAATGCATGAATATTGACTCGCGATGCATGATTTTGTTTTTCACTGCATGAATATTGACTCGCGATGCATGATCTTTCGCGATGCATGATTTTCCTCTATGCATGAATATTGACTCGCGATGCATGATTTTCCGCTATGCATGAATATTAACTCTCGATGCATGATCTTCTGCGGGGCATGAATATCTACCCGCAATGCATGAATTTTGCGAGGGATGGAATCTTCTCGCGATGCATAAATTCCGCAAGGTATGAAATCTTCTTGCGATGCATAAATTTTTGCGAGGCATTAAATCTTCTCGCGATGCGTGAATAATAACCCGCGATGCATGAACATTAACTTGTGATGCATGATCTTTTGCGATGCATGAATATTGACTCGCGATGCATGATGATTTTTTTTTTTTGCAATGCATGAATATTGACTCGCGATGCATGATTTTTTTTTTCAATGCATGAATATTGACTCGCGATGCATGATTTTTTTTTTCAATGCATGAATATTGACTCGCGATGCATGATTTTCCGCTATGCATGATTATTGACTCTCAATGCATGATCTTTTGCAATGCATGAATATTAACTCTCAATGCATGATCTTTATAGTTGCTATCAAGCTTCTCGCAGTACTTATCAGAATTTTGAGGTCTTCCTCAAAAATTCTGTCCCAGTTAGAATTTTGGCAAATCTCAAAATGATCTTCAATCTTGACTTGTTGGCGATAACACCTCTATTGAGAATTTTTGAGATATTTTCAAAAATTCTGTCCCAGTTTTTATTGTAAGGAGAAATAATAATCACACTGGGTATATGACCGAGCCGTCGTGGCGCCTACATATCCTGTTGATCCAGGAATCAGGTCAAATGTAGTTCCAAACTTGTAGATGATGAATACTGCAAAGAATCTGAAAGAAGATCATCAGTAGAAAATGTACAATATGAACATGATGAAATAGGAAAATAATATTGCATGTGATATTCAAAGCCTATAAAAAAAACATGTCACATTTTGGACGAACAATTCATGCAGTAAAATAGGACTCTCACACATACAAGATTAACCCGATGACACATTTTACAATGAACAACTCAAAAGACAAATTTTTTTTAAATAGAAAGATTCTTAAAAAGGTTTTAAAATATTAAAGAATGTTTTATTTTTCCACTTTTTCCTTTTCTTTTTGAAAAATAAAAAAAATGTGATGAGATAGTCAAACCTTCACTACAATTGGTACCAACAGTTAAGATTGCAGGTAAATCTCTCATTCCCCTTCTTTTTTTTTCAAGATTGAATTTAAGGTAATTCCTACAGCTTCAAGTGGTACCTCCAATATACTTAAGGATCAACATGATCCGTTCATCTTGTTTCAACAAAGGTTTTGAATTGTATCAATCCTCATGTTTCAAGTGCCCTCAAGAAAAAAATGTGTCCTATTTCACACGTATTTGAAACATTTGATTTTAGGACATTTTCAAAGTGCGCTCACACTCACAAAAATGTTCAATGCAAACAACTGTGATACCATATGCTTGACCCTTATGTAAATCTCCACTAATGTGAGAATATTTGGAATGAGATCATGTAGGGCTTGTCATTGGCTTGTAACGTAGGCTTAGGGATGGGTAGGATATTTATTTGGGATAAACGTGACTTAATTCCTCCTTGAGCGTCACACATTTGTGCTCTTTAATGATTAATACGCCTTTGGTATTAGATCTTTTTCATTGTTCTCCCACCGTTCAACTTCTTTTTAATTCTCATTTTTGATGTTTTCCCTTCTTTTTTTTTTCTTCCTTTGTTTCGACTTCTTTTAAGTCCTTATTTCTTGGAGCTTTTCTTTTATTTCACTCATTTCTTATAAATTTTTCTCCTTTTTGTTGGAGTATTTTCCTTCCCACCTTTCATTGACCTTGTAAGAGTATTTTTGCCTTTCTTTATTCCTTTCACCTTTTCTTTCTTCCTTTATTTCTTTTTTCTCTAGAAGTCTTTTGTTTTCTTGACTTTGGGAGACTCGATATCTTTGCTTTCGGAAATTTCAAACATGGATCTTCTCTTATAATTTGCACATTCTTGGTGCACTCAAGAAGGTTGGGCCAAGAGAGGATAGTGCTTGTAAGCACTTAAAAAGGTAGTGGTTAAGATATGGTTGTTCAAAGAAAGGTTTCAGGCTCAAAATGGGAAAACTAGGGATTAATGTAATTTGGTAGGCTTTGAAAGGCACAATCGGGTCAAAAAAGGCCTACAATCTTTTCTCAAACCAAACATCACTTAGGATTTCGCCTCGAAAAACATTCAGGTCAAGTTCTAGATCAACAGTGTAACACAATTGAACTTGATCAAAAGCTCACCACACAATGCACATGAAACATAAGGTTAGTTTTATTCTTATCTTGATTGCATGCAAGAGAATTTTCAAGCATCACAAAAGTACAGATAAGAGGTACCACGAGAATCTATAGTTTACCTCAAAGTCAGTCTTTTCCATCATATCGAATATATTTACATGCTCTTAACTACAATAGGTCCCAACTGAGCTGAAGACATGACTCTTACAGTATGTACGAGTAATTTTTTTTGTTAATTAATTTTTTTTTTCAAGAATGATTACCGAACCCAAGAAGGGCTGCCTACGTATCTCATTAAGATGAGAATCAGGTGTGCGTAGTTCATGCAGATATGACTTGGAAAATATGCATAAACTATTTTTTCTTATTTTTTATTTTTATTTTTGGAGAAGATAATACCGAACCCAAGAAGGGTTGCCTACGTATCTCATTAAAATGAGAATCAGGTACGCGTAGTTCGTTGCAGATATGACTTGGAAAATATGCACAAACTATTTTATTTATTATTTTTTTTTGGGAGAAGATAATACCGAACCCAAGAAGGGTTGCCTACGTATCTCATTAAAATGAGAATCAGGTACGCGTAGTTCGTCCAGATATGACTTATAATAATTTAAACATTTAGACAACTCAAAAAATTCCTAGGTCTAGGAGTCATGAAGTTTTTTTTTTTTTTTCCGGCACCAATATGTTTATAGCCTCTTAATCGTCAATATTTATATTATTTGTTGAATGTAACCTGCGAAAGTCCACAATAATTTCTACGTATACTCTTTTTGGATGTTTTCTTGGAACTGTCTCCTCCCAATTTTTACGAGATCCAGACATTGTGATGACCATCCCCGACTGATGTCGGGGACGGTATTCCTACAAAAATATGAGAAATATGTGAGAGCAGGACCATCATGCAAAATAATAATGAAAATAAATGGATGCGACCTCATAGTCAAATACTCCCCTGATTTATCATTTTGACTTGATATTAATGTCTTGTGAGATACAAAGACTCGAATTTCGCTAATCCTCTTGTCTCTTGAGACTTAGGACAAATAATAATTTTTGAATCCGGACATAAATTAATTTTTCACCTTAAAGAAGAATAACTCAAAATGGAAGAGTGTTAGTTCCTGTACATAATGGATAATGCAAAATATCACACAAATAATGAATTAAACACATAAATACTGTTTTAATTAAAGACAAACTGAAATATATCACATAGAATACAAACAATGAATACAAGTCTTATACAAATGTGTATCGAGTCTTGTGTAATGCTTAATATAAGATTTTGGCTTCGCTCTACACTAGATGACTAAGAGTGGGCTTTGAATGACTGGGAACCCAAGCGGACAACTTAGGCTGGAACTCACGACAACCATTGGACGCATGACGAACCAATAAATTGCCGATTATTCCAAAAAATGGTTAAGTATAGAAAAGTCTGATCTGCGATTCCGCAAAATCGTTCTTTAATATACTATACATATATGTTGAAAAATGTCATAAATGCAATGAAAATATACAATACCTAATAAATGAATACTGAGTACAATATGCAAATAATCAACAAAATATATAAGATATAACGAATGACACAACAAAAGAATAATATCCTCAATTTGAAAATAAATAAATAAACACATAATGGTTAGAACCTCTATATGTCCCCAGCGGAGTCGCCATTCTGTTTACATCCCCACTCTATTCAAATAGGGCGAAACGTCGCGGCAACTCGAAAATAATTAATTGATTCAATTTTGAAAGAGTTTTAAGAATAAACGAGTTTTTTTTTTAAAAAAAAAAGGGAGTCGCCACCTAATTTTAGAAAAAAACTAGGAAACCGTTATGTGATCTACGATCCGAAAACCCATCCAAATAGGGTTTTACACAACAATCATATGAACTAATAAAAAATGGTATAAGATGATTACAATATTTAATTAATGTAAGTTAACATAACAAAATAAATGATAAAATAAAATAAGCTAAGAAAATAATAATTGACTAACATAATTGTTAACAAATAATAGAGAAATAATAAAGAAAAAAAAATACTGCCTAACATTTTGATATTCAAAAGTCATTAACGATATAATAAATATATAAGATATTAATGAGTTTTATCTTTGTTTTTTAGAACATTCTAGAGGATGCACTCTCAGAGGAAGTTATAAGATGAAGTTAAGTTCGAATTATACTCTGTATTCAATATTTTATATATATTACATTGGCAAACTCTAGGTCATTTTTTTTATTTTTTTTATTTTATTATTGGTATATATTGCATGTTTATTATATTTGTACATTATGTTATTTTCTCCTCAATTTGAAAGAAAATGAACTCAGTCGGGAACCACATTTGTGGATTTCGAAGGATGCCTAATCCCTTCCCTTCGAAATAATTTGAACTCCTTACCTAGAATCAAATTGGTTTCGTAGATCACATAACGGTTTCCTAGTTTTTTTCTAAAATTAGGTGGCGACTCCCTTTTTTTTTTTAAAAAAAACTCGTTTATTCTTAAAACTCTTTCAAAATTGAATCAATTAATTATTTTCGAGTTGCCGCGACGTTTCGCCCTATTTGAATAGAGTGGGGATGTAAACAGAATGGCGACTCCGCTGGGGACATATAGAGGTTCTAACCATTATGTGTTTATTTTTTTTTTTTCAAATTGAGGATATTATTCTTTTGTTGTGTCATTCGTTATATCTTATATATTTTGTTGATTATTTGCATATTGTACTCAGTATTCATTTATTAGGTATTGTATATTTTCATTGCATTTATGACATTTTTCAACATGTATGTATAGTATATTAAAGAACGATTTTGCGGAATCGCAGATCAGACTTTTCTATACTTAACCATTTTTTGGAATAATCGGCAATTTATTGGTTCGTCATGCGTCCAATGGTTGTCGTGAGTTCCAGCCTAAGTTGTCCGCTTGGGTTCCCAGTCATTCAAAGCCCACTCTTAGTCATCTAGTGTAGAGCGAAGCCAAAATCTTATATTAAGCATAACACAAGACTCGATACACATTTGTATAAGACTTGTATTCATTGTTTGTATTCTATGTGATATATTTCAGTTTGTCTTTAATTAAAACAGTATTTATGTGTTTAATTCATTATTTGTGTGATATTTTGCATTATCCATTATGTACACGAACTAACACTCTTCCATTTTGAGTTATTCTTCTTTAAGGTGAAAAATTAATTTATGTCCGGATTCAAAAATTATTATTTGTTCTAAGTCTCAAGAGACAAGAGGATTAGCGAAATTCGAGTCTTTGTATCTCACAAGACATTAATATCAAGTTAAAATGATAAATCAGGGGAGTATTTGACTATGAGGTCGCATCCATTTATTTTCATTATTATTTTGCATGATGGTCCTGCTCTCACATATTTCTCATATTTTTGTAGGAATACCGTCCCCGACATCAGTCGGGGATGGTCATCACAATGTCTGGATCTCATAAAAATTGGGAGGAGACAGTTCCAAGAAAACATCCAAAAAGAGTATACGTAGAAATTATTGTGGACTTTCGCAGGTTACATTCAACAAATAATATAAATATTGACGATTAAGAGGCTATAAACATATTGGTGCCGGAAAAAAAAAAAAAACTTCATGACTCCTAGACCTAGGAATTTTTTGAGTTGTCTAAATGTTTAAATTATTATAAGTCATATCTGAACGAACTACGCGTACCTGATTCTCATTTTAATGAGATACGTAGGCAACCCTTCTTGGGTTCGGTATTATCTTCTCCCAAAAAAAATAAAAAAAATAAAATAGTTTGTGCATATTTTCCAAGTCATATCTGCAACGAACTACGCGTACCTGATTCTCATTTTAATGAGATACGTAGGCAACCCTTCTTGGGTTCGGTATTATCTTCTCCAAAAATAAAAATAAAAAATAAGAAAAAATAGTTTGTGCATATTTTCCAAGTCATATCTGTATGAACTACGCACACCTGATTCTCATCTTAATGAGATACGTAGGCAGCCCTTCTTGGGTTCGGTAATCATTCTTGAAAAAAAAAAAATTAATTAACAAAAAAAATTACTCGTACATACTGTAAGAGTCATGTCTTCAGCTCAGTTAGGACCTATTGTAGTTAAGAGCATGTAAATATATTCGATATGATGGAAAAGACTGACTTTGCGGTAAACTATAGATTCTCGTGGTACCTGTTATCTGTACTTTTGTGATGCTTGAAAATTCTCTTGCATGCAATCAAGATAAGAATAAAACTAACCTTATGTTTCATGTGCATTGTGTGGTGAGCTTTTGATCAAAGTTCAATTGTGTTACACTGTTGATCTAGAACTTGACCTGAATGTTTTTCGAGGCGAAATCCTAAGTGATGTTTGGTTTGAGAAAAGATTGTAGGCCTTTTTTGACCCGATTGTGCCTTTCAAAGCCTACCAAATTACATTAATCCCTAGTTTTCCCATTTTGAGCCTGAAACCTTTCTTTGAACAACCATATCTTAACCACTACCTTTTTAAGTGCTTACAAGCACTATCCTCTCTTGGCCCAACCTTCTTGAGTGCACCAAGAATGTGCAAATTATAAGAGAAGATCCATGTTTGAAATTTCCGAAAGCAAAGATATCGAGTCTCCCAAAGTCAAGAAAACAAAAGACTTCTAGAGAAAAAAGAAATAAAGGAAGAAAGAAAAGGTGAAAGGAATAAAGA
The DNA here is from genome assembly GCA_016801875.1 of Solanum sitiens. Taxonomy (NCBI): domain Eukaryota; kingdom Viridiplantae; phylum Streptophyta; class Magnoliopsida; order Solanales; family Solanaceae; genus Solanum; species Solanum sitiens. Next base: position 538,442 of record JABWTJ010000510.1, read on the forward strand.
AAGGCAAAAATACTCTTACAAGGTCAATGAAAGGTGGGAAGGAAAATACTCCAACAAAAAGGAGAAAAATTTATAAGAAATGAGTGAAATAAAAGAAAAGCTACAAGAAATAAGGACTCAAAAGAAGTCGAAACAAAGGAAGAAAAAAAAAAGAAGGGAAAAGATCAAAAATGAGAATTCAAAAGAAGTTGAACGGTGGGAGAACAATGAAAAAGATCTAATACCAAAGGCGTATTAATCATTAAAGAGCACAAATGTGTGACGCTCAAGGAGGAATTAAGTCACTTTTATCCCAAATAAATATCCTACCCATCCCTAAGCCTACGTTACAAGCCAATGACAAGCCCTACATGATCTCATTCCAAATATTCTCACATTAGTGGAGATTTACATAAGGGTCAAGCATATGGTATCACAGTTGTTTGCATTGAACATTTTTGTGAGTGTGAGCGCACTTTGAAAATGTCCTAAAATCAAATGTTTCAAATACTTGTGAAATAGGACACATTTTTTTCTTGAGGGCACTTGAAACATGAGGATTGATATAATTCAAAACCTTTGTTGAAACAAGATGAACGGATCATGTTGATCCTTAAGTATATTGGAGGTACCACTTGAAGCTGTAGGAATTACCTTAAATTCAATCTTGAAAAAAAAAGAAAAAAAAAAGAAGGGGAATGAGAGATTTACCTGCAATCTTAACTGTTGGTACCTATTATAGTGAATGTTTGACTATCTCATCACATTTTTTTTATTTTTCAAAAAGAAAAGGAAAAAGTGAAAAAAAAAACATTCTTTAATATTTTAAAACCTTTTTAAGAATCTTTCTATTTAAAAAAAAATTGCCTTTTGAGTTGTTCATTGTAAAATGTGTCATCGGGTTAATCTTGTATGTGTGAGAGTCCTATTTTACTGCATGAATTGTTCGTCCAAAATGTGACATGTTTTTTTTATAGGCTTTGAATATCACATGCAATATTATTTTCCTATTTCATCATGTTCATATTGTACATTTTCTACTGATGATCTTCTTTCAGATTCTTTGCAGTATTCATCATCTACAAGTTTGGAACTACATTTGACCTGATTCCTGGATCAACAGGATATGTAGGCGCCACGACGGCTCGGTCATATACGCAGTGTGATTATTATTTCTCCTTACAATAAAAACTGGGACAGAATTTTTGAAAATATCTCAAAAATTCTCAATAGAGGTGTTATCGCCAACAAGTCAAGATTGAAGATCATTTTGAGATTTGCCAAAATTCTAACTGGGACAGAATTTTTGAGGAAGACCTCAAAATTCTGATAAGTACTGCGAGAAGCTTGATAGCAACTATAAAGATCATGCATTGAGAGTTAATATTCATGCATTGCAAAAGATCATGCATTGAGAGTCAATAATCATGCATAGCGGAAAATCATGCATCGCGAGTCAATATTCATGCATTGAAAAAAAAATCATGCATCGCGAGTCAATATTCATGCATTGAAAAAAAATCATGCATCGCGAGTCAATATTCATGCATTGCAAAAAAAAAAAATCATCATGCATCGCGAGTCAATATTCATGCATCGCAAAAGATCATGCATCACAAGTTAATGTTCATGCATCGCGGGTTATTATTCACGCATCGCGAGAATATTTAATGCCTCGCAAAAATTTATGCATCGCAAGAAGATTTCATACCTTTCGAAATTTATGCATCGCGAGGGGATTCCATCCCTCGCAAAATTCATGCATTGCGGGAAGATATTCATGCCCCACAGAAGATCATGCATCGAGAGTCAATATTCATGCATAGAGGAAAATCATGCATCGCGAAAGATCATGCATCGCGAGAAGATTTCATACCTCGCAGAAATTCATGCATTGCGAATTAATATTCATGCATCGCGAGTTAATTCATGCATCAAGAGTTAATATTCATGCATCGCGAGAAGATTTTATACCTCGCGGAAATTCATGCATTGCGAATTAATATTCATGCATCGAGAGTTAATATTCATGCATCGAGAGTTAATATTCATGCATCGAGAGTTATTATTCACGCATCGCGAGAAGATTTCATTCCTCGCAGAAATTTATGCATCGCGAGAAGATTTCATCCCTCGCAAAATTTATGCATTGCGGGAAGATATTCATGCCCCGCAGAAGATCATGCATCGAGAGTCAATATTCATGCATATCGGAAAATCATGCATCGCGAGTCAATATTCATGCATAGCAGAAAATCATGCATCGCGAGTCAATATTCGTGCATTGCAAAAAATCATGCATCGCGAGTCAATATTCATGCATCGCAAAAAAAAAATAAAAAAAAATCATGCATCGCGAGTCAATATTCATGCATTGCAAAAGGTCATGCATCCAAGTTAATATTCATGCATCGCGAGTTATTATTTATGCATCGCGAGAAGATTTCATACCTCGCAGAAATTAATGCATCGCAAGAAGATTTCATACCTTGCGGACTTTATGCATCGCGAGAAGATTTAATCCCTCGCAAAATTTTATGCATCGCGAGAAGATTCCATCCCTCGCCAATGCTTATACATTGCCAAGAAGATATTTGCATTTAAGACGCATCTATTCGGAGGTGAAGGATGTGCACCATATCTTTTCAACGTTCAAGTCGGTGAAAACTTGCGTTGAAAGATATTTGCATTTATGACGCATCTATTTGGAGTTGAAGGTTGTGCACCCTATATATTCAACATTCAAGTCGGTGGAAACTTGCGTTGAAAGATGGTTACATTTTGTCCTACCGATGGACATACATTCAAAATCCTACCGATGGATAATTTTTTCATTTGTCCTACCGATGGACATACATTCAAAATTCTATCGATGGATAATCTTTTCATTCGTCCTATCGATGGACATGCATTCAAAATCCTATCGAGGGATCATCATTTTTTTCATTCGTCCTACCGATGGACACACATTCTAAATCCTACAGATTGATCATCATCTTCATTCGTCCTACCAAGGGACCTGTATTGATCTCCATTTATCGTATCATAAGAGATGCTACCCTTTTTCTTTTAGTTTTGCCTATAATAATGAGTTTTATCTTTTTTTTTTTAAGAGCACATTACTTTCAGAATATAAAATGACAATTAATATCATGAAAAGTGAAGTCAAACGGGAAACCAACAATAAAAATATCATCAAAACTAAACAAAGAAAGTAATAATATCATCGGAAGTAGACTTAAATAAAAGCAATGAAATCAAACTATGATAAAATTAGGTGGCGACTTTTTTAAAACTCGTTTATTTTTTAAAACTCTGTTAAAATTGAATCAATATATTATTTTTGAATTGCCGCGACGTTTTGCCCTATTTGAATAGAGTGGGGATGTAAACAGAATGGCGACTCCGCTGGGGACATATAGAGGTTCTAACCATTATGTGTTTAATTTTTTTTTTCAAATTGAGGATATTATTCTTTGTTGTGTCATTCATTATATCTTATATATTTTGTTGATTATTTGCATATTGTACTCAGTATTTATTTATTAGTTATTGTATATTTTCATTGCATTTATGACATTTTTCAACATGTATGTATGGTATATTAAAGAACGATTTTGCGGAACCGCAGATTAGACTTTTCTATACTCAACCATTTTTGGAATAATCGGCAATTTATTGGTTCGTCATGCGTCCAATGGTTGTCGTGAGTTCCAGCCTAAGTTGTACGCTTGGGTTCCCAGTCATTCAAAGCCCACTCTTAGTCATCTAGTGTAGAGCGAAGTTAAGATCTTATATTAAGCATAACACAAGACTCGATGCACATTTGTATAAGACTTGTATTCATTATTTGTATGCTATGTGATATATTTCAGTTTGTCTTTAATTAAAATAGTATTTACGTGTTTAATTCATTATTTGTGATATTTTGCATTATCCATTATGAACAAGAACTAACACTCTTACCTTTTGAGTTGTTCTTCTTCAGAGCGAAATGTTGATTTATGTCCTAATTCAGAAATCATTATTTGTTCGAAGTTGCAAGAGACAAGAGGATTAGCGAAATTAAAGTCCTTGCATTTCTCAATTATATCAAGTCAAAACGATAAATTAGGGGAGTATTTGACTATGAGGTGGCACCCATTTATTTTTATTATTATTTTGCATGATGGTCCTGCTCTCACATATTTCTCATATTTTTGTAGGAATACCGTCCCCGACATCAGTCGGGGACGGTCATATCAATGTTTGGATCTCGTGAAAATTGGGAGGAGACAATTTCGAGAAAACATCCAAAAAGAGTATACGTAGAAATTACTGTGAAAATTTGCAGGTTACATTCAAAAGAAAGTATAAAGATTGACGATTAAAAGACTATAAAACATATTGGTGCGGAAAAAATGGTGGTCAAAAACACTTCATGACTACAAATTTTAGTGGCGCTAGACCTAGGAATTTATTTGAACTGTCTAAATCTTTAAATTATTATATTCCTTATCTACACGAACTACGCGTACCTGATTCTCATTTTAATGAGATACGTAGGCAGCCCTTCTTGGGTTCGGTATTATTTTTTCAAAAAAAAAAAGGGTAAAAAAAAAAAAATAATAGTTTGTGCATATATTCCAAGTCATATCTGCACGAACTACGCGAACATGATTCTCATTTCGGTGAGATACGTAGGCAACCCTTCTTGGGTTCGGTATTATTTTTTTTAAAAAAATAGTTTGTGCATATCTTCCAAGTTATATCTGCACGAACTACGCGTACCTGATTCTCATTTTAATGAGATACGTAGACAGTCCTTCTTGGGTTCGGTATTATTTTTTCAAAAAAAAAAAGGGTAAAAAATAAAAAAATAAAAAAATAGTTTGTGCATATCTTCCAAGTCATATCTGCACGAACTACGCGAACATGATTCTCATTTCGGTGAGATACGTAGGCAACCCTTCTTGGGTTCGGTATTATTTTTTTAAAAAAATAGTTTGTGCATATCTTCCAAGTTATATCTGCATGAACTACGCACACCTGATTCTCATCTTAATGAGATACGTAGGCAGCCCTTCTCGGATTCGGTAATCATTCTTTCAAAAAACAAAATACATGTACATACTGTAAGAGTCATGTCTTCAGCTCGGTCGGGACCTATGTAGTTAGGAGCATGTAAATATATTCGATATGATGGAAAATATTGACTTTGTGGTAAACTATAGATTCTCGTGGTACCTCTTATCTGTACTTTTGTGATGCTTGAAAATTCTTTTGCATGCAATCAAGATAAGAATAAAACTAACCTTATGTTTCATGTGCATTGTGTGGTGAGCTTTTGATCAAAGTTCAATTGTGTTACACTGTTGATCTAGAACTTGACCTGAATGTTTTTCGAGGCGAAATCCTGAGTAATGTTTGGTTTGAGAAAGGATTGTAGGCCTTTTTTGACCCGATTGTGCCTTTCAAAGCCTACCAAATTACATTAATCCCTAGTTTTCCCACTTTGAGCCTGAAACCTTTCTTTGGACAACCATATCTTAACCACTACCCTTTCAAGTGCTTACAAGCACTATCCTCTCTTGGCCCAACCTTCTTGAGTGCACCAAGAATGTGCAAATTATAAGAGAAGATCCATGTTTGAAATTTCCGAAAGCAAAGATATCGATCTCCCAAAGTCAAGAAAACAAAAGACTTCTAGAGAAAAAAAAAAGAAATAAAGGAAGAAAGAAAAGGTGAAAAGAATAAAGAAAGGCAAAAATACTCTTACAAGGTCAATGAAAGGTGGGAAGGAAAATACACCAACAAAAAGGAGAAAAATTTATAAGAAATGAGTGAAATAAAAGAAAAGCTCCAAGAAATAAGGACTCAAAAGAAGTCGAAACAAAGGAAGAAAAAAGAAGAAGAAGGGAAAAGAGTCAAAAATGAGAATTCAAAAGAAGTTGAAAAGGGGGAGAACAATGAAGAGGATCTAATGCCAAAGGCGTACCAATCATTAAGAGCACAAATTCTGTATGACGCTCAAGGAGGAATTAAGTCACTTTTATCCCAAATAAATATCCTACCCATCCCTAAGCCTACGTTACAAGCCAATGACAAGCCCTACATGATCTCATTCCAAATGTTCTCACATTAGTGGAGATTTACATAAGGGTCAAGCATATGGTATCACAGTTGTATGCATTGAACATTCTTGTGAGTGTGAGTGCACTTTGAAAAATGTCCTAAAATCAAATGTTTCAAATACGTGTGAAATAGGACAAATCTTTTTCGTGAGGGCACTTGAAACATGAGGATTGATACAATTCAAAACCTTTGTTGAAACAAGATGAACGGATCATGTTGATCCTTAAGTATATTGGAGGTACCACTTGAAGCTGTAGGAATTACTTTAAATTCAATCTTAAAAAAAAAAATGAAAAAAATGAGAGATTTACCTGCAATCTTAACTGTTGGTACCAATTGTACTGAAGGTTTGACTATCCCATCACTTTTTCTTTATTTTTCAAAAAGAAAAGGAAAAAGTGAAAAAACACTCATTCTTTAATATTTTAAAACCTTTTTAAGAGTCTTTCAATTTTATAAAAAAAAAAAAAAAATTGCCTTTTGAGCTGTTCATTGTAAAAACTGTCATCGGGTTAATCTTGTATGTGTGAGAGTCTTATTTTACTGCATGGATTGTTCGTCCAAAAATGTGACATGTTTTTTTTTCTTTTCTTTTATAGGCTTTGGATATCACATGCAATATTATTTTCCTATTTTATCATGTTCATATTGTAAATTTTCTACTGATGATCTTCTTTCAGATTCTTTGCAGTATTCATCATCTACAAGTTTGGAACTACATTTGACCTGATTCCTGCCTCAACAGCATATGTAGGCGCCACAACAGCTCGGTCATATACCTAGTGTAATTATTATTTCTCCTTACAATAAAAACTGGGACAGAATTTTTGAAATTATCTCAAAAATTCTCAATAGAGGTGTTATCGCCAACAAGTCAAGATTGAAGATCATTTTGAGATTTGTCAAAATTCTATCTGGGACAGAATTTTTGAGGAAGACCTCAAAATTCTGATAAGTACTGCGAGAAGCTTGATAGTAACTACAAAAATCATGCATCGCGAGTCAATATTCATGCATTGCGGAAGATGATGCATCGAGAGTCAATATTCATGCATCGCGGAAAATCATGCATCGAGAGTTAATATTCATGCATTGCGGAAGATCATGCATCGCGAGTTAATATTTATGCATCACAAGTTAATTGCGAGAAGATATTCATGCCTCGCAGAAAATTATACATCGTGAGAAGGTTTTATTCCTCACTGAAATTTATGCATCGCAAGAAGATTTCATACCTTGCGGAATCTATGCATTGCGGGAAGATATTCATGTCCCGCAGAAGATCATGCATCGCGAGTCAATATTCATGCATCGTAGAAGATCATGCATCGCGAGTCAATATTTATGCATTGCAAAAGATCATGCATCGCGAGTTAATTTTCATGCATCGAAAGTTAATATTTACGCATCGCGAGAAGATTTCATACCTCGCAGAAATTTTATGCATCGCAAGAAGATTTCATACCTTGCGGAATTTATGCATCGCGAGAAGATTCCATCCCTCGCAAAATTCATGCATTGCGGGAAGATATTCATGCCCCGCAGAAGATCATGCATCGAAAGTTAATATTCATGCATAGCGGAAAATCATGCATCGCGAGTCAATATTCATGCATAGCGGAAAATCATGCATCGCAAAAGATCATGCATCGCGAGTCAATATTCATGCATTGCAAAAACTCATGCATTGCGAGTCAATATTCATGCATCGCAAAAAAAAAAAAAATTATCATGCATCGCGAGTCAATATTCATGCATTGCAAAAGATCATGCATCACAAGTTAATATTCATGCATCGCGAGTTATTATTCACGCATCGCGAGAAGATTTAATGCCTCGCAGAAATTTATGCATCGCAAGAAGATTTCATACCTTGCGGAATTTATGCATCGCGAGAAGATTTCATCCCTCGCAAAATTCACGCATTGCGGGAAGATATTCATGCCCCGCAGAAGATCATGCATCGAAAGTCAATATTCATGCATTGCGGAAGATCATGCATCGCGAGTTAATATTTATGCATCACAAGTTAATTGCGAGAAGATATTCATGCCTCGCAGAAAATTATACATCGTGAGAAGGTTTTATTCCTCACTGAAATTTATGCATCGCAAGAAGATTTCATACCTTGCGGAATCTATGCATTGCGGGAAGATATTCATGTCACGCAGAAGATCATGCATCGCGAGTCAATATTCATGCATCGTAGAAGATCATGCATCGCGAGTCAATATTTATGCATTGCAAAAGATCATGCATCGCGAGTTAATATTCATGCATAGCGGAAAATCATGCATCGCGAGTCAATATTCATGCAAAGCGGAAAATCATGCATCGCAAAAGATCATGCATCGAAAGTTAATATTCATGCATAGCGGAAAATCATGCATCGCGAGTCAATATTCATGCATAGCGGAAAATCATGCATCGCAAAAGATCATGCATCGCAAGTCAATATTCATGCATTGCAAAAAATAATGCATTGCGAGTCAATATTCATGCATCGCCAAAAAAAAAAAAATCATCATGCATCGCGAGTCAATATTAATGCATTGCAAAAGATCATGCATCACAAGCTAATATTCATGCATCGCGAGTTATTATTCACGCATCGCGAGAAGATTTAATGCCTCGCAAAAATTTATGCATCGCAAGAAGATTTCATACCTTGCGGAATTCATGCATAGCGGAAAATCATGCATCGCGAGTCAATATTCATGCATAGCGGAAAATCATGCATCGCGAGTCAATATTCATGCATAACGGAAAATCATGCATCGCGAAAGATCATGCATCGAGAGTCAATATTCATGCATCGCGAGTCAATATTCATGCATTGCGGAAAATCATGCATCGCGAGTTAATATTCATACATTGCGAGAAGATTTCATTCCTCACAAAAGTATACATATCGCAAGAAGATTTCATACCTTGCGGAATTCATGCATCGCGAGTTATTATTTATGCATTGCGGGAAGATATTCATGCCCCGCAGAAGATCATGCATCGAGAGTCAATAATCATGCATAGCGGAAAATCATGCATCGCGAGTCAATATTCATGCATTGCAAAAAAAAAAAAAATCATGCATCGCGAGTCAACATTTATGCATTGCAAAAAAAAAAAAAAATCATGCATCGCGAGTCAATATTCATGCATTGCAAAAGATCATGCATCACAAGTTAATATTCATGCATCGCGAGTTATTATTTATGCATCGCGAGAAGATTTCATACCTCGCAGAAATTTATGCATCGCAAGAAGATTTCATACCTTGCGGAATTTATGCATCGCGAGAAGATTTCATCCCTCGCAATAATTTATGCATCGCGAGAAGATTCCATCCCTCGCAAAAGTTTATACATCGCCAAGAAGATATTTGCATTTAAGTCGCATCTATTCGGAGGTGAAGGATGTGCACCATATCTTTTCAACGTTCAAGTCGGTGGAAACTTGCGTTGAAAGATATTTGCATTTAAGACGCATCTATTCGGAGGTGAAGGTTGTGCACCATATCTATTCAACGTTCAAGTCGGTGGAAACTTGCGTTGAAAGATGTTTACATTTTGTCCTACCGATGGACATAAATTCAAAATCCTACCAATGGATAATCTTTTCATTTGTCCTACCGATGGACATACATTCAAAATCCTATCGATGGATAATCTTTTCATTCGTCCTACCGATTGACATGCATTCAAAATCCTACCGATGGATAATTTTTTTTTCTTTCGTCCTACCGATGGACATACATTCCAAATCCTACAGATTGATCATCATCTTCATTCGTCCTACCAAGGGACCTGTATTTATCTCCATTTATCGTATCATAAGAGATGCTACCCTTTTTCTTTTAGTTTTGCCTATAATAATGAGTTTTATCTTCTTTTTTTTTTAGAACATTCTAGAGGATGCACTCTCAGAGGAGTCACATGTGCGAATTACTTCAACAAAGACGCAACAAAGCGTAGAACCTTTTAGATGCGAGTTCAGGATTGACTTCCACTATATTTCCACCGCACTTCTCTAGAAGGGTCATATGTTTGGTCAAAATTGGGTTTGTCAATTTTCGTTGTCCACGATTTCTTTCATCAATCATACACAACGAAAGGGACAGCTGTTGACACCCAATTTTGGCCTAACATTTTTAAAATTCGTGATTTTTAAGTTTATTTATTTAAGAGTTAAAAAATATATTATTTTAATAATTTTTTAATAAGTTTATCGATAACTATCTTTATTTATTAGAATTCAGAATTTCTTATTAGTTAATTTTAAAATTGCATCTTTACATTGTTAATATTCATTTTTTGATATTCTGCGCAGTCTAAAAAATTCATTCAAATACGAAGATAATTTCATATACGAATATTTTATCAACAAATAATTTTTGGGCCACTATTTCAGGTCCATAATTTAGGCCCATTTTTAATAATTCCCTATATATAAAACATTTTGCCCATTAGGTTAAGGGGGATAATATTATTAGGGTTTAGGACTTTTCTTCCATCCTCATTTCCAGCCGCCACCAACCAAGACCTCCATCACAACCCCATCCTTTTTCCGATGAACAAAGCATCGAAGCAGTGAGCTTTCACCACCAGATCTCCACCTCTAATAACCCATCTCTGTTCCTCTTCACTTGAACCACCCTTTTCCCCACCAAACCACAACCAAAAACATCTATTCATTTTACTTATTTTTCCAGCAAGCCAACAACCAGAAAAACACCATCTCCCTATTATTTTCTAGCTCCGGCGAGGAGCTCCAAGCTCCGATGAACCGAAACAAGACAACAAGTGTTAAGCCCTTTCTTCTCTCCTCTTTCCAGCCATTAAACAAGAAGCAAAACCTCCATGAAACCAGACCACAACCGCCTCCAAACAGCCAGAAATCAACCGTAAACACCCCTTCTACTTTTCCATTTTTCGGTTGTCTCAAAGTCGAAACGACATAGCAGCGACCAGCAGCTCGTACCAGACCCCTTCCCTTTTTTTTTTCCCTTTCAAGTTTTTGTTTGTTTTGCAGGTTGTCAGTGAGCTCCATCTCCGGTGACCAAGTTTGTGAGTTGTGACCATCGGTATAATCGATAGAGGACATCAACAATTTAATTTTCTACAAGGTCCACTGTTTCCTTTTATTATTATTGATTATCCTTTGGTTATTACTTTTACATTTTGGGTTTGATTTTCTAGAACTGTTATTCTCTATTTCTGATGTGAATGTTGTTGGTTATTAAGAATAATATATTTTATTTATTTAATTCTTTTTTAATGACTGATTTGACTTTTAATGAATTGTTTTTTTTTGTTGTTGATTTATGTTACTTGGTGTGTTTATGGCATCCCATCATTTATTATATTGATTTTAATATTTATTGGTTATAATTACTTACTGTAGTTTGATTTTTACTGTTTTTATGTACATCTCTTTTATTAATTATTGTTAGTGTTTTTTTTAGTTTGCTTTTATTTTCTCTTTTTTATGTCTTAAATTTATTTATTATATCGTTAACGACTTTTGAATATCAAAATGTTAGGCAGTATTTTTTTTTCTTTATTATTTCTCTATTATTTGTTAACAATTATGTTAGTCAATTATTATTTTCTTAGCTTATTTTATTTTATCATTTATTTTGTTATGTTAACTTACATTAATTAAATATTGTAATCATCTTATACCATTTTTTATTAGTTCATATGATTGTTGTCTACGGTTGATTGGCCCATTTTTCTTTTTTTTTCTTCTTAATTTGTTTGTTAATATACGCAATAATTAAAATTGGCCAATGATAAAATTTCTCCGTCGGTTTTGGAGGCTTTCCCATTTTAAAAGACGGAAATTTAGTTAAATCTATATTAATTACTTGTTAAAATGGCCAATGAAAAATCTCTCCGTCGGGTTTGGAGGCCTCCACATTTTAAAAGACGGACATTTAGTTTAAGTTCATATTGTTTATTTTTGTAAAGAATTGATCGATGAAAAAAAAATCTCTCATTCTAGTTTCTAAGAAAAGTTGATTTTCTTAGATATGTATTTATTCATATTGGCTTGATTATATTTATCATAGTTTGATTTCATTGCTTTTATTTAGATCTACTTCCGATGATATTATTACTTTCTTTGTTTTGTTTTGATGATATTCTTATTGTTGGTTTCCCGTTTGACTTCACTTTTCATGATATTAATTGTCATTTTATATTCTGAAAGTAATGTGCTCTTTATTCGTTTAAGTTAGTTGCAATTTTTGCATTTTGATACTATGTGATAGGTCTTATATATATTTATTAGTTTTTCCATTTTTCAATAACTTTAGATTTGTATTGCTGCTCCTTTTGACTCACATGTAGTTATTCTTAATTAATTTATTTTGATTGATTACATTGACCATTTAAGAAGATACTAGCAAATCTTGTTTTGTTAATTTTATGTGGCTACCTTTCTTATTTTGTTGATTGAGTTAAAATTGGCCGATGAAGAAATTACCGTCGATTTTCAAGGCCTCCAATGTTAATAAGACGGGTTTTTATTTTTAAGTTATTATTTGAGTTATTCAATTTTATTCATATTTATTTATTACTAACACTTTTACCAAGTGTGTTTACAGGTACCCCAGAGTTGCTTTCCATTGAAGTTGTTCAAATTAAGTTCGAATTATACTCTTTATTCAATATTTTATATATCTTACATTGGCAAACTCTAGGCCGTTTCTTTTATTTTCTTATTTTATTATTGGTGTATATTGCATGTTTATTATATTTGTACATTATTTTATTTTCTCCTCAATTTGAAAGAAAATGAACTCAATCGGGAACCACATTTGTGGATTTCGAAGGATGCCTAATCCCTTCCCTTCGAAATAATTTGAACCCCTTACCTAGAATCAATTTGGTTTCGTAGACTATAATTTAAATTAATTTATTAATTGGTTTCCTAGTTTTTTCCTAAAATTAGGTGGCGACTTTTTTAAAACTCGTTTATTTTTTAAAACTCTGTTAAAATTGAATCAATATATTATTTTTGAATTGCCGCGACGTTTTGCCCTATTTGAATAGAGTGGGGATGTAAACAGAATGGCGACTCTGCTGGGGACATATAGAGGTTCTAACCATTATGTGTTTATTTTTTTTTTTCAAATTGAGGATATTATTCTTTGTTGTGTCATTCATTATATCTTATATATTTTGTTGATTATTTGCATATTGTACTCAGTATTTATTTATTAGTTATTGTATATTTTCATTGCATTTATGACATTTTTCAACATGTATGTATGGTATATTAAAGAACGACTTTGCGGAACCGCAGATCAGACTTTTCTATACTCAACCATTTTTGGAATAATCGGCAATTTATTGGTTCGTCATGCGTCCAATGGTTGTCGTGAGTTCCAGCCTAAGTTGTCCGCTTGGGTTCCCAGTCATTCAAAGCCCACTCTTAGTCATCTAGTGTAGAGCGAAGTTAAGATCTTATATTAAGCATAACACAAGACTCGATGCACATTTGTATAAGACTTGTATTCATTATTTGTATGCTATGTGATATATTTCAGTTTGTCTTTAATTAAAATAGTATTTACGTGTTTAATTCATTATTTGTGATATTTTGCATTATCCATTATGAACAAGAACTAACACTCTTACCTTTTGAGTTGTTCTTCTTCAGAGCGAAATGTTGATTTATGTCCGAATTCAGAAATCATTATTTGTTCGAAGTTGCAAGAGACAAGAGGATTAGCGAAATTAAAGTCCTTGCATTTCTCAATTATATCAAGTCAAAACGATAAATTAGGGGAGTATTTGACTATGAGGTGGCACCCATTTATTTTTATTATTATTTTGCATGATGGTCCTGCTCTCACATATTTCTCATATTTTTGTAGGAATACCGTCCCCGACATCAGTCGGGGACGGTCATATCAATGTTTGGATCTCGTGAAAATTGGGAGGAGACAATTCCGAGAAAACATCCAAAAAGAGTATACGTAGAAATTACTGTGAAAATTTGCAGGTTACATTCAAAAGAAAGTATAAAGATTGACGATTAAAAGACTATAAAACATATTGGTGCGGAAAAAATGGTGGTCAAAAACACTTCATGACTACAAATTTTAGTGGCGCTAGACCTAGGAATTTATTTGAACTGTCTAAATCTTTAAATTATTATATTCCTTATCTACACGAACTACGCGTACCTGATTCTCATTTTAATGAGATACGTAGGCAGCCCTTCTTGGGTTCGGTATTATTTTTTCAAAAAAAAAAGGGTAAAAAAAAAAAATAATAGTTTGTGCATATATTCCAAGTCATATCTGCACGAACTACGCGAACATGATTCTCATTTCGGTGAGATACGTAGGCAACCCTTCTTGGGTTCGGTATTATTTTTTTTAAAAAAATAGTTTGTGCATATCTTCCAAGTTATATCTGCACGAACTACGCGTACCTGATTCTCATTTTAATGAGATACGTAGACAGTCCTTCTTGGGTTCGGTATTATTTTTTCAAAAAAAAAAAGGGTAAAAAATAAAAAAATAGTTTGTGCATATCTTCCAAGTCATATCTGCACGAACTACGCGAACATGATTCTCATTTCGGTGAGATACGTAGGCAACCCTTCTTGGGTTCGGTATTATTTTTTTAAAAAAATAGTTTGTGCATATCTTCCAAGTTATATCTGCATGAACTACGCACACCTGATTCTCATCTTAATGAGATACGTAGGCAGCCCTTCTCGGATTCGGTAATCATTCTTTCAAAAAAAAAAATACATGTACATACTGTAAGAGTCATGTCTTCAGCTCGGTCGGGACCTATGTAGTTAGGAGCATGTAAATATATTCGATATGATGGAAAATATTGACTTTGTGGTAAACTATAGATTCTCGTGGTACCTCTTATCTGTACTTTTGTGATGCTTGAAAATTCTTTTGCATGCAATCAAGATAAGAATAAAACTAACCTTATGTTTCATGTGCATTGTGTGGTGAGCTTTTGATCAAAGTTCAATTGTGTTACACTGTTGATCTAGAACTTGACCTGAATGTTTTTCGAGGCGAAATCCTGAGTAATGTTTGGTTTGAGAAAGGATTGTAGGCCTTTTTTGACCCGATTGTGCCTTTCAAAGCCTACCAAATTACATTAATCCCTAGTTTTCCCACTTTGAGCCTGAAACCTTTCTTTGGACAACCATATCTTAACCACTACCCTTTCAAGTGCTTACAAGCACTATCCTCTCTTGGCCCAACCTTCTTGAGTGCACCAAGAATGTGCAAATTATAAGAGAAGATCCATGTTTGAAATTTCCGAAAGCAAAGATATCGATCTCCCAAAGTCAAGAAAACAAAAGACTTCTAGAGAAAAAAAAAAGAAATAAAGGAAGAAAGAAAAGGTGAAAAGAATAAAGAAAGGCAAAAATACTCTTACAAGGTCAATGAAAGGTGGGAAGGAAAATACACCAACAAAAAGGAGAAAAATTTATAAGAAATGAGTGAAATAAAAGAAAAGCTCCAAGAAATAAGGACTCAAAAGAAGTCGAAACAAAGGAAGAAAAAAGAAGAAGAAGGGAAAAGAGTCAAAAATGAGAATTCAAAAAAAGTTGAAAAGGGGGAGAACAATGAAGAGGATCTAATGCCAAAGGCGTACCAATCATTAAGAGCACAAATTCTGTATGACGCTCAAGGAGGAATTAAGTCACTTTTATCCCAAATAAATATCCTACCCATCCCTAAGCCTACGTTACAAGCCAATGACAAGCCCTACATGATCTCATTCCAAATGTTCTCACATTAGTGGAGATTTACATAAGGGTCAAGCATATGGTATCACAGTTGTATGCATTGAACATTCTTGTGAGTGTGAGTGCACTTTGGAAAATGTCCTAAAATCAAATGTTTCAAATACGTGTGAAATAGGACAAATCTTTTTCGTGAGGGCACTGAAACATGAGGATTGATACAATTCAAAACCTTTGTTGAAACAAGATGAACGGATCATGTTGATCCTTAAGTATATTGGAGGTACCACTTGAAGCTGTAGGAATTACTTTAAATTCAATCTTAAAAAAAAAAATGAAAAAAATGAGAGATTTACCTGCAATCTTAACTGTTGGTACCAATTGTACTGAAGGTTTGACTATCCCATCACTTTTTCTTTATTTTTCAAAAAGAAAAGAAAAAAGTGAAAAAACACTCATTCTTTAATATTTTAAAACCTTTTTAAGAGTCTTTCAATTTTATAAAAAAAAAAAAAAAATTGCCTTTTGAGCTGTTCATTGTAAAAACTGTCATCGGGTTAATCTTGTATGTGTGAGAGTCTTATTTTACTGCATGGATTGTTCGTCCAAAAATGTGACATGTTTTTTTTTCTTTTCTTTTATAGGCTTTGGATATCACATGCAATATTATTTTCCTATTTTATCATGTTCATATTGTAAATTTTCTACTGATGATCTTCTTTCAGATTCTTTGCAGTATTCATCATCTACAAGTTTGGAACTACATTTGACCTGATTCCTGCCTCAACAGCATATGTAGGCGCCACAACAGCTCGGTCATATACCTAGTGTAATTATTATTTCTCCTTACAATAAAAACTGGGACAGAATTTTTGAAATTATCTCAAAAATTCTCAATAGAGGTGTTATCGCCAACAAGTCAAGATTGAAGATCATTTTGAGATTTGTCAAAATTCTATCTGGGACAGAATTTTTGAGGAAGACCTCAAAATTCTGATAAGTACTGCGAGAAGCTTGATAGTAACTACAAAAATCATGCATCGCGAGTCAATATTCATGCATTGCGGAAGATGATGCATCGAGAGTCAATATTCATGCATCGCGGAAAATCATGCATCGAGAGTTAATATTCATGCATTGCGGAAGATCATGCATCGCGAGTTAATATTTATGCATCACAAGTTAATTGCGAGAAGATATTCATGCCTCGCAGAAAATTATACATCGTGAGAAGGTTTTATTCCTCACTGAAATTTATGCATCGCAAGAAGATTTCATACCTTGCGGAATCTATGCATTGCGGGAAGATATTCATGTCCCGCAGAAGATCATGCATCGCGAGTCAATATTCATGCATCGTAGAAGATCATGCATCGCGAGTCAATATTTATGCATTGCAAAAGATCATGCATCGCGAGTTAATATTCATGCATCGAAAGTTAATATTTACGCATCGCGAGAAGATTTCATACCTCGCAGAAATTTTATGCATCGCAAGAAGATTTCATACCTTGCGGAATTTATGCATCGCGAGAAGATTCCATCCCTCGCAAAATTCATGCGTTGCGGGAAGATATTCATGCCCCGCAGAAGATCATGCATCGAAAGTTAATATTCATGCATAGCGGAAAATCATGCATCGCGAGTCAATATTCATGCATAGCGGAAAATCATGCATCGCAAAAGATCATGCATCGCGAGTCAATATTCATGCATTGCAAAAAATCATGCATTGCGAGTCAATATTCATGCATCGCAAAAAAAAAAAATTATCATGCATCGCGAGTCAATATTCAAGCATTGCAAAAGATCATGCATCACAAGTTAATATTCATGCATCGCGAGTTATTATTCACGCATCGCGAGAAGATTTAATGCCTCGCAGAAATTTATGCATCGCAAGAAGATTTCATACCTTGCGGAATTTATGCATCGCGAGAAGATTCCATCCCTCGCAAAATTCACGCATTGCGGGAAGATATTTATGCCCCGCAGAAGATCATGCATCGAAAGTCAATATTCATGCATTGCGGAAGATCATGCATCGCGAGTTAATATTTATGCATCACAAGTTAATTGCGAGAAGATATTCATGCCTCGCAGAAAATTATACATCGTGAGAAGGTTTTATTCCTCACTGAAATTTATGCATCGCAAGAAGATTTCATACCTTGCGGAATCTATGCATTGCGGGAAGATATTCATGTCCCGCAGAAGATCATGCATCGCGAGTCAATATTCATGCATCGTAGAAGATCATGCATCGCGAGTCAATATTTATGCATTGCAAAAGATCATGCATCGCGAGTTAATATTCATGCATAGCGGAAAATCATGCATCGCGAGTTAATATTCATGCATAGCGGAAAATCATGCATCGCAAAAGATTATGCATCGAAAGTTAATATTCATGCATAGCGGAAAATCATGCATCGCGAGTCAATATACCCTCCCCAAACTCGAACAGCCGCAAAAATATTTTAAAAATATTAAACTATGGAACCAAGAATTCCCGAAAAATTTCTGGGTACTCTTTGGTCTCCTCTTTTTTTCCCTTCCCTCTTTGGTGTAATGAAGAGGGGCTTATATAGGACCAATTTTGGGTTCAAAATAGATGTGGGAAGCGATGTGGGACAAATGCAAAAAAATCCAAGATTTGTCTATTTGAATGGTTTTAAAGTAATTGATTAATAGGATGAATTCACATAAATTAATTTAGAGAGCTTCTTAATCTAAACAAAATAAATTAATTGATTCGAATATGAATTAAGTGATTTTAGCAAATCGAAATTGAAACTATAAAATTATGAATTTTTTTAAAATGTTAGGCCAAAATTGGGTGTCAACAGCTGTCCCTTTCGTTGTGTATGATTGATGAAAGAAATCGTGGACAACGAAAATTGACAAACCCAATTTTGACCGAACACATGACCTTTGTAGAGAAGTGCGGTTGAATGTGGTGGAAGTCGCTCCTCTGCCCGCGTCCTAAGAATTTGACACTCCTCTTTGGACTATATCTCAGTCCGCTGCTAAGAAAAAGTTCCACGTTGTGCTGCATCCTTTTTGATGTCGTCCGCACCTGGTTTTTTTTTTGTTTTTTTTTTTGGAGAATTCATCCTTTCGGATGCTCTCGACAAAGACTGAGATAACACTCGTCAGCATAAAAACTCAATTAAAAAGGGAGACAGTGTCTTTTACCATGTCGACACTTAATTGCTCTCCTCGACATTTGACGTCAACTCGATCGGTTTAACGTAAAACAAATAGAGCTTATGTCTTATGTATGCAATATAATCTTCAATGTATTCTTCATTTGATGTCAAAAAATAAATAAAACAGATGCAGTGATGATACTTTCTTTGTCGTTTTTTATGATTCTTTTGGCATTCACTCTTGCCAAATAAAGATGCAATTGATGTTGAAGGGTAAATATTTTCCTTGAGATGCACGATTCCTTTTCTGGCAGTGCATGATTGCTTGCGGGGCATGAATATCTTCCCACGATACGTAAATTTTGCGAAGGATAGAATCTTCTCGCGATGCATAAATTCCGCAAGGTATGAAATCTTCTTGCGATATGTAAACTTTTGCGAGGAATGAAATCTTCTCGCGATGCGTGAATAATAACTCGCGATGCATGAATATTGACTCGCGATGCATGATTTTTTGCAATGCATGAATATTGACTCTCAATGCATGATCTTCTGCGGGGCATGAATATTTCCCGCAATGCATAAATTTTGCGAGGGATGGAATCTTCTCGCGATGCATGAATTACGCAAGGTATGAAATCTTCTTGCGATGCATAAAATTTCTGCGAGGTATGAAATCTTCTCGCGATATGTAAATATTAACTTGCGATGCATGAATATTAACTCGTGATGCATGATTTTTTGTAATGCATGAATATTGACTCGCGATGCATGATTCAGCAAGGTATGAAATCTTCTTGCGATGTATAAAATTTTGCGAGGGATGGAATCTTCTCGCGATGCAAAATTTATTTTTTATTTTTTTCGAGGGATGGAATCTTCTCGCGATGCATGAATTTCCTACGGGGCATGTATATCTTCCCGCAATGCATGAATTCTGCAAGGTATGAAATCTTCTTGCGATGCATGAATTCCTGCGAGGTATGAAATCTTCTCGCTATGCATGAATTTCTGCGAGATATGAAATCTTCTCGCTATGCATGAATTTCTGCGAGGAATGAAATCTTCTCGCGATGCATGCATTTCTGCGAGGTATGAAATCTTCTCGCTATGCATGAATTTCGCAATGCATGAATATTAACTCTCGATGCATGAATATTAACTCTCGATGCATGAATTCCTGCGAGGTATGAAATCTTCTCGCTATGCATGAATTTCTGCGAGGTATGAAATCTTCTCGCTATGCATGAATTTCGCAATGCATGAATATTAACTCTCGATGCATGAATTTAACTCGCAATGCATGAATATTGAATCATGATGCATGATTTTTGCAATGCATGAATATTGACTCTCAATGCATGAATTTCCTACGGGGCATAAATATCTTCCCGCGATGCGTGAATTCCTGCGAGGTATGAAATCTTCTCGCTATGCATGAATTTCTGCGAGGAATGAAATCTTCTCGCGATGCATGCATTTCTGCGAGGTATGAAATCTTCTCGCTATGCATGAATTTCGCAATGCATGAATATTAACTCTCGATGCATGAATATTAACTCTCGATGCATGAATATTGAATCATGATGCATGATTTCCTGCGGGGCATGTATATCTTCCCGCAATGCATAAAGTTTAACTCGCGATGCATTATTTTTGTAGTTACTATCAAGCTTCTCGCAGTACTTATCAGAATTTTGAGGTCTTCCTCAAAAATTCTGTCCCAGGTCGAATTTTGACAAATCTCAAAATGATCTTCAATCTTGACTTGTTGGCGATAACACCTCTATTGAGAATTTTTGAGATATTTTCAAAAATTCTGTCCCAGTTTTTATTGTAAGGAGAAATAATAATCACACTGGGTATATGACCGAGCCGTTGTGGCGCCTACATATCCTGTTGATCGAGGAATCAGGTCAAATGTAGTTCCAAACTTGTAGATGATGAATACTGCAAAGAATCTGAAAGAAGATCATCAGTAAAAAATTTACAATATGAACATGATAAAATAGGAAAATAATATTGCATGTGATATCCAAAGCCTATAAAAGAAAATAAAATAAAAAAAAAACATGTCACATTTTTGGACGAACAATCCATGCAGTAAAATAGGACTCTCACACATACAAGATTAACCCGATGACACTTTTTACAATGAACAGCTCAAAAGACAAATTTTTTTTTTTTTTTTAAATAAAATTGAAAGACTCTTAAAAAGGTTTTAAAATATTAAAGAATGAGTGTTTTTTTACTTTTTCTTTTCTTTTTGAAAAAATGAAAAATGCGATGAGATAGTCAAACCTTCACTACAATTGGTACCAACAGCTAAGATTGCAGGTAAATCTCTCTCTTTTTGTTTTGTTTTTTTGTTTTTTAGATTGAATTTAAGGTAATTCCTACAGCTTCAAGTGGTACCTCCAATATACTTAAGGATCAACATGATCTGTTCATCTTGCTTCAAACAAAGGTTTTGAATTATATCAATCCTCATTTTTCAACTGCCTCACAAAAAAGATTTGTCCTATTTCACACATATTTGAAACATTTGATTTCAGGACATTTTCAAAGTGCACTCACACTCACAAGAATGTTCAATGCATACAACTGTGATACCATAGGCTTGACCCTTATGTAAATCTCCACTAATGTGAGAGTATTTAGAATGAGATCATGTAGGGCTTGTCATTGGCTTGTAACGTAGGCTTAGGGATAGATAGGATATTTATTTGGGATAAAAGTGACTTAATTCCCCCTTGAGTGTTACACAGAATTTGTGCTCTTAATGATTGGTACGCCTTTGACGTCAGATCCTCTTCATTGTTCTCCCACCTTTCGTCTTCTTTTGAATTCTCATTTTTGACTATTTTCCCTTCTTCTTCTTTTTTCTTCCTTTGTTTCGACTTCTTTTAAGTTCTCATTTTTTGGAGCTTTTCCATTCTTCTCTTCTTCTTTTTTTTTTTTTGACTTCTTTTGAATCCTTATTTCTTGGAGCTTTTCTTTTATTTCACTCCTTTCTTATAAATTTTTTTTTCCTCCTTTTTGTTGGAGTATTTTCCTTCTCACCTTTCATTGACCTTGTAAGGGTATTTTTGTCTTTCTTTATTTCTTTCACCTTTTCTTTCTTCCTTTGTTTCTTTTTTCTCTAGAAGTCTTTTGTTTTCTTGACTTTGGGAGACTCGATATCTTTGCTTTCAGAAATTTCAAACATGGATCTTCTCTTATAATTTGCACATTCTTGGTGCACTCAAGAAGGTTGGGCCAAGAGAGGATAGTGCTTGTAAGCATTTAAAAGGGTAGTGGTTAAGATGTGGTTGTCCAAAGAAAGGTTTCAGGCTCAAAGTGGGAAAACTAGGGATTAATGTAATTTGGTAGGCTTTGAAAGGCACAATCGGGTTAAAAAGGCCTACAATCCTTTCTCAAACCAAACATTACTCATGATTTCGCCTCGAAAAACATTCAGGTCAAGTTCTAGATCAACAGTGTAAAGCAATTGAACTTTGATCAAAAGCTCACCACAAAATGCACATGAAACATAAGGTTAGTTTTATTCTTATCTTGATTGCATGCAAGAGAATTTTCAAGCAGCACAAAAATACAGATAAGAGGTACCACGAGAATCTATAGTTTACCGCAAAGTCAGTTTTTTCCATCATATCAAATATATTTACATGCTCTTAACTACATAGGTACCAATCGATCTGAAGACATGACTCTTACACTATGTACAAGCTATTTTATTTTTTTAAAGAATGATTACCGAACCCGAGAAGGGCTGCCTACGTATCTCATTAAGATGAGAATCAGGTGTGCGTAGTTCATACAGATATAACTTTGAAAATATTAACAAACTATTTTATTTTTTTTTGCTTTTTTTTTTTTGAAAAAAATAATACCGAACCCAAGAAGGGTTGCCTACGTATCTCACTAAAATGAGAATCAGGTTTGCGTAGTTCGTGCAGATATGACTTGGAAAATATGCACAAACTATTTTATTTATTATTTTATTTTTTACCTTTGGAGAAGCTAATACCGAACCCAAGAAGGGTTGCCTACGTATCTCATTAAAATGAGAATCAGGTACGCGTAGTTCGTCCAGATATTACATATTATAATTTAAAGATTTAAACAACTCAAAGAAAATTTCTAGGTCTAGCGCCACTAAAATTTATAGTCATGAAGTGTTTTTTGACCCCCATTTTTTCCGCACCAATATGTTTTATAGTCTCTTAATCGTCAATTTTTTATATTGTCTTTTGAACCTGCGAATTTTCACAGTAATTTCTACGTATACTCTTTTTGGATGTTTTCTTGGAACTGTCTCCTCCCAATTTTCACGAGATCCAGACATTGTTATGACCATCCCCGACTGCTGTCGGGGACGGTATTCCTACAAAAATATGAGAAATATGTGAGAGCAGGACCATCATGCAAAATAATAATAAAAATAAACGGATGTGACCTCATAGTTAAATACTCCCCTGATTTATCATTTTGACTTGATATTAATGTCTTGTGAAATACAAAGACTCGAATTTCGCTAATCCTCTTGTCTCATTCTACTTCGAACAAATAATAGTTTCTTAATCCGGACATAAATTAATTTTTCGCCTTAAAGAAGAATAACTCAAAATAGAAGAGTGTTAGTTCCTGTACATAATGGATAATGCAAAATATCAGACAAATAATGAATTAAACACATAAATTCTGTTTTAATTAAAGACAAACTAAAATATATCACATAGCATACAAACAATGAATACAAGTCTTATACAAATGTGTATCGAGTCTTGTGTCATGCTTAATATAAGATTTTGGCTTCGTTCTACACTAAATGACTAAAAGTGGCTTTGAATGACTGGGAACCCAAGCGGACAACTTAGGCTGGAACTCACGACAACCATTGGACGCATGACGAACCAATAAATTACCGATTATTCCAAAAAATGGTTGAGTATAAAAAAGTCTGATCTGCGGTTCCGCAAAATCGTTCTTTAATATACTATACATACATATTGAAAAATGTCATAAATGCAATAAAAATATACAATAACTAATGAATAAATACTGAGTACAATATGCAAATAATCAACAAAATATATAAGATATAATGAATGACACAACAAAAGAATAATATCCTCAATTTGAAAAAAAATAAACACATAATGGTTAGAACCTCTATATGTCCCCAGCGGAGTCGCCATTCTGTTTACATCCCCACTCTATTCAAATAGGGCAAAACGTCGCGGCAACTCAAAAAATAATGAATTGATTCATTTTTAACAGAGTTTTAAAAAATAAACGAGTTTTAAAAAGAGTCGCCACCTAATTTTAGGAAAAAACTAGGAAACCAATTAATAAATTAATTTAAAATATAGTCTACGAAACCAAATTGATTCTAGGTAAGGGGTTAAATTATTTCAAAGGGAAGGGATTAGGCATCCTTCGAAATCCACAAATGTGGTTCCCGATTGAGATCATTTTCTTTCAAATTGAGGAGAAAATAAAATAATGTACAAATATAATAAACATGCAATATACACCAATAATAAAATAAGAAAATAAAAGAAACGGCCTAGAGTTTGCCAATGTAAGATATATAAAATATTGAATAAAGAGTATAATTCGAACTTAATTCGAACAACTTCAATGGAAAGCAACTCTGGGGTACCTGTAAACACACTTAGTAAAAGTGTTAGTAATAAATAAATATGAATAAAATTGAATAACTCAAATAATAATTTAAAAATAAAAACCCGTCTTATTAACATTGGAGGCCTTGGAAATCGACGGTAATTTCTTCATCGGCCAATTTAATAAATAAATATATATGAACTTAAATTAGATTTTCGTCTTTTAAAATGGAAAGGCCTCTAAACCCGACGGATAGATTTTTCATTGGCCATAACTCCTAAACTATAACTAATACACAAATAAATTCCTAAAGAAACATAAGCAAAACTAAAGAAAAATAAATAAATAAATAAATTTACAACTAACAGTAAATAAAACAGTAGGAACAAGAGAAACGCTACTAAAATGTCATACCACAACCTAATGCACGAAAGCTAAAACAAAGCTAATTAACATATAACAGATAGAAAAGCTAGAAATTAAATAATACAAAGCTAAGAAAGAATTTACCTGGTTCTGGGCAGCGAACCGAAACTGCGAATTTGACGGAGACGATCCACCACCTCCCCAAACTCGAACAGCCGCAAAAATATTTTAAAAATATTAAACTATGGAACCAAGAATTCCCGAAAAATTTCTGGCGACTCCCTTTTTTAAAAAAAAAAAACTCGTTTATTCTTAAAACTCTTTCAAAATTGAATCAATTAATTATTTTCGAGTTGCCGCGACGTTTCGCCCTATTTGAATAGAGTGGGGATGTAAACAGAATGGCGACTCCGCTGGGGACATATAGAGGTTCTAACCATTATGTGTTTATTTATTTTTTTTCAAATTGAGGATATTATTCTTTTGTTGTGTCATTCGTTATATCTTATATATTTTGTTGATTATTTGCATATTGTACTCAGTATTCATTTATTAGTTATTGTATATTTTCATTGCATTTATGACATTTTTCAACATGTATGTATAGTATATTAAAGAACGATTTTGCGGAATCGCAGATCAGACTTTTCTATACTTAACCATTTTTTGGAATAATCGGCAATTTATTGGTTCGTCATGCGTCCAATGGTTGTCGTGAGTTCCAGCCTAAGTTGTCCGCTTGGGTTCCCAGTCATTCAAAGCCCACTCTTAGTCATCTAGTGTAGAGCGAAGCCAAAATCTTATATTAAGCATTACACAAGACTCGATACACATTTGTATAAGACTTGTATTCATTATTTGTATTTTATGTGATATATTTCAGTTTGTCTTTAATT
Organism: Solanum sitiens; assembly: GCA_016801875.1. Taxonomy (NCBI): domain Eukaryota; kingdom Viridiplantae; phylum Streptophyta; class Magnoliopsida; order Solanales; family Solanaceae; genus Solanum; species Solanum sitiens. The sequence continues at coordinate 564,315 of JABWTJ010000510.1, forward strand.
AAAACAGTATTTATGTGTTTAATTCATTATTTGTGTGATATTTTGCATTATCCATTATGTACAGGAACTAACACTCTTCCATTTTGAGTTATTCTTCTTTAAGGTGAAAAATTAATTTATGTCCGGATTCAAAAATTATTATTTGTCCTAAGTCTCAAGAGACAAGAGGATTAGCGAAATTCGAGTCTTTGTATCTCACAAGACATTAATATCAAGTCAAAATGATAAATCAGGGGAGTATTTGACTATGAGGTCGCATCCATTTATTTTCATTATTATTTTGCATGATGGTCCTGCTCTCACATATTTCTCATATTTTTGTAGGAATACCGTCCCCGACATCAGTCGGGGATGGTCATTACAATGTCTGGATCTCGTAAAAATTGGGAGGAGACAGTTCCAAGAAAACATCCAAAAAGAGTATACGTAGAAATTATTGTGGAATTTCGCAGGTTACATTCAACAAATAATATAAATATTGACGATTAAGAGGCTATAAACATATTGGTGCCGAAAAAAGAAAAAAAAACTTCATGACTCCTAGACCTAGGAATATTTTGAGTTGTCTAAATGTTTAAATTATTATAAGTCATATCTGGACGAACTACGCGTACCTGATTCTCATTTTAATGAGATACGTAGGCAACCCTTCTTGGGTTCGGTATTATCTTCTCCCAAAAAAAAACTAATAAAAAAAATAGTTTGTGCATATTTTCCAAGTCATATCTGCAACGAACTACACGTACCTGATTCTCATTTTAATGAGATACGTAGGCAACCCTTCTTGGGTTCGGTATTATCTTCTCCAAAAATAAAAATAAAAAATAAGAAAAAATAGTTTGTGCATATTTTCCAAGTCATATCTGCATGAACTACGCACACCTGATTCTCATCTTAATGAGATACGTAGGCAACCCTTCTTGGGTTCGGTAATCATTCTTGAAAAAAAAAAATTAATTAACAAAAAAAATTACTCGTACATACTGTAAGAGTCATGTCTTCAGCTCAGTTGGGACCTATTGTAGTTAAGAGCATGTAAATATATTCGATATGATGGAAAAGACTGACTTTGCGGTAAACTATAGATTCTCGTGGTACCTCTTATCTATACTTTTGTGATGCTTGAAAATTCTCTTGCATGCAATCAAGATAAGAATAAAACTAACCTTATGTTTCATGTGCATTGTGTGGTGAGCTTTTGATCAAAGTTCAATTGTGTTACACTGTTGATCTAGAACTTGACCTGAATGTTTTTCGAGGCGAAATCCTAAGTGATGTTTGGTTTGAGAAAAGATTGTAGGCCTTTTTTGACCCGATTGTGCCTTTCAAAGCCTACCAAATTACATTAATCCCTAGTTTTCCCATTTTGAGCCTGAAACCTTTCTTTGAACAACCATATCTTAACCACTACCTTTTTAAGTGCTTACAAGCACTATCCTCTCTTGGCCCAACCTTCTTGAGTGCACCAAGAATGTGCAAATTATAAGAGAAGATCCATGTTTGAAATTTCCGAAAGCAAAGATATCGAGTCTCCCAAAGTCAAGAAAACAAAAGACTTCTAGAGAAAAAAGAAATAAAGGAAGAAAGAAAAGGTGAAAGGAATAAAGAAAGGCAAAAATACTCTTACAAGATCAATGAAAGGTGGGAAGGAAAATACTCCAACAAAAAGGAGAAAAATTTATAAGAAATGAGTGAAATAAAAGAAAAGCTCCAAGAAATAAGGACTCAAAAGAAGTCGAAACAAAGGAAGAAAAAAAAAGAAGGGAAAACATCAAAAATGAGAATTAAAAAGAAGTTGAACGGTGGGAGAACAATGAAAAAGATCTAATACCAAAGGCGTATTAATCATTAAAGAGCACAAATGTGTGACGCTCAAGGAGGAATTAAGTCACTTTTATCCCAAATAAATATCCTACCCATCCCTTAGCCTACGTTACAAGCCAATGACAAGCCCTACATGATCTCATTCCAAATATTCTCACATTAGTGGAGATTTACATAAGGGTCAAGCATATGGTATCACAGTTGTTTGCATTGAACATTTTTGTGAGTGTGAGCGCACTTTGAAAATGTCCTAAAATCAAATGTTTCAAATACGTGTGAAATAGGACACATTTTTTTCTTGAGGGCACTTGAAACATGAGGATTGATACAATTCAAAACCTTTGTTGAAACAAGATGAACGGATCATGTTGATCCTTAAGTATATTGGAGGTACCACTTGAAGCTGTAGGAATTACCTTAAATTCAATCTTGAAAAAAAAAGAAAAAAAAAAGAAGGGGAATGAGAGATTTACCTGCAATCTTAACTGTTGGTACCAATTGTAGTGAAGGTTTGACTATCTCATCACATTTTTTTTATTTTTCAAAAAGAAAAGGAAAAAGTGAAAAAAAAAACATTCTTTAATATTTTAAAATCTTTTTAAGAATCTTTCTATTTAAAAAAAAAATTGCCTTTTGAGTTGTTCAATGTAAAATGTGTCATCGAGTTAATCTTGTATGTGTGAGAGTCCTATTTTACTGCATGAATTGTTCGTCCAAAATGTGACATGTTTTTTTTATAGGCTTTGAATATCACATGCAATATTATTTTCCTATTTCATCATGTTCATATTGTACATTTTCTACTGATGATCTTCTTTCAGATTCTTTGCAGTATTCATCATCTACAAGTTTGGAACTACATTTGACCTGATTCCTGGATCAACAGGATATGTAGGCGCCATGACGGCTCGGTCATATACCAGTGTGATTATTATTTCTCCTTACAATAAAAACTGGGACAGAATTTTTGAAAATATCTCAAAAATTCTCAATAGAGGTGTTATCGCCAACAAGTCAAGATTGAAGATCATTTTGAGATTTGCCAAAATTCTAACTGGGACAGAATTTTTGAGGAAGACCTCAAAATTCTGATAAGTACTGCGAGAAGCTTGATAGCAACTATAAAGATCATGCATTGAGAGTTAATATTCATGCATTGCAAAAGATCATGCATTGAGAGTCAATAATCATGCATAGCGGAAAATCATGCATCGCGAGTCAATATTCATGCATTGAAAAAAAAATCATGCATCGCGAGTCAATATTCATGCATTGAAAAAAAATCATGCATCGCGAGTCAATATTCATGCATTGCAAAAAAAAAAAATCATCATGCATCGCGAGTCAATATTCATGCATCGCAAAAGATCATGCATCACAAGTTAATGTTCATGCATCGCGGGTTATTATTCACGCATCGCGAGAAGATTTAATGCCTCGCAAAAATTTATGCATCGCAAGAAGATTTCATACCTTGCGGAATTTATGCATCGCGAGAAGATTCCATCCCTCGCAAAATTCATGCATTGCGGGAAGATATTCATGCCCCGCAGAAGATCATGCATCGAGAGTCAATATTCATGCATAGCAGGAAAATCATGCATCGCGAGTCAATATTCATGCAGAGGAAAATCATGCCATCGCGAAACAAAATCATGCATCGCGAGTCAATATTCATGCATTGAAAAACCAAAATCATGCATCGCGAGCAAAAAAACAATGCATTCGCGAGTCATATTCATGCATTGAAAAAAAAAACATGCATCGCGAGTCAATATTCATGCGTTGCAAAAAAAAAAAAATCATCATGCATCGCGAGTCAATATTCATGCATCGCAAAAGATCATGCATCACAAGTTAATGTTCATGCATCGCGGGTTATTATTCACGCATCGCGAGAAGATTTAATGTCTCGCAAAAATTTATGCATCGCAAGAAGATTTCATACCTTGCGGAATTTATGCATCGCGAGAAGATTCCATCCCTCGCAAAATTCATGCATTGCGGGAAGATATTCATGCCCCACAGAAGATCATGCATCGAGAGTCAATATTCATGCATAGAGGAAAATCATGCATCGAGAAAGATCATGCATCGCGAGAAGATTTCATACCTCGCAGAAATTCATGCATTGTGAATTAATATTCATGCATCGCGAGTTAATTCATGCATCAAGAGTTAATATTCATGCATCGCGAGAAGATTTCATACCTCGCAGAAATTCATGCATTGCGAATTAATATTCATGCATCGAGAGTTAATATTCATGCATCGAGAGTTAATATTCATGCATCGAGAGTTATTATTCACGCATCGCGAGAAGATTTCATTCCTCGCAGAAATTTATGCATCGCGAGAAGATTTCATCCCTCGCAAAATTTATGCATTGCGGGAAGATATTCATGCCCCGCAGAAGATCATGCATCGAGAGTCAATATTCATGCATAGCGGAAAATCATACATCGCGAGTCAATATTCATGCATAGCGGAAAATCATGCATCGCGAGTCAATATTCGTGCATTGCAAAAAATCATGCATCGCGAGTCAATATTCATGCATCGCAAAAAAAAAATAAAAAGAAATCATGCATCGCGAGTCAATATTCATGCATTGCAAAAGATCATGCATCCAAGTTAATATTCATGCATCGCAAGTTATTATTCACGCATCGCGAGAAGATTTCATACCTCGCAGAAATTAATGCATCGCAAGAAGATTTCATACCTTGCGGAATTTATGCATCGCGAGAAGATTTCATCCCTCGCAAAATTTTATGCATCGCGAGAAGATTCCATCCCTCGCAAAAGCTTATACATTGCCAAGAAGATATTTGCATTTAAGACACATCTATTCGGAGGTGAAGGATGTGCACCATATCTTTTCAACGTTCAAGTCGGTGAAAACTTGCGTTGAAAGATATTTGCATTTAAGACGCATCTATTTGGAGTTGAAGGTTGTGCACCCTATATATTCAACGTTCAAGTCGGTGGAAACTTGCGTTGAAAGATGTTTACATTTTGTCCTACCGATGGACATACATTCAAAATCCTACCGATGGATAATCTTTTCATTTGTCCTACCGATGGACATACATTCAAAATTCTATCGATGGATAATCTTTTCATTCGTCCTATCGATGGACATGCATTCAAAATCCTATCGAGGGATCATCATTTTTTTCATTCGTCCTACCAATGGACACACATTCTAAATCCTACAGATTGATCATCATCTTCATTCGTCTTACCAAGGGACCTGTATTGATCTCCATTTATCGTATCATAAGAGATGCTACCCTTTTTCTTTTAGTTTTGCCTATAATAATGAGTTTTATCTTTGTTTTTTTTAGAACATTCTAGAGGATGCACTCTCAGAGGAGCCACATGTGCTAATTACTTCAACAAAGACGCAACAAAGCGTGCTCGCGATGTATAAAATTTCTGCGAGGTATGAAATCTTCTCGCTATGCATGAATTTCTGCGAGGTATGAAATCTTCTCGCGATGCATGAATATTAACTCTCAATGCATGAATATTAACTCTCAATGCATGATCTAACTCGCGATGCATGAATTTCTGCGAGGAATAAAATCTTCTTGCGATGTATAAAATTTCTGCGAGGTATGAAATCTTCTCGCTATGCATGAATTTCTGCGAGGTATGAAATCTTCTCGCGATGCATGAATATTAACTCTCAATGCATGATCTAACTCGCGATGCATGAATATTAATTCGCGATGCATGATTTTTTGCAATGCATGAATATTGACTCTCAATGCATGATTTTTGCAATGCATGAACCAGCCCATTTCTGTTTTATTTTAAAAATGCTACTATTTTAAAAATGGAAAGAATTTGACTAAGTTTCGGAAAATTAATTAATCTTATTATTTAAGAAAAATTGACTTTCTAAATTACGGAGTCGCCACTTGATTTTTGATAAAATCAAGAAAAAATTTCAAAAGATTTAAAAACAGATTAAAAAATCAATTGAAAAGGTTCGAAGTTCAATGTACATCCCGAGAAGGTATTAGGCCCTCGGGATGTCCGCTAACTCGCGGTTGACCGGCGATTTGACTAAATGACTTTTAAAATAAAATTCTTAACTAAGTAAAGAGAAAATTCGCTTTAACATATTTTATTCTATTTTTTATTTATTTCTAAAGGAAAAACATTTAAAGGAAATTAATTTAAGGAAAATTAAATCGTGAAAAAAAAAGTGAATAAAACAAAAATAAGTAAATAAAATAATAAAATAATGAAAAATGACTGCCCTTTAGGAGATTATTAAAATTCTATCAAAATATTAATTAATTCAAACAAATAAATAAAGAGAGAATAATATTTAAACTTGGGCTTGATTGCCCAAATTCATTCATTTGGGCTTTGGTCCACCTGTCCTAAACTAATTTCAAAATTTGGGCCCTTTTTAACAATTTAAGATTCCTGCAAAACAATCATTTGTGGCCTTTGGCCCAAATTCTGCTGCACCATTTTTTGGGCCCTTGAACCTATTTTCCTCCAACATTTCAGCGTATACACTGGATGTATACCGCAGTATACGGATTGTATTTCGATTTATTTTTTTGTATATTTTCGTGTATACTCAGTATATATGCCAGGATTCAGCTTCCCAAACACCTGCACTAATTTTGGACATGTATATCGCATCTTATGATTGTATATCAGTGTATACAACGACATTATCAGCCCCTTTCAGAGCTTGGAGACCTGCAGATTAATTCCCAGCGACATATTTGCTGCTTTTTGACCTGTGCATCATGTTTTCCAAGGGCTGGACGACTCGGAGATGCGAGGGAGATAAGTCCGTCATGGACTCAAAGCGGATCATGCAACAACAAAAAAAAATAAAGAAATAAATAAATACTTGAGATAAGAAAAACAATTAAAACGAGACTTAATTAAAATAGAAGTTTATGAAGAAACATGAGCAAGGATACAATATCATGCCAAGAAAGAAAATATTAAAAAATAAATAAAATAAAATAAACTTCAAAGCAACAACATTTAACACAGAACTAGAACCAACACATTTGATATTTCTATGAATCAGTTGCGTAAACACATAATTAAATTTTATTATTATAGGAACAAGTATAAGGGATAAGGCCGATATGAACATTAATATTTAAGACCAAATCAAGTGATAAATATAAATAGAACATCACAAAAAAATAAAAATAAAAAAAAAATAATAATAATAAATAAATAAACTAACAGTAAATAAAACAAGGAACAAGAGAAACGCTACCAAAATGTCATACCAAAACCTAATACACGAAAGCTAAAACAAAGCTAATTAACACATAACAGATAGAAAAGCTAGAAATTAAATAATACAAAGCTAAGAAAGAATTTACCTGGTTCTGGGCAGCGAACCGGAACTACGAGTTTGACGGAAACGATTCCACCACCTCTCCAAACTCAAACAACCGCAAAACGTTTAAAAAATATTAAACTATGGAACTAAGAATTCCCGAAAAATTTCTGGGTACTCTTTGGTCTCCTCTTTTTTTTTCTTCTCTTTGGTGTAATGAAGAGGGGCTTATATAGGCCAATTTTTTGGTTCCAAATAGATGTGGAAAGCGATGTGGGACAAATGCAAAAGACCAAAATTGGTCTATTGAATGGTTTAAAGTAATTGATTAAAAGGATGAATTCACATAAATTAATTTAGCGAGCTTCTTAAATTTAACAAAATAATCTAATTGATTCGAATATGAATTAAGTGATTTTAGCAAATCGAAATTGAAACTATAAAATTACGAATTTTTTAAAATGTTAGGTCAAAATTGGGTGTCAACACAAACAATTCCGGACGGAGGGAGTATCACTTTACTACAATTATAAACTTTCGGCCAAAAAAATTTATGAAAAATTTCGGCCAAAAAAATCTGGAATCCTGAATCACAAAAAATTAATGGATTATCGCACACGAAAATCGGTAGAATTTGATTATACCTGCTTTGAACATCGTTTGAACTTGAAAATAGGCCGATTAGCCTTGGGATCAACTGACTTCATTGCTAAGGTCTTAACGGACGTCCATGAAAAATTATGGCCAAAACAATCAAGACCTCGAATCACCAAAAATTCATTGACTATAACACATGAAAATAGGTAAAATCTGGTTATAACTGTTTTGGAGCTCGTTTGAATTTGAAAATGGGTCGGTTAACCCCTGGGGACCAACTGACTCCATTTCTAAAGTCTTAACGGACGTCCTTGAAAATTTTCGGCAAAAAAAATTCGGTATATCAAATCACCAAAAAAACATGGACTAGAGCACACGAAAATCGATAAAATACAGTTATACCTAATTTGGGGCTCGTTTGGACTTGAATTTGGGTCGGTTAGCCCCTCAAAACAAAACGACTCCATCGCTAAGGTCTTACAGGACGTCCATGAAAAATTTCGGTCAAAAATCTAAAATCCTGAATCACTTAAAATTCATAGACTACATCACAAGCAAATCGGTAAAATCTAGTTATACCTGCTTTGGGGCTCGTTTGAACTTGAAAATGAGTCGGTTAGCCCATGGGGACCAATTAAGTCCAGTTTTACGTTCTTAACGGATGTCCATGAAAATTTTGTCAAAAAAAAAAAAACAGAATCAGGAACCACCAAAAATCCATGGACTATAGCACCCGAAAATCAGAAAAATCTGGTCATACCAACTTTAGTGCTCGTTTGAACTTGAAAATAGGTCGGTTAGCCCCTGGACCAACTCGTTCCATTGCTAAGGTATTAACGGACATCCATGAAAAAAATTTGGCTAAAACAATCTGTAATCTAGTATCACAAAAAATTCATGGACTATAACACAAAAAATTGATAAAATCTAGTTATACCTGCTTTGGGGCTTGTTCGAACTTGAAAATGGACCAATTAGACCTTAAGGACCAACTAGCCCCATTGCTAAGGTCTTAACTGACGTCCATGAAAAATTTCAGCCAAAAGAATCGGAAAAATTGGGTGATCTGAAATTCTGACGTCATTTTTGACAAAAATTTACATGGAAGTCCATTAAGACCTTAATTATGAATCCAGTTGGTCACCAAGGCCAAAACGATCTATTTTAAAGGTCAAACGAGCTCGGAGCGGGTAAATTCCCTATTTTGCCTATTTTTGTATGCTATAATCCATTAATTTATAGTGATCCAGAATTCCGACGTCATATTTTCCAAAATATTACATGGACGCCCATTAAGACCTTAGATATGGAGTTAGTTGGTCAGCACGGCCAAAACGACCATGTCAAGGTCAAATAAGCTCGTGAGCAAGTAAACCCCCTAGTTTATAAATTTTTGTGAGCTATAGTTCACTATTTTTTTTCAAAATTAGTCCCATCGGGACAAATTGACTCCATAGCTAAGGTCTTAACGGACGTCAATGAAAAAATTTGGCATAAGTCACGTCAGAATTTTGAATCACCAAAAATCTATGGACTAACATATGAAAATCAGCAAATGGGGGGGTTACCTTGGCGCACTTGTGACTTTGAAAATGGGCCAAAATTTTGATTCAGGATTTGTTTTTAAAAAAAAAAAAATTGATGACGTAACCAATTATAATTCGGCCACGTCATCAATTTATTTAATAAAAAAAAATCAAAAAAAAAATTAATTCAATTTTTTTTTTCCTTCAGAATTATGATTTTTTAATTAAAAAAATTGATGACATGGCCGAATTATAATTGGCCACGTGTTAAAAATGGTTTTGCAAAACCACCGTTAAAAAATAATGGCATGAATGAGCCTGTTCTTTAACGGTAATGGCATAAATGAGCCAAACTTTTAACTGATGGCATAAATGAGCTTTTTGTGAAAGTTCGATGGCATATTTGAGCCTTTTCCCTTCTTTTATTGGGATAAAAGCATAGAATAATTTATTTGAAATCATAATAGAAATATTATTTCTATATCATATTAAAAATGAAATATAAAAATCTCAGAATAACTTTTCACAACCAAACCTCGACATATAAAGAATCTTCGGTATTGAGAGAGATTTGAGATTCCGTAGGTAGGGGTGACCATAAATATCATAAAATCAAAAATTGGACTAAACCAAGGCATTTTCATCCTTTTCTTTTTCTTTTGGAAAGTAGTTGGAGGCACAATGTTTTTTATAAAGACAAATATAGTATTTTAAATATAATAAGTGTTCCATGGTGAGACACATCATTACTTAACATGGTTTTAAATTTTAAAATATCTTATACTTGATTTTATCCTTATTTTATTTTTTATTCTTGCCGAAAAACCATTTTAAAATACCTAACCGATCGAACCAAACTAGTTCGACTCGATAGTCAATTCTTACTTTTTTAAAACCAAAAAACTAAATCAAAATTTGATATAACTGAGCTTAAGAACCGAACATCCAAGGGAGCCCTTAGTACTACACTAGGAGTCTATGACTAATAATATATTTGATAGTACCATTTGTAGTAGTACAATGAGTGTGTGTCAAGAAATAAAAAACTGACCTTATCTTAGTAGTACGTCAACATCACCAAGATGAAATTACAAATGCCTTAAATTATAAGTTAATTTTTTTTTTGGAAAATAACCTTTTGAATTTATTTTTTCATCATGTGCTTAATTAGGTTAGTTATTTAATCTTAAAATTATTATTCTTAATCCACCAATCAAACGCCGTTAATAATATAAAAAATCATTTTTTTAAATGGTTTATTAATTTCTAAAAACTTGTCTACTCCAAGGGGTAAATGTCCTTTTGGTGAGTCCATAGTACACTAGTAGTACAATTATAATTTTTTTAATGTACGTTCTATTTAAAAAAGTTTCTAACAATTTTGTGTTCAATAAAAGGAATCAAAATTGCATTTACACAAATCAAAATTGAAGCACAAGAAGAAGATGGTAGTTTGTTGGTGATTGTGGTTCCAAAATTGATGTTAGTCTGGTATTTCCTCCGTTTCAGTTTGTTTGTTCTACTTTTTTTTATAGTCTATATTAAAATTTTATCAATTTAAATTTTAAATTCGCATCTACCTGACGTAGAATGATATATTAGACATAAGATTACAATCTTGGAACCACAGTTACCACCATACTATCAAATTTCTCAGCCAAGATTTATTAATCAATTGGGAGGTTTGAACACATTTCTCTCTCTATCATAATTTATAACAATTCTTCTCTTTTGTCTAGTCAAGGCTAGTTTGGTCAGTTTGTATAATATTTCATCTTTTATAATAATATTATAATTTTAATAGTCTAGATTTTTATATTATGTTAAATTATATATTCTTTACAATTAACAACATCAAACTGTGTCATTATAGTGAAGTTTTGATTATATTATATTATGGGCAATGTTAACAATTATTTTTTATTCGGTATTTGATATTTGCATTAGAATTATTCAAATAGTTTGTTTAATAAGTTTGGCAAAAGAAGGGGGGTCATTTTTTCGCTTTAAATAAATAAAGCTATCCTATCATTTGTCTTTCTCATGTGAGACCCTCATTACTAAGGATGAATCAAATCCACATATCGCACGTTGTTGGACCTTCCTTACCGCCGATTGGCAGGGCCCATTTTGAAGGCAACATGTCCAACATAATTTTTTATTTAGATTATGTATTAAGGGCTTATTCTGAAGACAACGCTTCCAACATATTTTTTCTATTGGACATTTGGAAGTCTTACCAAGTTCCTTCAAAGGTTGACCAAATCTAAACTTAAAACTTTTTTTTCTTTAATTTAAACGATTGAATCGACAATTATAAGTTAGTTCTTCATAAATAAATTAAATCAAGTAACAAAATTAAGAGATGATTTTCACTAACAATACTCAACGATGTATAAATTTCATACATTAACGATATATATAACTCAAACTCGCTAAAAATGTACTTCATCTCTATAATTAGGGCAAAATAGGTTGTCCAAAGAAGGCAACTCTAATTTCAATAAGTTATCAAGATTAGTACTAGGATTATTGGATTTAAACTTTGACATTTTCACATGATTAGGCTCCTCTGATCCTGCATCCTTACCTGTTAATTTCTGAACTATTGATTTAAAATTCCTTGCATCGGTCTCGATATATTCCGTGTTGATTATCACCACCTTCACCTTATTCTTATCGTTTCTGTCTATTGACATGTTTCCTATACTTCTCTGAATTAGTCAAGACAGTAAATTTTGAATATCAATCTAGATGCAAACTCAAGCTAAGATTCTACTAATAAGCCGCGTAATGATATAATTAAGCTTTATCTGACTGTTAGATCGAATAAAACCGATAAATATAGAAATGTCAAAAACAAAGAATATGGTTATGAGGGAAAAAAAGGAGTGGTTGATGTTAGTTGTAATTGAGGGCAAGTGATTTATATGTAGATATTTATAGTAGGAGCACTAATACTTTTGAAATTAAAAATATTTGAGATAGGTGAATATGTTAAAAGGAAGAGTTGACCATCTAAATCAATTGAAGCAGTCTACTAGGACCAAAGTTAGAGTCAAAGAATGCAATTGTGAAATAAAGGTTGCGATCGGACAAATTTAGAATTTAAAATTTATAAATTATGTAATAATAAAATTCAAACTGAACTCATATTTATATTTGTAGTAGAGTTTTACAAATATACATAAATAGAGAGAAATGATCTATACAAAAAAAAATTACTGAATTAACGTGAACCCGAAAAACTTATGCACATGGCAGGAAATTGCATTTGGTTTGATTAGACAAGTTGCCAACATGCATGGAACTAAGCAAATAAGAGTACTTTAATCTTCTTCTATTTGTATTTTTTTCCTACACTTTTCTAATTTACATGATATTATTTAATTTAATATAAAATTTTAAAGTATAAAAATTGTGCTTAAAACAAGTCAGAGATGTAACATGATTATAAATTATTCTATTAAAGATAATATTAATATTTTAAAATTAAATTATTACTAAATAAAGAATATATCATATTTTTTTAAATTTGAACAAGAAAATTAGGATAGTTCTTTTTCAAAAACCTAAACTAAAAAGAAAATATGACTCATAAATAGTCAAAACAAATTATATTTGAGTAATCGAAATTAGATATAGTATATAATTAGTCATCCTTTTGTTATTATTATACTATATAGTACACAAATGTTCAAACCTTTTTTGGAGTTTGAAGGTAATTTTATTTAATTAACCTAACAATTTTGACTAGTAGACCCTTGACCATAACCCAATATAAAAGAACTTCGGTTCACATTTGATATTTAATATTCACTTTGAGCTTCGATTAATCTGAATTCATGTCGAGAAGTCTGATTTTGATAAACAAAATGTTTTCTATTAAATATGACTTTATATTTAAATTTCAGATTCAAAATTCCTAACGTAAGATAAAGAATTACGTATCACTATACAAAACGAAAACACTAACACATTACGTCGTACTTGTAGTTTGAATTAAGTTCAGAAAATATATGTGGTGTGAATAGGTACACATCACTCCATCGTAAACATTAAAATGCTCCCCTATTCAATGTTCTTAATTTCTTATGAGTAGTTAAAAGAAATATTTCAAACTTTTATATACTCCATATATTTTAAATGTTTAAATTATTATAATTTATAAACTTTTTATGTAATTTTTAAGTATATGTATTTTATTTCAAGATATTAAATATCTTTGAATTTAATATTTTGACTCTCAAAATCTTAACGTGTCACATCAATTGAAACGGAAGAAATAATTAAAAATTTAATTACTTCAATGATCAGCACCCTCCACGTCCAATCTCGATAATTTGAAATTTTTGTATAATTAAGTGTAATTAATTGACAAGAGGGGTCAACAACAAGGACAATATTCAATATTTGCACCTTTTAGATAATTCAATAATGTTGACTATGTTAGCTTCCTGGTTCCAAGTTAATCAACGTTTCCATATTTTAATTAAAAGAATATTAACCTTTATTAAAAAAAAGGTAATACTTTTGAACAAATAACTATCAAGAAATATATATATTTCTATATTTAATAAACTATAATCTTTTGGGCTACCAATTCTTGGAAGTTGGAATGTTCCATCTACTATCTATTGTGACCAACCCATTTTTAAGATTAAGGGGGTGTTTAATACGAATAAAATTATTTTTTTTTCAAAAATAGAAATAAAAATAAAAAATATTTATGTATAATCTAAATAATTACTCTCTCTGTCTCAATTTATATGATACCTTTTATTTTTTTAGAGTCAAACAGTTTAAGTTTAATCAAAAATTTACGAATGAAATCCAATTTTTTTGAAATGAAATTTATATATTTGTAAACTACGTAGAAAGTACTATAAGTCACAATAATTAATATCAAAATATTTAAAAGATCTATTAAAATTTTACGATCAAAGGTAAACTTGTTTGACTCTTGAAATATGAAAGATGATATATAAAATGAGACAGAATAATATCGTAAAGCTAGCAAAATTTAGTATACCTAACTACATATGGTTCGAATAGTTTTTTGTTTAATACCAAAATGAAAATATTGTCTTCTCTCCTATTTTCCTTTTTGGAGTCCAAACATTTTATTTACATTCATCACCAAAAAAGTATAATGACTTAGGGCCAACGTTTGGTAGTCTTTCGTCTCAAAATATTTATCGTCCTTACTAAAGATATTTATCGTGACTGTAAATCTTAAAACTTACCCAAACTGCATGCCTATTTAATAACCCTGAAATGATCCAAGACTTCTTTGTAGGGTTATTGAAGATTGCAATCACATTTGATCACTCGAGTTCTTTATATCAAATCAATAAATGCATAATACACGTCTTCTACATACACTTACCTCACGTCAAATATCGCACTCAACCATGGTTGAGTTCTTATAGTTAAAGACCGGGTGCGGAAATGATGCACTCTGAGAGCAATAAGAAACATGTAAAAGCACATCCAGAGACGAATGATCAAATTGTGAACTGTCGTTCCAACCATCAAGAGATTCATAGAGGAACGAACGATCAAGGTAAAAGTACTAAAAGAGCAGATATTCCAATTTAAAAATCGTTGGCTCGATGGCTACGTTGTTTTTTGGTATCATAAGTTACTGTAGGCAGTAAAGAAAGGAACATGAAAAGAAAGAACATGGAGATTACTGTTTTGTTTCGATTTCCCATGGTGACCTCAAGTCTTCCAAGGGGGGTTTGTCTTTGAACTCTTTCCAGGTCCATGAGCACACACATTGGCTTACTGCATCATGGCACGCGGAAGTCGGGGCCTCACTGGTGTTTTTGAGGGACTCACCCTACAACATATAAGTAAAGTTGCAAAGTTAGAAAAAGACTAATGGATAGAATGAACTCTCTGAAGATCCAAGGCCCTGCAGTTCTCAAAATTGTCATCAACTGCATGAGGCTCAGTATTGAGATGGCTCTTATTAAGAAGTGTTCTGTTAATAGAAATGTAATAACTAGAAGTGCTATTGAATATTGATAACAGTTATCTGCATATCGCGATTTCATCATACCTACGTGCATCATTAACCACTCAGGTTGAAGGTTATGCTGTTGAACACAAACAAACTAAAGAATGTTTGACATTTTAATCATAAGAATTTTACAAAAGTTAGCGATCTTCCATAACCGTAAAAGACCAACTACTGCATTTTCAAATACTTAGGTGATGAAAGAGGAACTAGATTCATATTCTAGTAGCACCAAGTTAAACATAAGTTATATCCGTGTATTTCACGATAACTCGGGTTGATGTCTATTAGCGGTTTTTATTTTCCTGGATAAGCAACAGAAACAATTAAGAGACTTAATAACTACTAACTTCCCATCTTAACTATTGATCTTTAGGTTGCAATCGTTGTTTCTCTATTAGATTTTCAGATATCAGATAGGTAGAACGAATGGAATGGTGCAATAATAATTTGGACACAGGAAAAAAAAGGAGGAAAAGTTTTGGCAGGTCTGGAATGAGTTAAGAGTGCATGATCTGATGTGGTGCCTCCTAGAAAACAACTAAGAGAGTATACCAATCTCAGAAAGATGCAATACTACACGAACAATGAAATACACTTTGCATAAAAGAATTAGCGGGGATCAGCTGAGACCATAGCCATTTGTTGTGAATAAGCTTACCTGATGCGCTGGGATCCCAATACCTCACCGCAACAGTCTAAAGCCAAAATTGCACTCTCAGCCTGCGCAGTTTGCAAACATAATATTTTTTTCAAATGTCAATCCATATTAAGAGACTGTTCTAAAACGCCAGTAAGCATTCAAAACACAGTTTCTTAAGGGGCATCTAAATAAAAAATGGGACAAGTAAAGTGGTCCAGAGGGAATATGTGTTTTGCCAAACATACCCTTATTTATTATCCTTAATATTTAGAATGTTAATAGCTCTTCAAAAAGTGTTCTCTCATTTAATCTCTCCTCAATAAATAAAAGATTGTTGGTGTAAATGATAAGTACCTAAACAGCCTCATTATTGTTAAAAAAATAAATGAAGAGATTGAAATCACAATATTGGAGTATGTGTACATGCTCTTTACCTACATTTTTTATGCTAATTTAGTCAATGTTTAGTACACTTCCAATAATAATTATTACTAAGGGAAAAATGAGAAGATTGTACTCAATTATATCTTGGTTTTCTAAAATGACAACTATTTTGGACCATCTATTTTTAGTAAGGACGATAAGTAAGGTGGACCGGAAGGAGTAATATATTAAACTTTCCTTTCTTCACTAGCACTCACATGGACAAAAGGGTGGCCAAAGAATAATGCAGGCAAGAAGAGAGGTCTATTCAGAGGCAACTAAATGGAAGTAACCATTCAATAATCACATTACACAAGTAACCAGCAAAAAAAAAAAGGAAAAAGGAGAGAGTTGTTGTATCATGACATTTGAATCCATAGATACATGCAAAATATCTGATCCTCTGACACATATACAGCATGGGAACAAACACAAAATGCATGTGTGAAGGAAAAGGGTAATTAATGCAAAAGGCTAAAACCTACATTTCCATCAAAGATGAGAAAACATACCATTACAAACTCAACAAAAGCAATGCGAGTCGAGTGCACGTGATCTCCCAAAAGCCTCAGGCGAGAAACCTGCAAAGTAAGAGCGTTGTTCAATAGCACTTCTTAAGCCAACATTCAAACTTTTAAACTTCATACTGACCTCGCCACATCTTGTTTCAAAAAAATTCTTAACATCAGCCTGAGTAACCTGTTCAGAATAGAGTAATTGGTTGTGAATAATTATAATAAATGGAAACTACAGGAAAAATACTTATTAACAAACAACTGAGTATGAGCCAGAGCATAATAACTACTACAATGAGCATCAGAACAAGCGCCCGACAGAACGATGCATACAAGGAAAAAAAATTAATAGATCTCAATGATGAAAATGTCTACCTTCTTATCAATATTTGTACAATAGACAGTCCTGGCACACATCTCACGCTCATCCTCTGACTGCACAAAACATCAACATTGAATTGAGAATAAGCATTTGGATCCATGACCTCAATTCTACAAGGATGATATAGAACAACATAAAACTATTTCTCAAGATCATCCACATACTAGCAAAACAAAATGTTAAAGTTCTTTTTTTTTGGACAAAGAACATATGCAAAATATTTATCCGTACCCTTGGAAGGAATGTAGGATTCACGGGTAGAATAGCAGTTTTTGAAGGCAGGACCTTCAATTGAGAGAAACCTAAAATTGTCCCACAAAGGCAAAGTGCTGCTCTTGCAGAGTCTGCTAGGATCGATTCCATGTTAGGTTTTGAATATTCAGCTGTCTTAAGAACATTTCAAGCCAAAACATCCAACTTACACTCATCAGCGAACTCCACGAAAGCAAAACGAAGACGAGAATGTGGATCACCACAAATTCGGCAGTCAACAACCTAGAAAGGTAGCAGCAAAAATGAGAAAAGAGGAAACGTTCACATTGAGCATAACAAGTAAACGAAGTAAGTAAGCAAATGCTTGCGGCCTTGAAGTTTAGCGGTTGATTGACTGATTAGATTAACAAATCTGCTGTAGCTATGAGGCGGACTTTGTAATTTTGAAAGTAAATGATTTATGACACAAAATTTAGATATTAGCTGACAAAATAGATATAAACATCATGGACTTTCATTACAACACATTCACAGTCCCAAGACAAGAAGCTCGATCCATGCCCTCCCACACATTCAGAACTTCATGGCAGATTTTGGTCCCACAATGAATAGTTGAACAGGTGTATGCAAACATAACCGCTCACAAGAAGCACCTTTCGAAAGACACCATGAAGCCAGTTGAAATGCATCTTATATGATAAAAGTACTAAGTGCATAATAAAACATTATATTGGTGCCTAAATCACAGACCAAACTGTACACTAGCTCTTAAGTCAGTTGACACAAGTTAGCATACCACATGAACCAATGACATAAATGTTCTTGATAGGAGGCTATTGGGGATTTTTCTGATCAAATGTTACACGTCTTATATTAAATATCAATTCACGCCTTAGCCTCACTAAACATCAGGGCAAGATTCCTCCTTTAGAAAAGGCGACAAAGCTTCCTATTTGGCAAGAGTTTACGCCCAATGAGATTCTATTTTTTAACAAATTTTAAGTGTAACTAATGTTGCTGGCTTCAGAAAGCTATGTACAGTATTGTACACATCACGACCCATGTGATAACTCACCAGAAACCATAGTCATGCAGTAATCCACAACAAATCCCAGCCCCCTCCTTAATATGGTCAACAACATTCACTATAGGTGTGTTCATGCAGATGTGTACACTGGATACGATGAGGAAAAATGAAAACTTATGCACCATTATATAATGTTTTACATATTCTTATTAGGTAAGAAATTTACAAATGTCATTTTATTCCTATGTCACATTGTTATCATGAATGCCATCTGGTTATTGGTTCATATTTAAATGTTTTTCCAATCAGTAAGCTGCTAACCAGGTTTAGCTGGTTTAGGTTATCTGATGTATTTCTAGGTCAAAGGGTATATGGGGAAAGTCTGCTTGACAGGTCCTTAGTAAGTCAATTTCATGATTTTTCTTTAATTTTTTAAAAATATTTAAGTCTCAAATATCCTAGAACTCAAGCTATAAAAGTTCCACTGTTGTTCAGAGTAAGCATGCAGGAGTAAGAAAGTTGCATCTTTTAAGTACTTCCTATTTTTCAGCTTAATAGAGATATCTATCACATTGAGTTCAATGTGTTCATCTTGAAGCTTTTTTTTGTTTCATTATGCTCTAAGCACTTCTACTTTGGAGTCTTTGTTTTCATTGTTTTAATCATCTGGCTCTCTTTATGTTCAAGGCAGGAATTTATGAGTTCATATCTACCATTTGTTACAATTGTCGTGGACTTTTACGCATAAACTTATTCTCTGCGTCAAAAGTACTAGGTTCAGATGAACATGGTATCAGTATGCCACATCCACCTCTGCTAGCTTTAATATGTTGTTGATATAACTAATGAAAGATATAATATTTTGTCAAGGACATTATCTTAACAGACCAGATAACAAGTGCATATATGATGTCATCAATTTCATTAGCAGGTTATTAATTATCTGATGATCAAGTATTATGAAACTCTATAATGCACAATTACGATAAATAAAAATCAAATCAAAGACAAAAAAAGGAAGTAAACTTATATGGTAATCAGATTCCCAAGCAAAATATTTTCTTCTGCTAAAGTATGATAGTAAGTAGCACACAAATGTATACTTATGTATCACGCTACCACTCCACAAGCAGATGAGAAAAGGAATTCATTGTTTCTAGTGTAGTTACGCACTTACGCCAAATTACTGAAACCACATGCACTTAAGCGCATCAATATATAATATAGTGAATCACATCAATGTTCAGAAGAAGAAAGTGACTTTTCCAATGAAGTAGTAGTAGTAGTAACATCAGTAGTAGTAGTAGAAGAAGAAAGTGACTTACTTGTCCATAAGCACTAAACAAAGCAGCAAGTTGCTCCTCGGTGACCTAGATATTGAGAAGGCAAAACCAAAGATGCCAAATGAGTACTAATAAAAAAATATCACAAAACATAAGTGAGAATCTATCCTTACATTGCTATCTATCTCAGAAACATATACTGTTCGCCTGATGCTGTCTTCTCTTTGAGCCTTATAAGCTCTATTGTTCATTCTCCTTTTGCCCTGGTTAAAGTTGCTGCCTCTCTGTGGAAACACAGAAAAGAAAGTTTAGGAGATACTAAAAGGAAAACAAGAAAATGGATATGGTTGTCCATGATTCAAATATTCTGGTTACCATATAAAATAAGACCAAATTGATCCAACCAAAGATAGAACTGAAATGTCAAAGGAGATGGTTGTCCATGATTCAACCATTCTAGTTAGCATATAAATATGACCAAATTTGATCCAGGCAAAGATATAACTGAGATGTCAAGTATGTCATCAACTTGATGTTCTCAAGAAACATGAACAACAACCAACTCTAACATGAATACATATAAGCATTCCCAATTAGGAAATTACCATTAACCAAAGAGAAATAAAAATCAAACAGTAACAATATCAATAGTTTAACAAGTAAAGTATAGAGATGACAACTCTATGACTCAAACAAACAAACCCGACATTTAAACTAATCAACTGAAACCCGTTAACCCCATACTGATATGAGAAGCATAAATATGGCACTGAATATGATGGAAATGCACAAATACAGAAGTCAAGTTCCAACAGAATGATGTAAGCTTCATTTTCAGTGGGATGAGTTCACTGTTGTATATTACTTTCTGATAACTGATTGTGCCAGTTTATTCAAGAACATTATTCCCAGATTGACGGATGCAAATTCAAGGTGCCATTAGCTTCCCGCAAGCAATCTCTTTACATGACAACTGATGCCAATCACAATGCAAAACTTTCTTCCATCCAAATTGGCAGAAAACAAACGAACTTAGTGAAGAACTATTTAACTTCTTCATAATTTAAACAAAGAAAGAAAAGTAGCAGCTACTACTAGTACCTGACTTCACAAAATTGATTTTACTGTCTTCATAAGTTATATACAATGAATGAAAAGGGAAAAGATGCATCACTATAACGTATGCTCAGTAAAACATTTCTCCAAACTTGATTACTTCCTTTTTTACAGCTTATTCAACGAACTAACAAAAACTTGGCTACAAGTATCAGAAAACAACAAAATATCCCCTATTTCATCCACACACAGCAAGAGGTTCTATTTATTTATGTATCATCGAAAAACCAAAGCAATTGAAAGGTCCAAATCACACTAGTACGCAATTTTTCACGTCATACATTACACCAATTATACTCATCTGCATTTTACCATCTAGGTATCTGTAACGACCAAACTTCAATGATCCTATTCAACTAACTGAATACCAAATTTCCACTTTTAGTGAATGGAATGCCAGGAATCCCCAATTAATAAACCAGGTCTAAATATCCATTTTTGACCATAAAACCTTCATTTCCTTGATAACTGCTAACTCCAGTTAATACATTCAGCAAAATTATATATTCCTTTAAATGATCATTACCTAAAAAAATTACTGAAAATCTCCAAAGATCAGTTCTTAACAAGGAAATGTTAAAGTTTCCTTGCTATAATATTCAGAAATACAGCAAATTCAACCAAAAGACAAAATGCTTAAAAAGGAAAACTTGCACACAAAAAAGAAAAACAAACACACACAGATTAACACAGAAAAAAAAAACAAATATGAATTTCACCACAATTAGTCACAGTATAGCAAAATCATCAACCGACCCAAAATAACAAAACAGGCAAAAAGATCGAAATTTTCAACGATCAAACAAAAAAAAATTAACGAATAATTTCAATGAGAATTGAAAAAATGAATCAATACCCTTCTGTTGTTTTGAAAACCATCACCCCCCATAGTCTTGTTAGCTGGTACAAAGTTACTGAGAATCATCTGATCACCACCACCAGCAGTAGCACGATTATAAGAAGAAGGAAAAAACTCCTTAGCCTGTGGATTCAGCTTAAGTTTCTTCAACATATCAGCAATATCATGCATATGAAACTCCGATTTCGCATTTGCGATTGAATCGGATGAATCCTTAACACCATTAGATTCAGAATTATTGCTGGTGTTATCAGTGTTTGGTGATGATAAAGACTGAACAGCAGGAGCTTCAACCACTGTTGTCTCACCAGACACTTCTTTAGCACCAGCAGCCATTGATGAAAATACTCAAAACCCACAAAAAATAAAACACACCCAGAACAGAAAAAGCTTCTGAAATACCAAGAAAACACTAAAATTCTACAATTTCAATAAATTAAAGCAACCCCTCTTCACCAATTTGATTATTCTTTATGAAAAATCAATCAAATGGGGAATTCACAGTGTATAATGGGTTTTATTGATAAATACTCATTTAGGAAGATGTTGATGAGAGAGAAAAGAAGAGAGAGAAAGTGAAAAAGCAATAGGGTTTTTGTTATATATAGCAACAAATTTCAATAACAGAAGGCAGAGGAATTTGGTGGTATTCTTGTTTTTGTTTGTAGAGAGAAGTGAAGTTTAGGTGGAAAAAAACCAGAGGAAATGCAGTAGAGAGAGAAAATTGAGGTGGAAGATGGAATTATGAATAAAATTAATAAAAAAATATCCTTCGTTAATAGTTTGATTCGAATTATTATTATTATTTATTTTGACGATAGATACATTGACTCGGTAAATACAAGAAGAAGTATCTTGGTGTATTATATTTACGGATAACATATAGTTTGATTGTTAAGATTCGTGGTGAAATTCTGCTAAAGTAGATGTCTAGAGAGTCTATAGCACATGAGGTTGGAGTGAAAGTGAGGCTCGATACATAGGTCATTTAAAAGAGAGAGTTTCATGTGGTTTGATTTTGTTATTCGAGTACAACGAGTATTGACAATAATGTCACGAATCGTATTAGTGCAGTGAAATGAAGGCTTACATTTGGAGTTTTGTGTGATAAGAAAAAGCTATCAAAACTTAAAATCGAGTTCTACAGAATGATTATTAGACCAACTATGTTGTAGGCGGAGTACTAGTCAATCAAGAACTATCACGTTGAAATGAAGATTTTGAGATGGATGTGTGAAAATACTAAAACAAATACGATTAGAAATGAAGATATTTAAGATGAAATAAAAATTGCTTCAATAGATAGCAAGATAAAAAAAAATCGAGATTAAAATAATTCAAATGAAACTGAAATTGAATGTTATCTCTACAAGTTCATAAAAAATACAGCTGCTATTTTCATTGTTTTAGGCAACTTTATAATTAATTATAGGTTAACTAACAAATATAATATACTATTAGATAGAAAGATTCATTTATTCTTTAAAATAATTTATAACATACTATATATAGATTAGATTACATATAATGTCTATCCATAAATTTAATATTTATGTATTGTGTATTTAATATTTAACCTCTTCAAATAACTATGGATTTAATATCTTTTTTATTATATCATCTATAGATTAGATTACATGCAATTTTTATCCATTAAAATTAATTGATAAATATTATGTATTGTATATTTTTTTTATTGAAGTATTCAAATGACTACTGATTTAATATTCTTTTATCATATCATCTATAGATTTTATTGTAGAGGTTCTTTTTTGTTATACTACAACCATTTTATTTTTATTTATAAAATAGTCATAAAAAATAATACCAATAGCAATTACATATATTGAATTTTTACAAAGTTATATTCTAAAAATAAATCGTAAGCAAGCGAGTTGAAAGTAACAAATATGAAAAAATTTAATAATTTAATCGATTAGCTATTTAAACTTTCATATTATTAAAAAAGATTTAATTATATCACCTCGTAATTTTCTCACTCTTTTTCTTCTTTGGAATATAATGTATTAGTTCATGAGAGTACACTAATTTTTTTATAAATTATTATGCATTAAAATACTAAGTAATATTTAACTATACATTCAATTATTATTAATATTTTTTTATTATTATTATTATATATTAATTAAAATTATTATATAAAAAATCTTAATTTTAAAATTTGAATCCACCTATTTTAATCTTGTTTTTGTCACCTTGCGTAAAAACTAAAAAGTGGATATTACAATTCATATCATTATATGTCTATCATATGATGAATGACGTTTGTTGGCATTTTATAAAATGATTATGAAATTTTTATTATTTTTTTATTTTATTATAAAATTAATGTTTGAAACAAATTATTTGAAACTTGAAAAATATTAAAACCATTTTCTGTACTTTTTCATTTTTACTACTCCTATATTATTATTTTTTCAAATTTTATCCCAAAATGTTTATTTTGATAAAATGACTATATTTAAATTATTTTTCATGTTTCAATCATATTTTATATCTTTAGGAAGAGTAAATTCAAACAATCAAGTATTATTTACAAAAATTATAATCAAATATTATATCTTCATATTTCAAAATTCAAAATAAAGTGAAAATTTGCAATAGTATATAGTACCACACACATCAAATCTAATCTATAACATTTTATAATTATCTATTTTAAGAAAATTTGATTGTACGATTCAGTAAATTAAGATTTTGCTAGTTTTTAGAAATTTAACGTAAAATTCGTATTAAAAAAAGTATATCTAAAATATAAAAATTCATTATAAAGAAATACGATCAAACACAATTTCAACTCCTATCTCAATAATTTTAAACAACTTTGTTTATTTTCATAATCAAATGTCCCTATATATTCTCCCTATTTTTTTCTATTCTATAATATTTAAATTTAAAAGTTTTTTTGTTTTGTTTTTTTTCTCTCTGCTATTTCAGTTTATTACTAGTGGCACTGCGCATAATGGAGTGCGTGATGATTGGTAAATATTTGATTATTGTATATAGAGTCGCTTAAAATTAAATTGAAATTTTGATTATTTATATAAAATTGCTTAAATAAAATTGAAATTAGTTAATTAATTTGGAGAAAAAATGGGTTATTTATTTAGCCGTTTTAATAATGATTTTAATTTTTTTTAATTACCGAGTTATTAATTTTTAATGATTTGATTATTTCTTTAGTAGATTAACTGATAATCAATAGTTTAAGTAATATTTTTATCAATTAATTTATAAAATTTTTGATTTACAATTTAATTTCATATTTTTATTTTTATTTATCTCAAACTTACAGTTATTCTACGATACGAGAGTATTTAAGCAAATATGTGTTGGTGGGGAATATGAAAGTGATTGTACATACTATTGTCATGGTTCTTCTTGTGACAACAATGGTGCATTCACTATTCCTTTTTTCTAGATTCTTTTAATTTTTATAGATATTTTATTTAAAATTTAAATATGATTATTTAATTTGTATTTATTTTTAAAATTTGTATAATAGTTCTCCTTCTATTTGTTCTCAAAAATCTTGTACTTTTTTTTAAAAAAATAATATTTATTATCAATTAAGACATTTAGTGTGATATTGACATTAAATAAATATATTAAATTACATGAGAATATTCCCATTGGAATTAGAATAAAAAGTTGGTCATAAATTGAAAGGAACATTATTGTTGTTGGAGTATCTCTATATAAAATCAAAACACATAGTCAAATAAGTCATAATTTAGGGTGAAATTATAATATTGCAAGTTTGAAATTAATCATAGGAGGACACTTTTGACCAATTGAGTAATTTTTATATATATTAAGATTATTTTTTTGAATTTTTTTCTAATGATTATCAATTATTTACCAAAATTCACATTAACTATTAGTTATTTTCTTTTTCTATCAAAAATAGAACTATCGTCCGTATAGAAAAATAAATAATTGATATTTGAAATACGTTTTGATAAATAGGTGATAATAATTTAATCGCGTGCACCGAATAATTCAGGTTGTTAAGTATTTTGACTCTTCAATATCCTAAAATTGTACCACTCCTTTCATGTACTTTAATTAAGATTAAGAGATCACATGATTTTCCTAAATCTATACTGCTATACTATCCTCCTCGAATCCTCGTTCACTTTTAATTGTTATGTTATATTTTTTAAAAGTTAATTTAACTAATTTTTAAAATTAAATTATATTATATTAATTTGATACTTCAAATAAAAAATTTAAAAATTCAGTATATAAGAAGTACTATAAATTGTAAGTTTGTATATCTATATAATGAAAAATATATCGTAAAAATAATAGTCAAATTTTTTATAATTTAATTTTAAAAAAGAAAAATATGAAAATTAAAAGTACATAGAGAGAGTAATTAGTTTTAGTTTGACAAATAATGTACAAATTTTGAGGAAAAGTAAGTTCTATTTACTTTCATATCACATAATGGAAAAATAATTGGCACAAAATAATATAAAATCTTGCAATGTCTAAATTTCATGTCATCTAAGGCTATATAATAGGCACGTTTTCCAAAGTCATAATATTTCTAGATCAAAAAATTCAAAAACGTTTTTTTTTATGGAGGAAATGAAGATACTTTTTTCTTAATGAAAAATTCAAAAAAAAAATAAGTCTTTTATTTCTAGTTAGACAAAAAAAAAACAACTAATTTTGCTTTGTCATATTTTTATTTATATACGTTCCTTAAAAATAATTTAATAGATTATTAATTCAGATTAATGGAAATCTTGATTTATATCCACTTGCTAAAAGATAAAAGAGAAAATTCTATGTGCCTTTTTCACCTTTTTCCAAGTCTCTTTACTCTTTTCTTGATTCTCCCAACCAAAATACATTAAATTATTTTATAATATATATAATTATTATATATATATATATATATATATATATATATATATATATATATATAAAATTAAATTTTTCGTATGTGATATATAGTTATTTTGGTATATTTTGACTCCCTTCAATGAGAATGACGTCTTCACGACTAATAATATATAGTTATGTGAATCGAAATAAGTCAAGTTGCTTTTAGTGATCTTTATAATAATATCTACGTGCATTTTGGATCAATATATAAATTTTGGACACCAGATGAGTAACCAAAACAAATAAAAGATGGGTAATAAATAAATATGGCATGGTGTGTGTTCTCTTTAGTGTGGTCCAAAGTAGATACCTTGTGACACAAAATATATAATTGCAAATAAATATGAGTTGTTTTTTTCTATAATGACCATTTGATCACATGAATAATGCATTTGACGTTAATTCCTATATATATACATATAAAAAGAAAGATATACTATGAAAAAATGACAGTTCGATGTATAAAATACTTATATTCACATAAAATTTATGAAAGTATATTTATAATTTATTGCTTTTTACGATTTAAAATTCAAAAATATTATTATATAGAAGACAATTTTAGTGATGCACCAACACTCT
Organism: Solanum sitiens; assembly: GCA_016801875.1. Classification (NCBI taxonomy): domain Eukaryota; kingdom Viridiplantae; phylum Streptophyta; class Magnoliopsida; order Solanales; family Solanaceae; genus Solanum; species Solanum sitiens. The sequence goes on from JABWTJ010000510.1 coordinate 591,588, forward strand.
CTTTTAGCTATATTATTAAACTTATCATATAAATTTCATATTACATTCTTATTTATTTATTTTCTCAAATGCCAAAGTGTTGCCACTATTGAACGGACAAACATAGATATAAGGTTTCAGTATAGTGATAAATATATCGTCATATTGATACGATGATACTTGTATTAACTAAAGAATATTTTATTATATGGTAAAATTTTATTTTTCTTTTACGCAAATTCAAATTTAATCAGAAGAAAAAGTGTTTGGCAATGAAGAATCTAATTCTCTGCCTTTTTCATGAGCATCCTTTGAGATTTAATTCTCTTTTACTTTTTTTTCCTTACTAATAATTATTATATATTTTGACCTATGCCCTAATATTAAAGTAGCAATATTATTATTTAAAAAGTGATCGTGGGAGATTTCTCTTTTTTTGTAATTTGATTTTTTTCTTCTCTTTTTCAATTTTCATGATTAGGGAAGGAAAATATATAAATAGTGGTAATTTTAGAGACTTTTTAGATTTTTGGTTCATAACAAATTTTTTTTTTTTTTGTAGCTGGTAAGATAGGTTATGCATATATTAAATTTTGTATATGTAATATGATATTTGGTAATTAGTTAGAGATACAATTTTAATATATAAAAATTTGAAGTGTCTTTCTTGCGTTCTTGATACACCGGCGTTTATAAATAGATGTAGAAGGACTAATATATATGATATTTAGTTTGCAGTTTAGAAATCTACATAGTTAATATATGCAGTGGCGAATTTAGAGGCAAAAAATAGAGCACCGAAACTCGTGATCTCTTCATAAAACTAGATATTTTCTGTATAAAATTTCTGAAATTTGTGTAATATTATATTCTTACACTCATACTATAAGAAGTCTAATTGGTCCACATGGTTAAACGTTGAGCTTTTGACATCGAAGACTAAAGATATATATTTTTCTTGATGCACCCATGCTAGAAAAATCGTAAATTCACTTCTTGTTATACATGTATAAGTTTAAAAAAAATATATGCATTATTAAATGAAAGTGGAATAACTATTTGATCGCTTGGTAGCTGATTAGAATACTGTAGATATTAATTATAGTATATATATATATATAAATTATACAAAAATTAATAAAAATATAACTTATTTCTTTATCGGCTACCAAAAAATCTCAATATTTATACTTCATGTTTTCTCTTTTTTCCACTTTGATTTGAGAGATTTATCTAATTTTTCACTTATAGTCAAACGGCATAAAATCTTATGGAAATGAATTGAATCATACAACATAATGTAATATTTTGCTTCGAATATATGTAGCTCCGCCCCTATTAGATTAGCGAGGAACATATAATATGAAAAATATAAAGTACAACTTAATTTTTAAAAAATTAATTAATATATCAAATTAACATAAATCAAATAATATAAAACGAAAGAAATACATGCATTATCAAGTCAAACATAAAACAATTGATGTAACAAACTCCTAAAGTTGAGTTACGTGATAATTATTGATACTTCATAGTCCATACCTTCTAATTTAATATTATTTACTATACACGTAATTTAAGGAAAAAACAAACAAACTTGTGATGTATCATTTATTAAGGATAATATGTGATCTTTTTGTAAAAAAAATAAATTCCTTTTTCGGAAATTTCGTAGTCACTATAACTTCTATCACAACCTGTTAAATGAACACTTTATGCGTATCGAGTAAATTCTTCACTTTGAATAGCCGATAAACCATACAAGAAATATAAACTATATTAGCCAGCCATATTCGACATACTCAACTCAAATGGCATGGAAGGAGATCGAATTATCCGTGTGGTTAACAACTCTCCAACCAACTGAACCATCAAGATACACAAATTAATTAAATTATTTAAACAAGCTAAAAACACATACTACCACATAAATTGAAAGGGAGTTCTACTACTTTTCCTTGATCGCGATTTCTTTGTTTTGATTCTTTAAGCTCGTTATAAATATAATATTTCTTTTGACGATTATTAATTTCAACTTTCTATTTGATATGTTTAAAATTACAATATTAAAATTATTTTTGATATATTATTCTACACATCTTTTTATTTAAAATTATGTAAAACTATAATTTAACAAACAAACAAATCGAAACAAATAGAATATATTCCTTTGGCGGTGTTATTCATGCACCATATACCTTCCAACCAATTTGATATTGAATGACGAGCCTCAACAATGTAACTATGTCTTACATCACTTATATGCAATATTTATGCCTTTTTACATCACAAAAAAAAGTATTGACCTTATCTAGAAACATTTTAGTACCCATTTGGTTATAAAAAGTATTCATTTCATCACAAAATAATTTTTCGCTTTATTTGAAAATTGATGTTTCATAATAAAATTAAATTAATATTTGATTAAATTTTTAATTGATATCTGATATTTATACAAGATCATAACTAAATTCAGTTTCGCGCTGAAAAGTTTCACATTGGAGGTAAAACATTTCCTAACAAAGACGATTCTTTACTCGGAGGGACTCAAACCCGAGATATCTGATTAATGATTAGGAAATACTTACTACTCCACCACAACCTTTGTTGATTCTTCAATTTGTATTTCCATTATATTATTTTTTTTTAAAAAAAATATTGTTTGCTCCATTCACTTTTCACTTTTGAAGTTGCATTTAACTACAAAACACTATTCCAATATTCTTTGCTAAAAATACAATCAAACACGACTCCGACTTCATAAAATTCCAAACAAAGTGAAAATATTTGAAATATATGATGAGACACCTACTTAGTTAGCTGAATTGGTCGACTACTTAAACTTTCACTTTATTAGAGAATTTAATACTCCACCGTATAATCCACTCCCCGTTCCGCGTTTCCAAATATATAAGTCTACCTTAAACCCCAAAAAGAATATATTTTGATAACTTTCAACTAGAGAACCCCTCCCTCTTTTGAAAGACAGTCAGTTTTGTTATTTGCTGTTGCTTCTGTGATGCATAGAGTCAAAACACCACTTCAATTCAAGCTCTATGTTATAATATATAGTAAGGTCAGAAAATACTATGAATACGAAAAGGCAATAAAAAAAAAACACATAATCTATTGACCAAACATGTTTTTGCCCCAAATGTTGAGCCAAGGCAATAAAGTTTTTTCTAATGTTTCAAGTAAATGAAGGGTTGAGTCAAATATCAGATCTTATACAAAGTTCCATGGAATATGAACACTTCTGGTAGTGGAAAAATCAACTCCTTCCTACAAATTTGTTGAATGCCTCGAGCAATGTCGCGTTACATACACCTTCTTTAAGTGATATACTGTGTTATCACCAAGAACCCAAAGACGAGAACTATATACAACGCCTCGTGCATTTGGGTGAATTTTTCATATGGTTGCTGCATATTTTCCTCCTACATTCACTAAGATTCAAGTACAACTCCATGTTCTAAGAGCTCAGATAAAACGCTTCTCATTTTATCCACTGAGACAGGTTTTAGGATAACTCCGTCCATACCAACTCTCATGCAGTTTTCTTTCGTAACTCTGTCTGTGTTCCCAGTCAGTGCCACAATAAGTGGCCTACCGTGACGTTTCCCAAACCTTTCATGTATCACTACAGCAACTTCGTAACAGTCTATACCTTGCATGCTGACATCCATGAAAACTACCTTGTGTTCATGTGTAACAACTCTCAAGCACTCATCGTGTGAGCCAACAGTAGTTACATCACATCCAAGGTGTGTAAGCAGACCCTTGGTTACCATCCTGCTAACACTGCATGAAGGAGTATAAGAAACAGAAACAATTCTGATAACTAATGTCAACTAATCATATAATCAGGTAGGATAGATAATAAAAAAATAATAATAATGAGGAGGTAAAATAGAAAAAAGAAAAGAAAATCAACGATCACACAGAGTCGTAAGATCACCAATCACACAAATTTGTATCCGACAATAAACAACTGCCTTCAATTTATAACTACCTTAGGTTAAAGATATGAATATCGGCCATCACAGAGAGAAGTGGAAGGCAGGGGTGGGACGATAAAAGAATAAGAGAGAAGGGAATCTGTAACTGGCTCTAGTCTAGGAAGTCTCAGGAAAAAACATAAATATATTAAGGTGCACCAGATTCTGTGACATCCTTAAATTCAATGCATATATACCGAAGACTTGTATCAAGACATTTATGAAGTCACTTCTTCCTCCATCTTCTTACGTCTTGAAGAGCAGTATACACTTTTATTGGATTTGAAAGCACTACTTCCAGTTGGTCACTCCCTTCTTCCAACTAGAGATAACGATGTGAGCTCCTAGGGTCAGGCTGGTCATCTCTCCTTCCATTCTCCCGATCCTGATATCTGTAAAACCTTAACTTTTCCGTCACTTTTCCTTCTTTTCATCAGAAAAAGGCATACACTCTTAGGAACATGTCACCAGCACATCCACATATAGTTAAGATTCTAATTTCAGTACTCTTATGTAGACTTAGCAGAAGCAATGGTCTTCTTCAAAATGTGACATGCCATGATAACTTCTTATTAAGTATTTACATGTTCAGTCTCATGTAAGAGTGCGTAAGACAGCTCAATACATATAAGATGAGAAACTCATGAACTAGATGGATCATTAAACAGCATGACGAGACAAGAGCAGAGGATAAAGGGTCCAGATAGTACTCACCCATTCTCATCCATCACCAAAACCTTTAATCCTTGAAAACTCATCTGCATGTGATTTGCTGGCAATTTGGTCACAAAGGGGAGCTTAGATTCATTTGCACGTCCAGGAATGCCAAGTTTAATGATAAATATAGCAGTAGACCCCTTGCCAAGACCTTCACTTTCAATCCAAATATGTCCTTCCATAAGATTCACAAACCTGTTTTGTGGCCCATTAGAAGATGTGCCAATACTAAATACAGTAAGAGGAAAGGAATTGAATATGAAGCAGTTACCAAGTTCACATAGCAAAATGAAAATCAGAGTCGGAAAAGAACAACAAGGAACTGGGTACCCCGTACCTCTTACAAATTGCAAGGCCAAGTCCAGTGCCACCAGAATTTGTAGTTGCTAGTGCTTGGGTTTGTGTAAACTTGCTAAACAGGTTGGGAATATCCTGCGGTGTAATTCCTATCCCCGTATCTTTTATCTACAGAAAGTATTACTTAGAATATTAAAAATATCAAAAACAAAACATCTGACAGTTTTAAGTCTAAAATGTCAAATTTGTAACTATCCTTAACCTATCAAAGGAAGTATATCAAGCTTGTAAAAATTATACCTGCACCCGTAAATAGAAGTGATTTTCACTAGGCACAGCAAAAAATTCAGGGGCTCTAGGATCTCTTAAAGAGTCTGATTTTGCAACAAAAGCGGAGATTGACACGCTGCCTTCCTTTGAGAACTTTACAGCATTGCCAACAACGTTTAAGAGAATTTGCATTAACCGTTTTTCATCCCCAATTACATATTCCGGCAAATCTGAAGACAAACTAAGTGTGACGAACAGCTTTTTCACAGATGCAATAGGCTTGATTAAGCTAAGGACCTACAGCAATAAGCAGACACATAAATCAGTCAGTAGGTCCAGCAAACATAGTGAAGTGCAAAATATCAGTAATGACACTTTTTTTCCTGACAGGTAATCTTAATTTGCAAGTTAAAAAAAAAGAGGGTGATGAAGGGCACCTCTCTAAATAGAGCATGGAGATTAAAAGTGCCAATATCAAGTTGAAGACTTCCATCCTCTAGCCTTGAAAGATCCAAGACATCATTGATGAGCGTTGCTAAAAGGTTGCTGCTTTTGAGGATTGTTTCAACCATCAGACGTTGCTCTGGAGTTAGATCAGTTTCTTGTAGCAAGGAAGACAGTGCAATTATCGCATGCATGGGAGTTCTCATTTCATGATTCATAACAGCCAAGAAATCATTACGTGCACGAACAGCCATTTCTGCTTCTCTTCTTGCCAGATCAAGAGCCACATTCTGCTCCATAAGAAGATCCCTAGCCCTCATTGATTCTTCTAAAATAGCAGCATGTGAAAGAGCAACAGCAACCTGAAATGCCAAGGCGTAGATTAAATCACACTGGGCACTCAAGGATAGCTCCTATTAAATCAAATAAGACATATGAACACCTAAAACTAGTTGCAACCAGACACTGACCACTAGAATAGAGTATTTCCCTATATGCCTAGAAACTGAACATCCAAAACTAGGAGAAAGGAGGCGGATTCCAATATTCAGAGTTTTCTGCAAGAAACGTCTTTTTTGTCTTATTCAGGGCAAGGGTTGGGGAGAGGAAGCTGACATGGATGTCTTTTCTTCAGTTGTTCCTTTATTTATTTAATTGTCAATTTTCCCATAATGAAAGCATAATAGCTGGTGGCCTATCTAGACAAATGAGGATTACTGTTGGTTAACAGCAAGCCTATAGTTGAGTTATGATGAATTTCTTTGAAATCTGATTTCTGGATCTCAGTTGGAGTGGTTAGATACAGAGGTTTCATATTGAAGACCCCAACTAATTGATTGAGGCATAGTTGATTAAGTTGAAGTTTCCATTGATAAACAGGAGAAATCCAGGAAAAACTGATTTTTTTTTAAGACTCTGCAATGCAAATAGCAAAAAGCAGTAAAACTTGGACACTTCACCGTAATTGATGATACATCATGATTTTTAAACAACTCAAACAATGACTAGGTCTGCTACTTGCTAGTGAGCTAATTACATTCATCAGAGAACAGTACACTATCAGAGACAGAATGAAAAAGTTAAATGGCTTCCGTTATAGAACTATTTTTGTAAAACTCAGTAGTATTTACTTTTACACACTTAAATACATTATCGCAAACGTAACTTTCACTTCATATGATAGAAATACTTAGAAAATTACATACACT